>OY292516.1:13005690-13333438 GCA_958496365.1 Subacronicta megacephala | reverse complement strand
GGCGACGCGACCAGGCAGGGCGCGCTGCCGGCGGCCGACCGGTGCGCTATTTCGGGCGGGCGGCACGCCGCGGGCGGGGGCGGCCGCCGCGACCGCTCACTGTACCCGCTGTCTTCGCTGAGGTTTTCGGCAGACAGGTGGGTGCGCGGCGCGGGAACACGCGTGGGCGGTGGGGAAGGCGGAGGCGACTCCAAGGAGTCTGGCGAGAGGCTCGGTGAGGCGGGCGCGGCGCAGGACCGCTCGAGCGACTCGAACTGCGCGAGGCTGGAGGAGCGCGATAGCGAGCCCGAGCTGGCCGGCGAGGTAGCCCGCTCGCGCCGCCTCCTCTTCGCCGGGCACGCCCACTCGCGCTCCGACTCGCTGTCACACTCCGATCCTGACGAACAACAAACTCCGTCAGGAACTGAACACGGGTAGTACAGAAATTTTCCCGACACGCGGCACGTCGCCACGTCCAGACGTCGACAATGACAATGACACCGAAGTCAAATTAGTATTCTTTCTACTAGTTGGATTTGGTCCAAGATATATTATGATGTTAGCATTCAATGTACTTGCCAAAGCCGGTCTGTCTAGACGATAGGAGGATTCGATTATATATAATTTATAATATGCTTGTATGTCACGTGATATGAAAGCACCCTAATGTAAAATGTAGAATTCCCTTTATAATAATCGTAATGGTCGTCAAGAATAGCGCCATCTATGTGTTTGAATATGTAGCATTAGGAGAACGTTATGTTATCTGAAGTTTCACTATTACCCGTTAGATGGCGATAACTCGTACTGCACCGAGTGTGAAAACTAATCGTTTTTTAAATCATTTGAATTTATTGTAAAATTATCTTATATTAACTAGAGTCTTCATTATGTATTTTCTAATTAATTACCTTGAGCTCCTCGCACATGGATGACAGAGTCTGCATCTGAATCTGAGAGCCAAGTTGCGGCAGAGGAACGTTCGGAGCGCAAGTCATCGCTAGTTTCCTCTACTATCGTTTCGAGGTATAAAGCATGTGTGCTGCCATTGTCACCTGTAGGACAAAAAGAAACATTTTCAAAAAATATATAGATATAGCAGACCTGTATTTTAGGGTTGAATATAAAAAAAAACAAAAGCGGACGTGATTGTAAAATTTTCCCACATATTATTTATAGATGCCATTCGATACTAGATGGCGCTGTACGTCATAATTCAAACGCTTTAATTTTAAGTATATTTAAGTATGTTGAAATCGTAGTCAGCTGTTGAATTATGCGATAAATGCGATTATAATATTTAAATATGCATTAAGTTATCAACAAATATAAAACTGTCATTGTCAAGTACTTAATAATTTATGGCGCTATGTAGAGTAGAGCATTTCAATGCTCCAATTCGATGCTGCTTGAGTAAAATAGTTATTGCTATTTTACCGTTGTATGGAAATCACGTCTCACTTATCAACCTACACGCAGTAGGTATGTAGTGGCCGTATCACACATTGATTACCTATGCTTTTGCCCATAAATTTTCTACTTACGAATTTTTCTTTCACTAGAAAATGTATATCTTAGTTACACTAGACTAAAGAGGCAGTTGACTACCACATAAGTGTAGTGGTCCTAAGCGCGACTGCTACAGAGGTGCTGAGTTCGATTCTCAGGTCGAGCAGAATGTTATTGAGATTTTCTATGAAATTCTCTGTAGCTCCACGCTGTAGCTTCTCGTCAGCTCGGAGTCTGGATTTGTGCCCGGTTAATTGGAATAGGCTCGCCCCCTTTGGACCTAAACATACCGACGTAGCGTGGGTGTACATTAGTACACCTCTGCCAGCCCTTCGGGGAATACCGGCGTGATGGTATATTATGGTTATGAAAGCGCAAACTTAACGCATTGTCTAAGTATGAAGCAAGTTTCATTAAGCTTAATGTCATCTTAGCCTTACTTTAGAACAAATAATATTAGAACAGTTACAATGCATTGGTAGTTGCAGTGTGGGCAACAATGTTGGACAACAATAGAACTTTCTCTATTGCCTCTCTGATGGCTGGTGATGTAAACGGTAACTATGTTGATACAACACTACATAAGTAATTATGGTCGCATTAACTAATGTGATTACTACAAATATTCCTTTCGTGCCGGCTTAGTGAAAAGTTTGAAAGTAAATAAGTAGGTAAGTATTTGCAAGAGGAAAGGCAACATTTTTTTTCCGTTTTTTTTTAACGGTGGTATAGGTACTTGTAATATGTAAACATTTTGAAACTCTCGTGTATTTTTTAACATTGCATTGTTCCCGAGGTATTTACACTGATCTTCATAGAAAAAGCTCAACCTTTATAAAACTTTAATTCTAAACTTCAGATTAAGTATAAACAACACTTCATAACAATGATTCCGTAACACCGGTTTTTATATATCATAAATATTCATATATCATTACTTAGTCCTAAAATAATGGTATTAAACCGACTTCTGTGAGAGAGAAATAAAAAACATATGATTGGCAATATTTTTTTCTTTAAAAATGGTTCGGTCGAACATAGAAGCTCTTCCTTTGACAAAATATATGTAGGCAGGGTACCGAACGTACAAGTGTTTCCTTCTATTTATTAGCAGTATTTATGGACTTTTTCACTAAAATATGCACCCCTCATTTTTAAGCTCTCCCACAAGTTTGTCACGTTATTACAAAAAATTGAATGTATTTTTAATCATTTAAAATATTACAATATTTATATGCAATAGTCGAATAAAAATTCTGTTCCATTTTTGAATATATTCGGTTAGTAGTGTTTATTCCAAAATTGTAAAAGGAGGCTTTAGCCCGTTTTTTAATTAGGCGTGGTGACATTGGAAGGGCAACACAATATATGACATGTCGGGGTGAACGGCCGCCAGGGCAGGTGGCGCTCAGCTGAGCGCGCAGTCAGCCACGGAACTGCGCATGCATGCTCATCAGTAGTATCAGTACAGTCATGTTTGTTTGTTATAAACTCGAATAAATTACCATCCAGAGTTATAAGTAGTTGGTGTATAGAATGATATTGTAGGTACATATTTTATATTTTTCATTTATTTTATATCGTTACTAGCGACTCGTGCGCAGCCTATATGACTGTCGGGTCTAAGATGGACTAAATGATTTAAGTACAAAAACATAAAAAAGGGATTCTAAAATAAAATTCTGCTGTTTTTCTAAAAAAGTACGCATAAGGTAAGGATAAAGCTAAATCTGTAAAGTTTTAGAAAAACGTACCTACCTACCTATTATTTTTGAAACTGCAAGGTTTTTTATTACAAGTCTCTATAATAATACGCGTTTTTACCTTGGGCTAATTGAACATAAAAATATGGAACGAAAAACTAAACAAATAATAATTAAATTAGGTACTCTCCCATCCCATTCAAAGATCGGCAAAAAAAGATGCGCATTATCCATAAAGGAAGTGCAGTAACATTATGATTAAACAAAGATAAATAAAGAACATATACTTACAACCTTCATGTAGGGCAACTCACGCTACACGCATTCCTAAACGTAAATAAAAAAAAAACTTTTTTTATCTCTACACATTTTAAAACGGAATTGCTCTACTCAGAATTCTGCGCGCACAGCCCGTGGGAAGCACGCAGATCCACAACAAAACTTAAGGGCAATTGACAGCTAGGTCAAACGTGTTCTAGGCCCCACCTGACGGACGCAAGTTGTAACGGTCGGCCCTCGTCCGACTTAGGTTCGATTCCGAGCACGTTGCGTGTGGAATCCGTAATACCGGCAAATTGCTTGATAGACATGAAAGTGGGTAAATCTGTTTGCATTAAACCGGTTCAAGTTCTGTGGTAATGCTGTGCAATATCATGAACTGGAATTTTGTATTTAGTGTAATGCGTGTTGGATGCAAGACGTTTGTAACCGGTCCTTGTACCTTGAATCAGCAAGATTCATGACTTCAAAAAGTTAGTGCATGCCTTGGTTTCGAACTTGAGACCTTTGACTAGGCAGTCCAATAGACATTACATTTGCTCTCACTGCACTTATTATCTTTATTAATTATTTAAGGGATTTTATTTTATTTCCAGAACTATGTCAATCAGGGATTTGGGAGAGTCTGTTGCATCGTCATCCGTAACTCTAATCAGTAGAAACGCTAAAAGGCTTTAAGGACTAAAATTGACATGCAAAAATTACTACCTACTAGAAGTACCTACAGAACTACTTACTGGTACTAGGGCATAAGTTTATTTTGATTTTTAAAGCGATTTGAAATAGGCAGAAGGCTAGCACAAGGTTGTTCTTTTTTTAACACACACATCCTCATGAGTTCGGAGCGATTTTTTGACACCTGTCAAAGTGAAAATATGTCCCAATCAATATCAATGCAAAAAATAATACAATCGAAATTCAAAAGATGAAATTATTAATTTAACGGACTATAAAGTCGCTTATCTACGGATTAAATAATAATTTAAGATTAATGAACTCGGATCTAAGCGGCAGTGGAACGGACAAGGCTTTGTATAGATACACCAAATTATTATTGTCGTTACGATAAAAAACCGGTTTCCGATTATTTACGGTGGTTTTTTTATTAGTTACTTAGTCCGAGTTCAATGTTGGTTCGATGAAAGTCATGTAAAATATCATAATTATTATGTTAGTGTATTCACATAAAGATAGGAGATCTTTGTATAATAGCTGCCTATTGTAATTACTTGAAAAACAGTATTTCAGTTCCGCATTTGAGTTCACTTTGAGTTCAATATTTTCCACAAATGTATTACAATATTAGCTTTAAAACAATTTGTACTTTATGCTGAATGTGTGGCATATCCATACTTATTCGTATAGTCCATATTGATATATTATAAATGTGAAACTCTGTTTGTTTCGTTTCACGCCTAAATCCCTGAACCATTTTGGATGAATTTTGGTGTGCAGATAAAGTGGCTCTCGGAGAAGTCCATAGGCTACAATATGTCTCAAAATGTTCTTGAGGATGTAATTGAAACGGTCGGCGAGAACTTACTACTGTGATGTCATGATACCACACCATAGCCCCATTGTCATATGCTTTCATAGCATAACCCCATTTGCATAGCTGTTCTAGGTCTAAGTTAGTGCATGTGGAATTTCTGTTTGAAAATGTCCTTCGATACAGGTGAAAATTCTAGTTTTTAAAAACAAAAAGAAAACACGTCAAAAGAACTGCGATTTATATTAATTAAATACCTCTATGGATTTTTTCCTTACTAATCTCGCCTGCATACAGATAAAAAAGATAAGGTATATCGTGCCATGCGGCTTTTGTGACGTCAATGTCAATTTCTTTATCAATCAACAAGTAAACACATTAAAATGTGATTATCTCTTTATCTTCACTGTGCACCTCAAGAACTTAGTCATTGATTCGTTTGATAAAAATTTAAATAAATAGTTTTCCTACGAGGTTTCTATGAAAAATTCACTACCATACTAATTTTGATTCGAAGTTAAAACAACTGACTATCAGGGTTACAAAGATTACAGGGTTACATAGATAATACGCGTAGGTACAGAGGCGAAAGAATAGGGGTATTACAGAAGTGTCATAGTTGTGGCGAATGTTATGAATCCCTTAACCTCAGGGAACAGACTGTATGGTGCGGTTTTTAGAGTCAGTTCGAGACCTGCATACCCTTTCTTTAGGTACCTACTATATATAAAAGGGAGAGTTTACAGAGTGACACAAATGACAGGGTTACAAAGGCGATAGGACTGCAGAGCTGGAAAGAGCGTCTGAATGAATCTAGACACATGTTGTACATACATTGAACATTTTAAGTGTTAAGAGGAGTGTCCCTCGCGAACGCAACAATGTTGCACAGTTGTCGCTGTCTCTATCCCTCGCGATGCGAACGCGTGCCCGAGAGGAGAAACAACAACATTTTCACGCGTATTTCGTATGTTCCGAATTTTGGAGATTACTCCTATAATATTGCTAATAAGTAAAAAAAAAAACTTGTAAAAAAATATTCACTATATTATCTGGGTTTCCTTCGAATCAGAATGTTTCTGTATTGATACATTGTCGAGAAATACTAGCATAAAGTTGGGCCGTTTTTCAACGAAAATTGCCAATCTTTGAGCTCGTGTAACTTTTTAACCGTATATTGAAATGAAATTTTATATTACAGAAACACGTGTAATGATAAGATTGTTACTGCAAAATTTCAATGACTTTCATTGTTTAAAATTCAAGTAAGGGCCAAACTGCGTTTGTATGGGGCGCGAAGCGGATACTATCCTCTTAATCCAAGATGCACTGCCGTTTTAAGTTTAATTTTACCTCAAACAGGTTTTGTTCCGGTTCACCGAAACCTTCACCTGGTGAACAGTTCACTACACAAACAGGATGCATATTTGTAGCGTTCATTGATACTCCTTTTACAATCAGATAGAGTCTCTGACCTAGGATAATATCATTTTTTAACTAATAGTATTTTTTACATTATTACGCATTTATGCATTGCTCAATTTTATGAGAACGAACCACGGGGTGAAATATTGAACTACCAATTCTGTACTGGAGTTTTAAACCTCTAAATTTGCGCAAATGTTTACCTACTTATAAATTGAAAACTTTGCGAGGAAAACTGCATGATATTTGCAGGGTTTTTTTTGACGCGCGACGTGTGAAGTCTGCCAATCCGCAGAAGGCTAGCGTAGTGAACTACAGCCTAACCCCTTTCATTCCGAGAGGAGACCAGTGCCCAGCAGTGGGACAAAATAATGGGTTGCAATGCCCGTGATGACGACATTGTCTTCCACAATTTTATCCACTAAAATAAGGACTCATAATTCATAATATGCATTTCTAGGGCACTAAAGATCAGTCAATGAATCGGTGGTAAACTACTGGCTAGGGCTTTGGACTTGCGATCATGTGGTAGCCGGTTCGAAACCCACGCATTGCACTACAGACATAAACCTACTAACTCGTAATATAAGCATTTAGCTCAGCACGAGGGGTTAACGAGAATACTAGTAATGTGCAACCAACATTGCTAGTAAACTTTAAACAAAAAAAAAGAAATATATGTCTTAGCTGCACGTGATTAGGTTTTAATTAGAAATGCCTGTTATTGTAACACAGCATCGATAATTGTGCAAAATGGCGTCGTAATTGGGGTTATAAGGAATGTGAGCTGTGTCGCGGTTGTTGGTCGCGTCACTCGCAATTAGCTCGTAATCGCTTCAAGTGTGACGGATTACATTGAGGTAATAAATACCTTTATTTGGTCTAAAAGTGGCTGTCAAGGAATATTCAATAAACAATTAAGCAACACGCTCGCCCCCTATTACATGGAGCCTAAACATACCGGCAAACTGTGGGTGTACATTAAGTACACCTCTGCCTAACCCTTCGGGGAATACAGGCGTGATGGTATGTTACGTTAGAAATTTCCGTTTCTGACAAATATTTTTTTCCTATAACTAGTCTTGCAAAATGTACGTCAAATAATTTCACACATAATGATTGCGTTAAGTACTTACTTGGTTATGATGTGAAAATAGTTAATTTAACGCCATGTTAATATCGAAATAGATATTTTTATTGTAAGTACGTAATCTATACAAGCAATCATTCATGCTGAAATTATCAGCGTTACAGTTGAGAAACTCAACTATGTCGATATTTTTAAAAGGTATTTACTTAAATAATTTAATTATAAATTTGTCCGTGTTGTAGAGAGTACGTTATGGTTATGACATTGGTCCTCGTTATCATACGATAAATTATCATTGCCCAGCAATTATGTTGAGAGCCCCAGATGACATTCTCAGAGCCCGCAACCTCAGTAAATCCTTAGAATTGGCCAGAAATTAGATTAAGAACTTTTGACGACAATTTAAGAGCCCAGATACTCAGTAAATCTTTAGTATGCCCAGAAATTGGGCTGAAAACCTCTGATGACAATCTAAAAGCCCGAAAATTCAGTAACTCCTTAGGATTGCCCAGAAATTGCGTTGGAAACATTGACAACTGATAGCATTCTTAAAATAGTGATAAGTATTCAGGTGAACCTGGTTAGGCAATCTCAGTTGATAAAAAATCGTGTAAATATAAAAAACTAACTGACTCGATAGGCGTTGTCCTGTCTTACTAACTTTCTGCACATTTTTTTAATTTTTGTGTGTGAGAACCGTCTATCTTCTACCTTCTTCTTCTTCTAACCTTCCGTAATAGCGTGACAAAGGGAAATACGGATCCATTTTTAGGTAATATTATAGTTATATACCTAAATTATTCTATACAACAAACTTTAAGGCTTCAAGTAAAACATTGAGAGCCTTGAGATATATGGGCATGCAAATAAAGTCGGATTTACATTGCATATTAATGACACTACAATATTCATAGAACGACGCCCTTTAAACACTACTTTTGTACAATGACCCACATAATTGTATAACAGGTCTGCTCTTATTGTTGACGAACAATGTACAATGGTGTACATAATCACTATTGCGGTTTATGATTACAAATTGATTCAGTAAGTATTGTTTATAACGGTTGACCTCAAAAAGGCGTGTCGACCTGAATAGAAAATAAAAACTGTTTTCTTGAACTCGAATTGTAATATTAAACTACCTGGTTGGTGTAAACCCGCGTTTCCACTGACGACAAAACATGTTGCAAACATCTAACTCTCAAAGAGTGAGTGGGATAGCAAGCTGTTTGCGACATGTTTTGTCGTCAGTGGAAACGCAGGGGTAATGGTTGTAAGTGGACCTAAAATAGATTCCAAAGTAAAGAAAAGTTTTGTTAAAGTTTCCAATGAAATTGTCAAGAATGAAGCAGCTTGGAATTTAGATTTATGCCTAGTTAAGGTCAAAATGCTTGCTCCATATAACATGGGTAATACAATCATACCGCTATGCGATACCGTGGTTCTACTTCTACCGTCAACATCAGAAATATCTAGACAAATCAGATCAAATGAGAACAACCAATTAAAATAAAAGTAATATACTACACAGGACACCAGGAAACTGTCTTTCGGACATGTATTTGATCCCACTGGGATAAAGTGCAATTTCTTTAGGCCTGATTTTTCAATGGGGCAGTTCGGTTCGAAGAAATTTGACGTTTTGACAGTTTCTTGTTTTATCGTCCAATTTATCCGTCGGATAAAAGTTAACTGTTTTTTTTTTAAATTGTCTCTTAGTACCTATAGTAGATAACCTATGAAGTCTTTTTGTTGCAATATGTTTGCAAGATAATTTCTTATATGTTTTTATGTCCCCTGGGTGACAGGGCTTTTAGTGCGGGATTTGTAAAATAAATCTGAATCTTGTTCTTTTTCTGTGTTGCAAACAGCTAGCTATCTCTCTCACTCTTTGAAAGTTAGATAGAGTAACATTTTGAATACACAAACGAACATAATTGTGATCCACGCTGGCATATGTTTGAATTGATTCAGTAGGTACTTTGCGTTGGCATCGCCGAGGGCTTTGTTTAGCCGCTTACAAAGTCCAAACAATACACCTGTTTAAGTACTTCACTAATCACTATGCCACTACCTAGTCTATAGCCACCAGAGCAGTAACTATTGCTTATACACAATGTTACAAAAAAAAGTAAAGAAAAATAAGTTGAAATGATTAGCGAATTTCCATACTATAGACTTCATTCTAGTATTTTATTAAAAAAAAAATCGTTAGACTTCACATGGTTTGATCTGATTCAATTGATTAAAATATAATTCCTAGAAAACTTATTTTAATTTATTTGGTAACAAATATGTAAATAAATCAAAATTGCTGAGTATTTTTTCAGTAAATAATCACAATTTCTATGTTAGATAGATAAAGATACACGAGTATTTTTTAAGTAGGTACTTAGTCAAGTATCAAGGTCACTTCGTGTCCTATGTCTCATAAAAGAAAAATAATTTATTCCTTCCGAAAATAGTAAACTATTATAAATGAAATTTATAAAGTAGAAAGTGCGTCTCATTCCGTATGGAAATTGAAAATGTGGCAATTTTAACCCCCTAGGATCCATAGTAGAAAAATATTTGTTAAAAGATTATGTCAATAATTTAACATGCAACAATTTAAATTTATAACATCTTAATCTAAATTCTATAATTTTCTGTGTTACCAGTTAACTAACAACCTTATTGGAGGAACCCTTAAATTAAATTTCTTACGTGAATTTCATAGTTACCCATCCTACACGGAAGGAGTGTTATGTTATTTATTACAACATAATGGTTGCACTAACCGTGGATATAGATCAATCGGTCGGATGTCCGTGTATTACATGATATGCTACCGGCGTTTGCGCACCATCGATCATTTCTTATAATATACTGTATTGCTTATAGTTACTTCGATCGCAATAGATTCAAGCAAAAAACGCTGAGGGAACAGTTAATATGACAGTTTATTCAATAATACCGATTATAGGGTAAAAACAACAGGTTAAATACGTTGGGAAGAAGATAAAAACTAAAAAAAACCCCAAGAGCAAGTAAGTAAATATCTTATATGTATAAGTTACGATACTCCTCCGAATTTTATGAAATTTTATATAAGTGCATATTCAGTAGGTCCGAGAATCGGCTACTATATATTTTTCATACGCCGCGCCCAAAGCCGCGGGCGGATAGCTAGTAATAATAAAAAATATGTAACTCTATATATTTCAATTATTGTTATCTATCCAGGCTGGAAACCAATTGTAAAGTTCATGCAGATGAAGACGTGGGTACAGCAAGTAAAAAAACTGGATGACGGGATGAACCCTTATTCTACATTTTTTTTATATTTTAAGGCCAACTTCCACCACCTTCAAATAAGTACCAGTAAAATTACTCGGCAGTTTAAATCATACAATTCTGTTATTTTTTTTAATATATACGTAGAGTTGCTATCTATTGGGTAAAGTGCGGCTTAAACATATCTATTTATTTTAAACAAAAGAAGAAAAACAATTCTCTCTCTAAAATAAGATTTAGGGATGACGCTCACTAGATTTATAAATACTAGACCAGCAACAACTGCATTATTTCACTCACGACAGTATAAGCGGAAGCATTAATATTGCAGTAAGGGCTTGATTATAATATTATGCAGTTACTGTGCCTACCAGGAAATGGCGGAAGAAATTGGCAACGCACCAAGGATTAATATAGCAATCTACTTCCTAAGCGGGGATAAAAACTATTATAATATTCATAAGCCTTAATTGTGTTGAAGCTTTTAGATTTAATAATAAAAATATACAATATTAATAATTATAATTAATAAATAATTATATTCATATAATAATACATCCAATACATTTCCTGTAGCTATATAATATGTCTCCTCATGTGTCATGTGTCAAAACAAAACACCTACGTGTTGTCTATATATATAAAATCTATATATATAAAAATCAATGCCACTTTTCGTTGTAATAAAACCAAATGTTTAGGCTTTGTTCGGCCTATTTAGTAGATGGTTTATGTGAAGTTTGCACAAAATCGGTCAAGCGGTTCTTCATTTATCACATTTTTTTACATACATATTATTGTACAGGAAAGTCAAGAAAACACGCGGGCGAAGCCGTGGGCGGGAAGCTAGTATTTTTATAAATAAGACGGCTTTAATATTATGATTATCCCAAATTCAAATCTTATTGGGGTAATAAGCGTAACTAGTCCACAAATGCTAAATAGAATATTTGCGTAAGTAATACACTTACTCGGTAAAAGGCCAACTGGTTAACACATTTTTTAGTAAATTCTTGAAATATTTTCGAGAAAATAGCCTTATGCTATAAACTGGTGAAAACTTGCAGTAACTCTCCTCGAAAACTACGCACAATAACTGAATTTTATTTGACAGACAAAGTGGACAATTTGGTGGATAACATCTGTGTTAATGTTAATAGTTAACCATTTTAAAATCATTACTTTCAAGGTATGCCGAGCATGTCAAGTTATTTCGGTACATATCCATTAAAACATTTAAAAATAGTCTTGTAATAATAATAATTCGGCGGAGTAGATAACTACCTTTCAACAAACTGTCACTTACAACATCAACACCTTATTTAAAACATAATTTTGAAACATGGGAAATTAAGTTATGGTCGTTTTACTTTTAAACCTGCAAAGGTTCAGAGATGTATTGGGTAGTAAAGTTTTAAAATTAATTGAATATGAAAATACAATTTGAATATAGAACTCAGATTACGACTCCATCGGATATGAATCTATCTATAGTCAATCTTCTTGACTGCCTCGTTAGTGTTGTGTTCCTAAGCGCAACTGCTACGCTAGAGGTCCTGGGTTCAATTCCTAGGTTGAGCAGTGTTATTGGATTTTTCTATGAAATCCTCACTAGTTATACATACAAGGGTAAGTCTCCATTAGTTGCCTACATTAGTAAGACTCTGTCTAGCCCTTCAGGGAATACAGGCGTGATGGTATGTTATGTAATGTCTATCTTCTTCTCTAGTATAGAAGCGAATTACCACTGACTCTCTCACTGAAAAATTACGAAATCAAAAAAATATTAAGCTAACAAACTTAAGGCATACAATTTAGACACCCGCTAAGAAAAACATTGTGAAAATTCCCACGGAATCGGCAAAAACACAATTATTTAATAATACAGTATGAGTGCGATCACTGTGTTTGAAGAATTTAAGATGTTTATAATTATCTTAACGATAGTAAGTTCAATTCTTCAATAACTTACTAAATTAAAAATAATAAAGAAACACGACAATTGCATTGTATCTCGACCGATTTTCATCAAACATCGCTAAAACACTCCAGACCTTTCAAACAAAAAAATAAATAAAAAAATAATAATAATCGGTTCATCCGTTCGGGAGCTACGATGCCACAGGCAGAAACACACACAGACACGTCAAACTTATAAACAGTGTGAGCATTACCTACTGACACTAATTTTTGGAGCTTAGACCTCCATAGAGGGACTGGGTATACCATCAACTGCGAGGCCTACAAAGAAATTTAAAAAGTTTAGTATTTTTTTTAATAGAGCGCGCACTGGAAACTTTTATCTTAATTTGATTGCCTTTTTGTGTTTCAGATCGAATTATTGGGTCTCCCTTGTTTGACCGAAAGGAATTTGACAAATCTTCACTTCCCAAAAAATGTTTCGCATAATTTCATTTGCCAAATTATTACTTAGCAAAAAATATATTCACAAAAAATTATAACGCAAACCTAATGTTTGGGAAATGAACATTTAAACTATAACTTGTTTACTAACTAGTAGGTACTTTTAACATTTTTAATTTAGTTATATATTTCAGTTGGAATAACAGTTTTAACGCAAAATCAAGTAAGCCAAAATATCTCTTTTTTCTATTGATGCAAGTCGTTTCTGGCGTAGGAGGTCACAGTTTTAACCTAACTTAACCAATCCATTTAAAAATAAAAAAGAAATTAACCTAATTTTTGTCTTAACAAAATCATTTCACCAAACGTTTTTTGTCTGAAGATTGTTTGCTGTAATAAATCATTTGATTAAAGACCAAATGCCATAATTACATTATACTTGGTAATATTTTGCCAAGTAAAAATTTGACCAAATAAAAATATGCATACTAAACTCATTCGAAATATTGCAATGGTATAAAAAAAGTTTGCTAAAATTTGTTTGGGTAATGAAAATTTCTCAAAATCTTTTCGGCCAAACGGCAGGCACCCCGATTTATTATATAACACTTAGACGGAGCAATTTGTTTCCTACGAAAAGCAAGTAATAAATTACGAGTTCGTTTACTTATATTATATCGCTCGTGAATCCAAGATAATGATGAATTTGGTTCGCAGATTGTCCTTTATGAGCATCGGAAAAGGAAGGCGGCTCCAAAAAACTAGTTCCTTTACTAAAATAACTACATATTACGAAACACCTAACCTATTTACAGAATTACAAACGCTTAAGTTTATTATGTCTGTTGTGAGTTTTTTATGGCTTCCCATTTCTAAAACGCGATGGAACGCGCTTTTTGTTGTGAGATTTCCATTCGGATGCATTCCTGGAATAACTCAATCGAGATCTGATTCACCGTTTTATTTTAGGAATGAGAAAGGAATTCAGATTTTGAAAAAAGGAATCTATGGATGGAAATCATGGCAGTAGTAATTAAATATACGAAATTTAATTAATTAAATAAGCCGACATGACATAACCCTTTCATTTCGGCTAGTCTTGAAACAATGATTACGTTTTTTGTATAACAGTTGGAAAAGATCAATCGCCAGTTTGGTGTAAATTTGAAAATCGAAAGTGAGCTGCGACCAAAGATAATTGTGCTGTAGACGAGTGGGTGAGCATGAGCATGGTCAGTTAAGGGTAAGACTCTATTTTACAATACATATTTCTGCATGGTAAATATTAGCAACAATGCAGGATTGTAGTATGTAAGTATAAAGGTATTTTTCTCTTCTCTTATTTATTCATAAACTTTAGTTCATAGTATTATCCGCAGCAGCAAATTCGCACGTGGGTATTTTACAAAGAACAGAAAAAAAACTTTAAATCAAGACATAAAAATTCGGCGCATGTCAGGTCTTTACAATTGACGCGCGTGTTAACACTGAATGATTGAATAAATTGATGTTTATTAAACGTTAACATCTTTCGTCCGCTTAAACATTCTAGAACCATCGTCAAAGCGTATGATAACTTGATCTTAACACTCGGATTCTTTATTTTATATTTTTACCGGTCTAAGCGACTGACCGCTACGCAGTCACGGTTGGGAGCGGTTTTACGGTTTGCGGTAACCGCGCGGCAACCCCGACAGTGCACGAGCGAGCGCAAAAGGTTATGTTTTTTTATTCGACGCAACCGGCTGCATTTACCGGGTTAAACGAGCCTTATTCTACTTAGAAACTTTTTTTTCGCTATTATGAGTGTTATGATCATTAACTTAGCAAGCGACGAGGAAAGTAGGATATATTTTTTCTTTGTGAGAAAAAACAATTTATTCATTATGTATTGTGCAAAACTGCAATGCTGTGTGGTCTCGACCGTAAAAAGACCACCCACAACCCGCGGATGTTTTAAATCCGATTAGGAGCTAAATAGCAAGAAATGCTTATTCCTGAGCTTAGTTCATGAGCTTAGTTTACTGTTTTCGACTTTAATAAGTACCCATATTTTTTATTCTTTATTCATTATTAAAGGAACTGTTGCACATGTTCACGTCATTTCTATCGTACCTAAATCAATTTACCATGTGACTCCGGTCGAACTATTCACCTTGAATCCATCAGTTAAGTCAATCAGACAGTCCGTGAAATACCTACGTCAAACATTTTAATTGTCAGCCGTTTCGTGACGCGAATTGTTTTGATTCATGTCGTTTTCATCAATAAAACATTGCACTACTATTATTTTTATTGTACAGCTTGCCAGTTTTTGCGTATGTTGGATCGATTAGATATGTAATGTTCGTTTTTCAATTCTTTCTCAACTAATGATATGGGTAATTGAAGAATAATGCAACTATTTGCTTGAAATAATTTACATCAAAAGGTTGATCGGACAAAAAAGGTTGCTTTTAATTAATAATGTCACGTAAACGCAATTTGATTGATGTAACTTTAATTAACTGCAGGATTACGAAGAATTCTAAAGAAAACAGGTAAGTACATTATTATGTTTGTGTAAACTTCAATAAAAGAGCTCGAAACTTATTGGTAAATTAGCATTGCATTGTTATAATTTTGCAACATAACTTGTCAAATTCAATATTCACGCGCAAATTAGGGTTATCTTTTCATACTGGCAATATACGAAATCGATATTGTATTTGATTGAAAATTGCACAAGAATTTTTATTTAAAAATGTAATGCAATGAGATATTATATTTTGTAAAAACATAATTCATTTGTATAAATACGCTTTTGATTAAGTTTTTGCGTAACCTATTTCTAGCATTATTTCATTTATTTTAGTAATGAAAGCAACTATATTCATTTTAGTGATGTGTTTTTTTAAAGGTGTACTTACCGAGATATTATTGTACTCATAGGTACGAACTGTACGAACATCACCTATAACCCTAATCTGCTATGTTGCACCACTAGGAAATGTTTTGTTGCGTGCTCGATTCGACCCCAAGATAACCTTGTGCATCTCGCAATATTTCAATAATAGTTCTGTTCATAAATGTGCGAAACTGAAGTTAGATCAAATTGAGGAACTTTTGAGTTCTTAGAATGGTGACTTAGAAAGTGTTGGGCCCAAAAATACTATCTATTTATGAATTCCCAAATTTTAAAATGCCATTTTAAAATAATATATTTTTTGGTCCATATTGTCAACAATAGCAAGTAGTAAATTAATAATATGTAAGTACGATTTTCTATCAAGAGACTTGCTCTCATCTCTTTAAGTTTCTAGTGTAATTGCAATTTAAAGCTTCAATAAATCAAATGATATCCACAGAGCACTAATTTAAATGGATCGTAATCAAGCCATTGAGGTATTATAAGCTAGGGAGAAGGGAAGACAGTGCTACATACGGCGTGTACTTATTGTGCTACGAAAGGCAGTTGAACATCCCACTAGGTCGATCCCGATTTCAAATTACCACAAACAAAAATGTAAGTAATAAGTATTTATTTAAAGCAGAAAATTAACTATATCTGATAGCAAGCGTTTATTTGGATCGTCACAAGACCCGCCTCGATGGTCCAGTGCGGGTTCGAGATGCGCTCTTCTATTGCATAGCAGTTTGTACCACGTGCAGGTGGGGTCAGCTTGGATTCTAAATAATGGTGTTACAAACACTTTATTACTTTTAATTAAAAGTGTTGAGAAAAGAGCAATAGACAGATTTGAGAAAACACGATGCGTATTAGTATGTGATAGATGGGTCTTAATATCTCAATGTGAAACTGGCTGGAGAAAATATGGCGCCATAACCGTAGCCCGCACATTCCCATGCGATTCGCCATGCAACCACTAGTACAGGTTACTTAATAGCATTTGGAGTGTTAACGAGCTTCTTTATACACTACATCGTGTAAATACGGGAACAGACGAGTGAAACAACTGGTTGCTAATAACGCACTGACGTTTATTGGCTTGTTAACTAAGTGGTGCGTAGGCACACGCACACATACTTAACATTCCTCCCCTTAGCTTAGGAATACAAATCAAACAACTAAGCTACAATAACCTAATACTATTGCTTAAATATAAGTACCCTTTAATAGAATAATTTGTAGTTGACTTTGGGCCGGTTACGTTTAGAACGTGGTGTGGGCGCAGGCTCACTTGCCTGCTGTTGCGGTAGCACTTCGGATAAAGCCTCCTGGAACTCCTCCTCCTCCCCCGAATTGTCAGGTGCTGAAGGCTGTGAAGCAACTAAGGGTGAAACTGTTGGAATGGCTGATCTAGCCTTATCGGAACGATCAGCAGCTATTGACGTGTCCTCACCCCCTTCACCCGTGTCTCGCCGCGACGTCTCGTCAGTAGACTGCGTCTCTGATATTGTGCTACCACTTGGCTCCTCTAAGTCCATATCCACGTCTTTATCATCATAGCAATCATCGCCTTTATACTTAATGATCTGATTTTTATGCTTCCTCGCGGTCACCGAAGTTACTACGTCCCTGATTAAATACAATACTTTGCCAATTTTTTTTATCACTACCCCTTTGCACCAATTATGTTTACCATTGAGTGTATGATTTTTATAATAAACTATGTCACCAGTGGCAAACACTGGAGTATTATGACCACTCATATTATTTTGCAAACACTGTTTACGTTTAACCATATCAGCAAGAGCCGTGGACGAAGGCGATGGCGATTCCAATTTAATTAGATCAAGACGAGTCCTAAGCTTCCGACCGTATACCAGCTCAGCCGGTGAGAAACCGGTTATAGTGTGAACGGAATTCCTGTAGTCAAACAAATATTTTACAAGTTTGTTATTTACATTTCGCTCCCCATTACAACTAAGCAAGCTTGTTTTAATACCCTTTTTAACTATCTTGACATAGCTTTCTGCCTGTCCATTGCTGGCTGCGTGGTATGTCGGAGACGTCACGTGAGAAATTCCGTTCACCCTACAGAAGGTCTCAAACTCACGTGATGTAAAAGATGTACCATTGTCACTGACCAGTGTATGCGGAATACCAAATCTTGCCATAAATTCGTATAACCTGTCAATTGTTGCTGAAGAAGAAGTACTACACTTCATGTTGTAAACTTCGACCCACTTAGTATAAGCATCCACTACCACTAAATAGGTGTGACCGGTAATCGGTCCCAGAAAATCAATATGTATCCGGTAAAACGGTGTTGGAGGGTATTCCCAGTGTGCAATCGGCGCCCGTGGTGGTGATGGCCGTACCTGCATGCAAACATCACACGATCCTATCAAACGTTCTAACGCTGCGTCTATCCCCGGAAACCAAAAACGCGCTCTGGCTTCCGCCTTTGTCTTAACTATCCCTAAATGAGATTGATGCAATTCCATTAAAATTTTACCTCGTAATTTTTCTGGAATTACAACCTTGTGTCCTCTCATAATACATCCATTTTCATAAGACAGTTGCGTCCTACACGAATGGTACGGTTTCAAGCGATCATCAGATATTTTCCTAGGCCATCCATTTAATACAAAGTCCACTACTTTACGCAAGGTCACATCTGTATTAGTGGCGTCGCGTAATATTTTTACGGTTACGGGTAGACTACCTTCTAACACAAAATTAATGTACGACGCTCGATCGACATCGGGTAATTTCGCCAATATTCCATGTGTGTCCCTTTCCTCCTCCGCCTCATTCGGCAGACAGGCGCGAGATAAGAAATCCGCGCTGTTATTAGCGCTACGCACATATTCAATTTTGTAATTATAACCGCTCAAATATAATGCATACCTCTGTAGTCTATTTGCTGAAACCTCCGGTATCCCACGGTGCGGTCCAAAAATCGACAACAATGGCTTATGATCGGTACGAAGAATAAACGGAACAGACCTGCCGTATAAATACTGATGGAAGCGCCTTACACCAAAAATAATCGCGGTCGCTTCCTTTTGAATCTGCGAGTAACGTTTCTCAGCTGCATTAAGTGTTCGCGACGCAAAAGCGATCGGTCTCTCAACCCTATGGGTTTCTATTTGCGATAATATTGCAGAAAGACCCGTCGGTGATGCATCTACAGTTAAAATAATAGTTGCCTCTGGGTTAAAATGCGCTAATACCTGATCTGATGCTAAACATTTTTTAATAGTTGTGAACGCTTCATCGTGTTCCCGTTTCCAACACCACCTGTTACCTTTTTTTAATAACTCATACAAAGGACATAAAATCGAAGACGCATGAAGAATAAAGCTTCTGTAATAATTAACCAACCCCAAAAATGACTGTAATTGATTAATATTAGTCGGCACTGGTGCCTCCATCATGGCTTTAACTTTCTGTGGTGATTTATGAAGCCCCTCTTTATTAATTACGTAACCAAGGTAATTAACCTCGTCTTTAAAAAACACACACTTATCTTTTTGTAAAGTGAGACCCGCATCTTGTAATTTTAGCAGTACTTGATGTAATCTTTCAAGGTGTTCAGATCTAGTTCTCCCGGTTATTAAAATATCGTCAAGCATACAGAGCGTGCCGGGCACACCCGCCAGAACGCCCTCCATTGCGCGCTGGAACACGGCCGGTGCGCTTGCAATACCAAAACAAAGACGTGTTTGTTTAAAAATCCCCCTATGCGTATTTATACAAGTTAATTCTTGTGACTCATCATCTAATAAAAATTGGTTGTAAGCATTTGACAGGTCTAATTTAGTGAACTGCTGTCCCCCTTCCAACTTAGAAAAAAGTTCAGTTACAGTCGGCAAAGGGTACTGATCGATAATTAACTGTTTGTTTACACCAGTGGAATAATCGGCGCATATACGTATAGATCCATTTTGCTTTAACACCGGCACGATCGGTGACGCATACCGCGCGTGCTCAACCGGTTTCAAGACCCCTATTCCTACTAAACGATCTATCTCTTTATCTACTTTACTTTTCAAAGCGAAAGCTATCGGTCGGGCCCTAACAAAAACTGGTTTCGCATCTTCCTTTAATTGTAATTTTACTTTAAATTTATTGAATAAGCCTAACTTATCCGAAAATACCGAAGGATAACGGCATTGCAACCTAACAAACCAATCCTTGTCATCTAATTGTTCACAATATTGTATTGGCAACAATCCTAAGTTGAATTTTGAAATGAAGTCGCGGCCGAGAATCGGCGGGCCGCCGTCTCGCACTACATAAACACAAAGTAAGTGTGATGTTTTCGCATAAGTAACTTGTAACTGCGCTATACCCACACACACAATTTTATCACCCGTATAAGAAAACAAACTTTTACTGGTCATTGACAATGGCACACTGCAAAAATATTTTTTATACGTTTCTTCAGAAATAGCTGTTACGGCCGAACCGCTATCTATCTCGAATTTTAATTCGATCCCTGCGACCGACACAGTTTCTGTCATCGGTTCCCCTTTAACTGACCGAATATTAAACAACTCACCGTCGTCATCGCTTTCATCCACAGCTCTCGATTCGACGTAATTTATCTTTTTGCACATCCTACGTAGATGCCCCGTAGCATTGCATTTCCTACATTTCGATTTCGTGAACCGACACTGAGATGTCTCGTGATTATAATAGCCGCACACTTGACACTGCACTTTAACACCCGAACTAGGCGCCGCTTCTGGCTCCAGTTGCGTAGTCGTTCCCTTCGCCCGCATAATCTTGAACAGCTGATCGTGCGGCGCGGCCTGGACACTCGTGCTCGCTGCTGCCCGTGCCCTCCGCGCATTCTCCGCTAACTCCATCGCCTTAGTTAAGGTTAGGCCCGCGAGATCTTTTGCGAAGAGCTTCTCTCTGTCTGGGCCCGGTAACATCCCCATGACAAATTTGTCCCGAAGAGCCTCTTCCACGTTAGAAAACCCGCAGTGCGCTGTCAGACCGCGCAACCTCGCGGCCCATTGTGCATACGTCTCCCCCTCTTGCTGCGACGCCGCGTAAAAATTGTGACGTTCACCGAATCCACACCGCTTTGGGGTAAAATGCTCGTCCAAAAGCTTCAGTATGTCATCGTACGGTACGTCCTGCAGCTGCTTTGGCAACGCGAGGTCCACTGCCAACTTGTGTGTGCCGTCGGCGAGTGCGCTCAGCAAGATAGCTCGTCTCTTTGTTCCCGTAGGATCGCTCGTCCCGGTGATGTCGTTAGCCACAAACCACTGCTTAATGCGGACTTTGTAGGTCTCCCAAGACTGTACATTGTGATCAAACACCGATAAAATGCCAAAAACTGAGCCGGACATTTTAACTTCTTTTTTTTTTTCGTATGTGGGTACTCGTCGCCAATGATAAATACGGGAACAGACGAGTGAAACAACTGGTTGCTAATAACGCACTGACGTTTATTGGCTTGTTAACTAAGTGGTGCGTAGGCACACGCACACATACTTAACAATAAATTACCCTGTAATGAATTATGCTGTATTTATGGCTCCATAAATATCAACATTCATCAAGCGTAGGTGCTGTATTTAGATATGAATTGCTTTTCTAATTATCTTTTATGAACACTAAGTATTATATTAAAGTGCAGATGTGCCCCAAGGTTTCATCTGCTTTTCTCCGCTAAGGGTAGTAGTGTAGCTTGATGTGAAATAGCCTATAACCTTCCTCAAGAATTGGACTATCAAATGCAACAAGAGTTTTTCAGTGATTAGCGCGCTCAAGCAAACTCTGCAGATTCATTAGTATAGATCTTTCAGATTGTGTCTGGAATTCGTGGCGTTAAGGCTAAAACAGATTTGGGCGCACATTTTTCTTGTTTTTTCGCAAATTATTATTCGATTAGACTGTGTTATACATTCTAGTAGGCAGTAGAAATTGAATAAGCTGTTATTGTTGAACCGCAAGGCTGACGCTTTAGCCGTAAGAGTTCCGTTACTGGGGCCGCAAACCTGTAACATTGATATTTATCCCAGGGGCCAGCAGCAGCACCAAGCCGGGGCCAATATAAAGCAGGCCATACCAAGCAGTTTACAGGGTTGAATTAATAGCTCTTAGTCTTTACTGCCTATATTCTAAGTGTCGCGACCCACTAAATAACCAAAGAGCTTTCGATGTCCCCGACTAGAAATTACCCTCTACAACCTCACAAACTTTACGTAGATACATATATAACATCACGCCTGTATTCCCCGAAAGGTTAGGCAGACGTGTAGGTACACCCACATGTCGCCGGTATGTTTAGGTCCCATTTAATAGAGGGCGAGCCTATTGCCATTAACCGGGCCAACTTTACCTCTTTATAATATTATAAGTATACTTAGATTAAATGCCTATCTATAGCTATAAAGCCATTAGGGTCGCAGCAATGAGCCAATATTTCCATTATGTATGCACAGCTACACATCAAGCTATACAAAACTAATAAAGGCTGGACTTGAATTGTGTGGAATCCGTCTACAATGGGAGGTCAGTCTAAATTGGTTTTGCATAGCTTCATGTGTAGCTGTGTGTACGAAGCATTCCAAAGGAAAATTTCGTAATTACTCGTGTTGATTCAGTTCTCACATTTCGCTAACAATTTATCAATGAACAAAGTGGGTGCTGTGTTCACATCCGTGTTTGTATCGATACCAGGAAGTTTGCTCGATTCGCTACCAATAATATCCATTATGACATCTGTCAAACTTGCTTTAAAGTCAGATGCGTGTTTCTACAAGGCATTGTATTAATTCCGTTCGAAAAGTTTAAGCTTCTAATATGAACTTAAATGATCTTTTAAGCCCTAGAGTAGAACTACTGTATATGGTAATAGTATCTAAGTAATTAAATAAAAAATAGTTTTTTTACACCTAGGAATGCATTTGTGAACGGAGTTGACCTGAGTTATAAAAACTTTAAAGGACGAAACTTTTCTGTGAACGGATTCATCGAATCCATCCTCGAATCCTTTGATTTCAGTAACAAGTATAATTACGTTTGCTTTTTATCGCAGTAATTAATACCATTCATCACTGCTAAACTGTTATAAAAGTACATGGAACTCTCTGACAGTCATGACAAAAAAGGCGGTACGATTTGAAAATCGAACGCTCCGCGCAACCAATCAAGGATGACGGTTGCAGCTGCGTTCAGGAATTCGTTGAGAAATCGCCGTGGTTTGAATAATTTATCATTACAACGTCAACGCGACTAGCGCTCAATCAACGCGGGTTCAATGAGCATTTATTATGACTATTGCTTATGAATATTAAGTTGTAACTAACCAATAACCTGTCGCTAGCAACTCGTCAATATGTCCTCGTAAATTACAAATGGATTTTACTAAACAAAACATTGTTTGTAGCTATCGTAACAACGTACGCAAAAAGTTTGTGTTCGTATTGTAATACTTACTTCTTTTTTTAAATTAATCCATCAAATACCGGAACGAATTGCAAAAGAAAATGTCTAATGAATACTTAGTACGTTTACTAACGCCAGATGTGTAGAAACGGCATTCATGAACATAAACATTGTTAAAAGTGAGTCTTTAGTGAGAACGTTTTTTACTTGGTCATAAAATATTCAACATCCTATTTTGGCGGCAAATCATGGATATGGTTATTTCAAGATCCTTTTGGTGGTAGGTGCGTCACCGAATTTGGCTAACCGACCTTAATGGAGTGGTTTCGTAGCCGGTTCCCCGACTTATAAGGTGAGGGACATTTAAATAATGCACCTCCGTGCAGTATGGTAAACTTTTTTAAAAAGTAGAACGATCGCTTTTTTTATTAGGAGTTATAAGTTTATACACACAACAAACTTGCAATTCCTTTAAAAAAATGAGTGTGTAGATTTTAAGTTTTTAACAAAGGTGGGTTGTTATTATTTATCTATAAACAAAATTATAGATAAATAATAACAAAAAAAGCTTATAAATCAATTTAAAGTTTCTTTATAACTGTCTTAATCGTCTAGTATTCCTAAGCGCAACTATTACGCTTGAGGTCCTAGGTTCGATTCCCAGGTCAAGCAAAGTGTTATTGGGTTTTTCTTTGAAATTCGCAGTAGTTTTCAGAGTTTGGAATTGTGAAAGGCAATAGGCTCGCCCCCTATTACATGGGACCTAAACATACTAAATATTACATTATGGTGTACATTAGTACACCTCTGCCTAACCCTTCTCTGCCTAATACGGGCGTTATGGTATGTTTTGAAGATTTCTTATTTACATTTATGCGAATTATTATGGATACATTTCCAATTTATTATGTTTGAGCAATACTAAGTAGGTACTTTAGGTACTTTGTTCAACTATTACTAATCTAGTTAAAAAATAACTCGTTTAGCTGGACAGTTCAATTCATCACCCCGAAAACTAAACCTCTACCACAACATCTTAAGCGGAAGAAGGAAATGTATTCAATCATATTATATTTATTTGAATCGCTTGACCATTTCCCGTTTTGCAAACCTATTAACTTTTAATAAAAAAATAAATCATGTAGTACATTACACATAAGTACATTTATGTCTGGGTACTATGATTGTCTATGATTTTCAATAAGATATTACATTAAACTACTGTTTAATAATTATATTTTTATTTTCCCGCCTAACAAACTGTCAACAATTTTCCCGCTAAAAGAAATGTCAATTTTCTTTTCGCCGCATGGCAAAGGCAAAACAACATACATACCTACAGTTGACAAGTTTAAAAGTAAATACGAGCTTTCACAAACCAGCAAAAGTATTCCATACAAAACATACAAACAAAGACACGGCCTCAAAGGATGTAGAACCGGTTCCTTATATGTAATGGCAACTGATTCGTGATACCGCTTGGCATCCGAGGTATGCCGACGGGCATTGCTAGTCGCTTTTATGATTTGAACAGATAATAACAACACGACTGCATTTTAAGATAACGTTTTTATGCGATCGATCAGAATTAGATATTCGAATTTTTAATCGGACGGTGTTTAGTTTTGTAGGAGATTGCGTGATTGCTGTGGAATTTTTGTATAGAGCCAGCAGTAATTATAAAGCCGGAAGGTTAGTTGTCTGTTTGTCGATGCTTAATTTAAGGAGGTCGATCGGTTAAGATCTTACAATATTTGTGACATAGAATTTATAGTGAAGTAATGGCAAACATTTTACAAACTAATAAAGCTTTAAAAGTTCGACAAGTCCCAATTTTTTACGTCCAATAACTGTGTAATTATCTACAAAGTCGAATTTCTACCATAATTACCCAGCTCAAACTAAAAATTGGCGCCAAGTAGGTATCACGGCATATTCGATAGCTACATAAGCGATTCCACCACATTGTCACGTATTTATAGCTTAAAGACACAGACAATGCTTCCTTTATCAGGCACTGTAAGTAACAATAATAATTGTATTTAATAATTACAATAAAATTGGCAATCGATATGAAGTTACTTGCCTAGTCTTCGCCGGCTCGACATTTATCACAGCACTACACAACACAATCACATCACTAAAACGCGCGAATCCCTACATTTTATTCGATTTTTGAATTTATTTTTCGAATTATGAATTGGAGACAAAAGGCGAGCGTTCCTAATCATACCTCGCGTTCGACTCATAAAGTATGTGGTTGAACTAAAGTGATGTGAATTGTGAATCACTTAGTCTATTAATATGCGTAGCGAGTGACCGAGTGTCAAGAGCAAGGCTCGACTGTTTGTGTACTAGTGATTCGATGCCCGTCACTAATGGTCTGTTATGTAAATCGTCTTGTAGGAGTGGAACACTGGAATGTGTTATACATGCGACGTGTTACATAAGATTTGTTATTTATTATAATTATGCATAATTATTACCTATGCAGTGTAGAGCTTTGAACAAAAATCGTGGGGCTTATCCGGTAGCTGCTGTAGGAAAAAAATTTATTGTTTTACAGAAAAATTGGAAAATTTTATAATATTACAGTAGGTCACACTAGGTGGATTTCACTTTTGCGATCAAGTCATCAAAAAAAGTTTACATTGTCTGTGAACTTTTTTTGTGCGACTTTCAGTGCGACTAGCTAGATTAATTAAAACGTCATAGTTAAAACTTACCTAATTTCACTAAGTTAAGCTACTTACTTCATATTCTGGGAGAGTTTTAAAATCACTTTACACATTAAGTACCTATGCTACCCACTCTGCCTTAAACTTCCCCGGTCAGTAACTGGATTGTTTATAAGCTCGCCCTTTTATGAATAAGCCGATTATTATTAATAGGTATCTTAAACCCAAATTTAAGTAATAGTTGACTGCCTCATTAGTCTAGTGGTCCTAAGCGCGACTGCTACGCTAGAGGTCCTGGGTTCGATCCCCTCAAGCAAAGTGTTATTGGGTTTTTCTATGAAATTCCCAGTAGCAGCTCGGAGTCTGGATTTGTGCCCGGTTAATGGCAAAAGGCTCACCCCGTATTACAAGGGACCTAAACATACCGAAATGTGGGTGTACTAGAGTACACCTCTGCCTTACCCTTCGGGGAATACAGGCGTGATGGTATGTTATGTCAAATAATAGGTTCTTGATCTGTAGTACGAATAGATCGGTCCACTTCTGAATCATTCTACGCAACATTAACAAAAAAGAAAATAAACAGTTATGCGGTTGTTCTTGGCGCGTAACTGTAAGACTGCTAACGCTTGCAAAATAACCACAGCCTCTGATCACGTAGTGATCGTTATTATATACCTAGTATTTTGCTATAGGTACCTGTTATTTTTACTGATAATCACGATTTGTAATCAACGTAAACGTGGCTGCTGTAATATTGATCAAGAAATATCTACCTATCGCGGATACTATACTATGAAGTTTTAAATAATTAATCATAAGATTAAATATAGGAATTGCATTATAAGTAAGATTGATATCGGAGCATAATAAGTTAGAATAACTTGACATTATGAGCTTTTCGACGACTAAAGATTTATATCTTAGTATCTATTCGAAATTCAAATTTGATAGATCGCAGGAACAGATTTTAAAAAATGTCACTTTAGTTTGCCAAGAAATACTGAAATTCAGTTTAAAAAATTAAATACTTACCTTTTTGCATTTAATCCTAAGACTCTCTATAATATGCATAGTTTTATTGTCTTCATTTAACATTGTATATTGTAATTAAACGCTTATTGTTTCTCTATCCAAGTTACAACATAACATGTAACATCTTCAACGTATAACCTCAATAATTTAGTGTAATGTCAATCAGTTCATTGACCTCACTTTCTCTTGGAGGCTATACAAACTTTCTGAATTACATTAATGCAGCATTAAACATAACATTATGACGTGTTTAATGTGTTTGTTTCCATACAAATAGCCATTGAATTAAATTAATAATTGAATTACGCGAAAGCAGACATTTTAAGTTTTAAAACATGAAAGCATGTAAAGGAATGGTAGCTTTCTTTTGTATTTCGAAAAAGCCGGATAAGGTGAGAAAGAGATAGAGGATATTGGCATTATTGTGTGTATGGTACAATGCCTTGTCGGTTAAGGGGAAGCTAGGATATCACCTAATTTCTCCATACCATTACCATTTGAGTTTTCAACTGAGAGGTGAAGCCCTCAGGATCTGTTCAATTAATTGAGATAAGATGTACCACAGTTTTTAGTTGGAGTGAGTGTTTCACAGTTAGATGTCAAAATTAAAACTTGTTCAGTAGTTTTTAAGCCAACTTTTAATAATCAAATAAACAGACAAGAATTCTATTAATAACACTTTGTTGGGCTCGGAGACTTTTTTCACATACATTATCACCTTCCTGCCGTTTTCCCAATTTATTTGGGGTCCACGCAGCCTGTCCTTTTCTTCCATTCATCCCTGATAATCGTTATCTCATCATTTAATCCCTTTTTCATCACATCTATCTGACTTCCCACAAGCCGTCCATCTTTTCTTTGGTCTCCCTCTACTACTCTAACCCACTTGTTTTATAAAAATATCTTCAATGTACAGAACGTTCAGCTTTTTATATTTGCTCATACATTCAGCGCATGGCATGTTAATACTAATACGAATAGCATTCTCCGCTTTGGCAAAACACACCTAATACCGGTTGCGGCTCTAACCTAGAATGGCAATTACACTTACATTGAATCTAAGGCCACTCTCGAAAGCGTTGAGATAAATAAATAAATTTACATTATACATACGAGTATACAGGGTGGAAGGGACATCGACACACAACCGCTTAACTAGGTACTATGAATTCAGTACATGATTCTGAAAAGTATCCGTCGTTTAGTTAAAAAAAATCAGCTACTCCATACATTTTAACCGTGTAAATATTGCACTTTTGTAGGAAAAAGCTGTTTTTTTATAACCGACGAAAAATATCTACCCTAGGGAGTCCAGAATCATGTAGGGACAGGGTGTCCCTCCTCTATAAAGGAAATGAACTTACATGGCTACTGGATACGAGTAAGAGAATAATATACCATCACGCCTGTATTCCCCAAACAATTAGGCAGTTCGCCAGTTTGTTTAGTAAGGCCCCACGTAATTAGGGGGCAAGCTTATTGCCATTAACCGGCCAAAAATCTAAACTCCGAGCTGCTACTGAGAATTTCATAGAAAACCAAATAACACCTGTGATCTTTAGTCCTTGAGACCTATAGCAGTCGCGCTCAGGACAAAAGTACACTATCCACAGATATCTATAAGAAAGCATGATACTCAATACTCAATATCTTGATTGCACTCCATAATCTTGTTAGATGTTACATTATCACAAAAGGCATATTATGGGCTCGGCAACTTAGAAGAGAGGAGGATGCTATCAAAATTATTTTTTCTCTGCCAACCCCAATGATAGTTCTATGACATTATACTTAGATGTACAGTGCTGAGGTAACAGATTACTTAGTTGTTAAAGCAATTTATAATCAATTTCTAAGGAAATTCTGAATAATTAACGTAAAATATTTGTAATGAACTATTAGATATTCTCAGTTGCCTAACGTTGAGAATCAATCATAGCGAATATATCGGTGGTTAGGAAACGTCTAATGATGCATTCACTGGCTCATGAATGCGTTGCAAATTATGAATGCAAAACATTACACTTTCGTAAAACTTCAATCTACAATATTATAGATTTATAACTGCCTATTTCGATTCACAAGTCGAACAAACTCTTTGTACGCGGTGCAAATTTCGAGCGGTATGCGAAGTGAGGCCTCGTCCTTTGGAGGGGTCCACACCTAGGGTTGCCAACTATACTGTTTTGAACAGTATTATACTGTTTTACACTAAATTATACTTTTTACTGTTTAACAAAAATAAAGTATACAAAATACTGTTTAAATTTATTTAGTCAGAGGGCGTTCACTGCTCAGTGCAGCGCAGCCACAAAAAAAATACTGTTCATTTTTTTTAATAAGTGCTGTTTAATATGCTTCATAGACCTGAATATACTTTATTTCTAGTAAAAAAAGTTGGCAACCACACCCCGTCATGGTCGGTATTTTTTTGCATTCTTTAGACAATACTTAGAGAACACAGCGGGTTTGCGTGCTGCCACTGGCTCGATTACCAAAGTGGGTTATAAAAAAAAATGTGCCCATTTAAGAGTATGTCGTTCCATACTATATGACACTATATACATACTTTTGAACTGTGTATGCGAAGTATCTACACCTCTTCTTAACCTTTTGATGATCCTTATTCTGATACCTTAATCATGTAAGGTTCAGCTTCCACACTAGATGCGGCCGAATATTAGTATATTACACATAGCAACTTCCATCAGACCTCCGCAGCTTAATATCCTTGATCGGGCACTCGCGTCAAAACCGTCAATTAAGACGTTTGCTTGTAATTTCTTCATTAGTCCATGGAGACTGGCAGTGTATTAAAACGATGTAAAGTCAAATGAGTTTAACTTCTCACGATATCCCAAGTAACCACTACACCCTTTTGAGAATTGTAACGTCTGTAACCGCTTAGAGTCAACATCTGAAGATAGACTAGTTTTCATGGATTTTGCGAGTCAAACGTGTTACTATGTCCTTACGTGCTCTCCGAGGCACGGAGACCACAGGTATGAATTGGGGTATTAGGTATAATTTGACTTGATTTTAACCAATCTTGTCCACCCAATGGTTGTCTGGAAGAAATTGCTTTTAGCGATAAGACCGCCAATTACTTATACCTACTTACTACGTTTGTTATGTATTTTGTTTCTTGTGTACAATATAAAATAATCTTTCTATGTATCTATATATTACAAATATACTCATACCACATTAGTCAGTTTCCCATGACCCTTGTCTCAATATTTTTATAGTAGGTAGCTGTAGGTAGCTGGTAGTCGCCAGCTAGCCCGCCCACATGGCCAACTTAAATGGCGATCTGGCGATGACGTATTTATAGTAGACACTAAAATCTACTACATAGCGACCGGATATATAAATTGTAATAAATTTCTGTTGTATCTGGTTTTATTACTGTTACGTTTACTGCTTTCATTCATATTTAAAAAATTTCGTTTGTATGATATTGGGTAATTGGGCGCGTAGTTTCAGGAATGACGTCATATATTATGATTACGTATCTTATTGAAACTAACTTGACCTACTCTTACTACTCTAAATTATTTTATTGAGTTACTAGCGGTTGCCCGCAGTTTCGTTCGCATCCCAAAAAGGGAATCTTATGTCGTTCTGCGAAGTTCAGTCTATATCTTCAGTCCATCCAAAGGTTGTCCGTAAGAGATCGCTTTTAGCGATAAGACCGCCCATTTTACTAGTCTATAATTTATAACATGTACTTGTCTTTGTTTTTGGTGTACAATAAAGAAATAAATCTATCTATCCCAAAATACACCACGATTGGTTCGGCGGTGTAGGCGTGATAGCGTCACAAACAAACATACAGTTACTTTCCCATTTAGAATGTACAATCACGCCTGTATTGCCCAAAGGGGTAGACGGTGGTGTACTATGTACAATTGTTTACCCACAGTTCACCGGTATGTTAATTATACCGGTTTTATGTAACAGGGGGCGAGTCTATTGTCATTAACCATTCCCAAATCCAATCGAGCAGAACTTAAGAGGAGTGTCCCTCGGGAACGCAGCAATGTTGCACAGTTGTCGCTGTCTCTATCCCTCGCGATGCGAACGCGTGTCCGAGAGGAGAAACAACAATACATTTGCAACATTTTCACGCGTAATTCTTATGTTCCGAATTTTAGAGATTACTCCTATAATATTGTTACTACGTAAAAAAAAAACTTGTAAAAATATATTAACTATATTATCTGGGTTTCTTTCGAATCAGAATGTTTCTGTATTGATACATTGTCGAGAAATACTAGCATAAAGTTGGGCCGTTTTTCAACGAAAATTGCCAATCTTTGAGCTCGTGTAACTTTTTAACCGTATATTGAAATGAAATTGTATACTACAGGAACACGTATTTTAATGATAAGATTGTTACTGCAAAATTCCAAAGACTTTCATTTGTTAATATTCAAGATAAGACCAAACTACGTTTGTATGGAGCGCGGAGCGGATACTATCCTCTTAACAGACAAACCCAATAACACTTTGATCGACCTGGGAATAAATGTCAGTATCTCTAGCGTAGCAGTGGCCTCTGAGACCAGTAGGTAGACTAATGTGGCAGTATTTAGAATGTTAATAGAGTTCATATGAATTTTCTGTTTCTTAACTTGCATTCAAGTACTAAGTATATTACAAACACAATGCAAAATTTAATGTCGTTATGGGCGTTGCTTAAGGTAAGGTTGAAAAAAATAAGAAATAAAAACTTAGGTTTTTACTAAGTTTATACTATATCTACTATAGGTTTGTATTATGACAATTGATACATGAATATATTGTTCCAATTATAATCAACAATATTAAAGAGTGATACTGCATCAAGCTGTCGAAGAGTGGTAATTAATACCTCTCTACAACTATGTACTATTTTAAAATGGATCTCGTCGATTCAGTTTTCACTTTTAAAACTCACAGAGGAAAGAAAACATCAATCTCCTATTTCGCCAGGATGTTGTGAAAGGAGGTAAAAAATGTGTCAACCTACTTGCTAGCACGAGCAAGCGGACACACGGGGGAAAGCCAGATTATCTTAAAATAGCTCAGAAGCACTCACGTCTACCATAGCCGATTATATTTAATTGATATGTGGTTGTGTTAATTAAGTATACTATGTAAGCGTGCAGCGTGGTGGAATATTGTCTATACGCCAGACTAGTGCGGTTTGCACTTAGAATATTGTCATACATACCATCACGCCTGTATTCCCCGAAAGGTTAATCAGAAGTGTACTAATTTACACCCACATTTCGCCGGTATGTTTTAGGTCCCATGTAATAGGGGGCAAGCCTATTGCCATTAACCGGGCAGAAATCCAAACTCCGAACTGCTACTGTGAATTTCATAGAAAAACCCAATAACACTTTTCTCGACCTGGGGATCGAACCCAGGACTTCTAGCGTAGCAGTCGCACTGAGGACCACTAGACTAATGAGGCTGTCAATTTAGTTCAAAAGTTATTGTAGTTCAAAATTAGAATATTGTCATCATCATTATTTAAACGTCTTGACGACTCGTATTGTGTGTATATGAAAAATTTTGTCTGTGGTGAGTCTTTGTTGTATTCTAGTCTAACCAGATGCAGCTGGATAATTGAATATCAGCATTTTATACGAATCAACTGCAATCAGACCCCCGCAAGGCAATTTTACCAATTAGATTTGCTATTATAACCCAATTATAACTTAAATTATAAATATTGCCTAATAAACAAAAATACTTAAAAAAATGTTAAGTAGGTAAGTACTTAGTGGAGAAACTCCCTCTGACTTTGAATCTATTATCTCGTTGCTATTAGTAAAAGTGAAATATTTAATTATAACAGATAAGTACCTACCTCATCTACTTTCAACTGTCAAAAAACTAGTTGCACGGATTTGAGGAGATCTAGCAACAACTCCACAGATAAGATTATTTCTGTTTAAGTACTGTTGTATGATCGATTGGCTCAAATGGATAAAAATCGAAAAGAACATGTAAATAAGACGACAATCGCTGATCATTCAGCACAACTGTCAAATTAGTCTAGGGGAAAGTTAGATATAAATTACGTACTTACAACGTAAATATAATACGTCGGTGACAGTCCACCTGTCACTAAAATGTACATATTATACATAGAAATTCGACACGCTACACCATGTGATGTGCGTGTTTCTGCGCCGGCGCACCTGCTGTTGGCACTTCTAGCACTTTCTGAAGGTAAAAGTGCATAACTCAAATTTTATAGCTATTGAGATCGGTAAGTGAGGGGTCTGAAGCTATGAGAATATAAATCTACACAATTGACACACTTATGAAATTTCTTAATATCTTCGTCTTCGATTATGAATAACAAAATGTGTTTAATTTAATTATATTATTCAGTCTTACTTATTGGTAGTTTAACTTAACATTTGCAGATTGTATTATTACGGTAATTAATAGAAAAGTTATAAAATTGTGACATATTCTTTTAGAGAAACAAATTTCGACGATAAATAAAATACACATTAATAATAAATTTGAACATTGCCCGTTATAAATTGTTTTTAACAAATATACAAGGTAAAACTCCATAACTCAATTATTTTCTTTTTCTAGCAACGCTACATTCTCTTACATAATATAAGGAGAAAATATCTCTGTTCTAGAAGTCTTCATGGGAACAGTCACGCTACCTTGCACACAATGCCAAGGAGCTTGGGAACCTTCAGCGAAACTGTATCTGATCACGAGAATACGGCGTATGCGCATCCTATTATAAGGTTCTTGTTCAATGAAGTGGTTTCTTGTGATTGAGTTTATTGTTTGAACTTTGATGTGTAACATTGAACGTTTGTCACGTATTATCACCAAATAACAATAAACGATCTATTCCGGTTTACTAACACACAAAGTTCAAAGATATCATTTTACTGCGTTTACAATTTTGTTACTGAAAATCCTCATGAATCGTTCAGGGTATGTCGGTCTGTTGAATTATGTATTCGATCTTCCTAGTTAACGTTAGTGGTCCCTAAAGGTACCCAAAGTGGTCCACGTAGTCATCCTAAAATAAAATAAAGACGACGAGTTTACGACGTGCGTGCTGCTTAAAGAACTTACAGGTAATACTTCCAAAGAGGTCGTGGTCCATTGCACGATAAAATATTTAATAAATAAGGGACTATTTATTAAATATTTTACCACCACTAAATGGTTGCCAACCACATCGTACCTTATACTAAAACTAAGTATAAAATATGGATAGTGAGTTGTTAACCATTAAGAAAAGTACCAAACTTACAATTAAATTTATCAAATTACAAATTGAGCAATAACAGATTTTGGATCAGCTAATTGTAATAATTCTAATATATTGTATGTTACCTATGTCAATATATATTATATTTATATTAAACTATTAATTTAGTAGCTATAATGTATATCAATAGATAGCGATTAATAAATCGCTTCTTCCTACTTAAGAAATCGCGGATATTACATGTCATATAACCATTAAGCAATGGATAACGTTGTAGAATTAGTTCTGGTCCTACGTAATACATTCGATTCTAGATACATGTTGGTTTCCGTTGACATTCTCCTCGAAATCGACTTCCATATACACTGATGATGCGTTTATAATTCAAAATCCATACTAATATTATAAACCGACTTCGCACGGTTGTACACAATTATCGTAATATTTCAACAAATTTACACAAATCCTTCACAAATGTTACCCCCAAACCTTCCTCGTGAATCACTTTATCTATTGGTGAAAACCGCATGAAAATTAGTTCAGTAGTTTTTGAGTCGATCGCGAACACACAGAAAAATGCGGCGGGGGACTTTGTTCTGTAATATGTTTGTAGTGATTACGTGATTGATTTTGATAAAATTTGGTGAGGAGACAGATTGTATTCTGAGGATATGTTTCGTCTAAAAGTCCTTTGGGGTATGAAAAAAAATGCGGGCAACAGCTAGGTAGTATGTTAATAAATAAACGCAGGTTAAAATGACGGCAATACTTTAGTTTGAAGAATATCTTACTCCTAATTACTTAATGCTATAAAATATTAACTTCTTACCATTCTTGGTTGGTAACAGCAATGGTGATGATTCCATGTTGTGGTAAAGTTAGTTACTTATTTACTTTTTCATATCACAAGATTTTCTTTACTTAACGAAGATTTGTTTCTGTCTGCAATTAGGAATTTTAGGGATGGATGCAATGCAAGGTTTTTCTGTATCCTGAATCACAATTATCAGCAAAGATTAAGGGATAAATCAATTCTCATTTTAGTTCCGCCTGATCCCCTTCGGTTGCTGCAGCTCCAGCATTTGCAGTCCGGTTTCATTACGTTCTACAGCATGTCCATGGGCGACAATGACTACTTAATATAGTGGCTCGTCTTGACATAAAAAAAATACTATCTGTAGACAAAATAGAAGCAATTTCTATCGATGCTGATAAATGTGTTTCGGACAGTAATTAATAGTTAGTATCTACAAACATACAATCAACTCATGCTAAAGCTTTGCTTATTCATTCTATCATAGGCATTTAAGTCTTTTAGAAAATATTTTTTTTAAATAACATCGTAAGTCCTTCTTGTATCTTGGTCGTCAGTATCAACTTTAAGTGGTCGCAAGCAGGTGGTGGGTTGTAGCAGATGTTCGATTCCCAGATCGAACAAAGCTAGTTTTTCTGTTGGTAAGAATGTGAGAATTTATGTTTGTTAACGCATCTGATCTATGAGATATCTAGACTTCGAATATAAAGATGGATAAAATTCTACAAAAAACACCAACTCTAAAAATTTTGAAAAATATATAATTAATGTTTCCCGCCCACTGCAACGTAGCGTTTATAATAATAAAGTTCGGCACGTGCAACATTCTACAATCTAGGTAAATGGGATTTATTGCCAACGCCTACGGATACATTAAAATTTTATCTGTAACCCGTTCCATGTCGAACGGAAATAAAATCAAATCAATGTACGATCAATGAAGCGTAGTAATTACGACTCTTACGAATACATTTCAACTTGCTGCAAGGGAATACAATAGTGTCATTTAACTATGACAAAATATTGGGCCAACAATAACTGTGAGAAATATTAAATAGTTTTGAAGGGGCTCCTGTAGCTATAATTAACTATGCCAAATAATTTATATACAAGATTAAACCTTGCTGCAGTCATTTTATGGATTGCAGAGCGTTAGCACATCAAGTTTCCTCCATGAATTAGAGAATATACGTTAGAATCGTCGGTCCAGATTATCATACGATATCAGACAGAAGCCCGGAAAACCTGACATCATCTTATATCATCTGTTTATTTAGGATAGCGATATTGCAAACAAAAAGGGTTGCGCAGGTCGTACGATAGACGCTTTGTGTAATATTCTGATATTTTGCCGCATCCTCATAGTGGATGTCCACCACAATTATCATGTAGTCGGGGAAAACGCTGGGATCATGTTGAATACCGTTATTTCTCTATAAAAGTGCTAAGCTAAGAGATTTCAAAAGCCTACAAAAATACACCGGTTTGAGAAATCGTACCGAAGAATGTAGCGACAGTCTCTTTCGCTCAATCTGTTTTTACAACTCACTTTGAATCAGGTAATATCCTATTCCGGTATGCGCTTGAGTGTAATTACGTTATTGTAGTTGTTACGATGATCATTATAATATGACGCATTGTGCACCTGGATTTAGACATAAGGCAGTGTGTCAGCCAAGTTCGTAAAGCATAACAGCCATGGGTTCTGCTATAATACCATCACGCCTGTTTTCCCCGACGGATTAGGCAGAGTCGTACTTGTGTACACCCACAATTCACCGGTATGTCTACGTCCCATGTAATAGGGGGCGCGCCTATTGCCATCAACTGGGAACAGATCCGAACTCAGAGCTGCTACAGAGAATTTCTAAAACTCTCAACAACACTTTGCTCGACCTAGGAATTGAACCCAGCACCTCTAGCGTAGCAGCCACACTTATGCGCTAGGCAGCCGCTGACGAGACAGTCAGAGAGAGTCGTCAGAGAGTCGAGGCGGTTTGTTCACAGTTATTCTTAATTTTGTAATTTTATCTAATTTTGTGTGGATTGTTTTTTTTTAAATAAATATTATTTCTTATTCTATAAATGTTATATATTTTAAATAAATGTTAATATCTATCTTTCTTAGTCGTTTAGAGTTTGTGTAGTAGTATCTAGTATAGATTACATGGGACCTAAACTTATTTGGCAAATTGTGGGTGTCCAATAATTAAGTATGTAGTGTGTTACATTTTATTAGCTCCCATTGCGGTTACCATGACTTTCATTTAAAATCAATGTACCTTTCTAGCCTTTTATGAATCCATTCTTTGTACCTATATTAGCTGAAGCTCGTGTGAATGTTACTTATCGCAGCGCCATGCTAATTCCATACCATTTCGCAGTTTATAGGCCGCACCGATTTCACTAGACAAAGGCTCGCCCACGTGGGTAATTGTAATATAACACAGTAACATACTATCTATATTTCTTATTTACTAGAGATGTAAAGAGAAGACTGCCTCATTAGGCTAGTGGTTCTAAGCGCGCTATATCTCGATTCCTAAGTCAAGCAAAGTGTTATTGGCTTTTTCTATGAAATTCTCATTAGCCGCTCGGAGTCTGGATTTGTGCCCGATTAATGGCAATAGGCTCGCCTCCTATTACATGGGACCTAAACATAGTAAACATATCGGTGAAATGTGGGTGTACATTAGTATTCCCCTGCCTATCCCTTCGGGGAATAGAGGCGTGGTGGTATGTATAGATTACAGAGGCCGTCGTGAGCTACTTAATTATTTTTTAATTATTTAACTACATAATGATATTAAGTATTTACAAATTTTCATTCAAAAGATCTTCATTATTTTAAACCACAGTAAAATTAAAGCGTCTAACCGGCCTTTAACGTGAACAATTTTGCGAACGTTCCGACATGACGGTTGAACAATGCGTAAGCGCAAAATATCCGTGAAATTAATTGTTACGGCCGCAATTGTTTTTAGTTGGCAAGTCGTCGATGTTCAGCCGTCGTCTAACTTTATTATTAGTCAGTATTGGAAGGGAATAAGGTATGTTTTGCTATGACGAATAATGTACAGACATTAAAAAACTAAAGATCTGTGTTGTTCACTGATTGTAACTGTTCTCTGTTATACATTATTTGAGATGCTATTTAACGTGTTCTTCAGTTTTGTTCTCTGTATAAGAGCAGGTTTAAAAGAGCTCGTGGCTAACCCTTAACAATCAATTAACAAGCTTCAGCTACGCTTGCCGCGGTCATCTTCTGGATTCTTAATAGTTTGAGAAACCTTGTTATAAGTTTGACGTGTCTGTGTGTATGTGTCTGTCTGTGAACTGTTGATGAACCGATTTTGATCTAGTTTTTTTTGTTTGAAAGGTGCATTAGTCGGGAGTGTTCTTAGCTATGTTTGATGAAAATCGGACGAGATATAATGAAATTGTCGGGGGTTTTTTAATTTATATATAGTACGGAAAATTGACATCGATCTTAGTTCTACTACATGGGTAGGTGGCAGCCGTGGTAGGGTATGTCGGACTGGTACCGACTAGAAACAACACTTGCCTTCCCAAGCCCTATAGACCCGGCCCTGGGATTCATGACATTCGCCATGGCCACGGCCTTGTCAAAGGGCGAGGCCTTGTCCCACATCAGGCCACAGCTGATGTAGGCCGGGGATATGTCGAGACCCCTACCTGCCTCGGAGAGCTCAAAAAGTCATCAGTCCCGGTTATCATAAGAACAGCTATGGAATTACCCACCCATTGCACTACCGACGTGAACCCACTCGTAACAAGCATTTAGCTTAGTACGAGGGGTTAATAAGAATACTAGTAATGTGCGACCCACATTGCTAGTAAGCTATTTATAAAAAAAGAAAAAATATATCATTAAGGATAGAAGCCCAACAAGCTGAACAGCTACTACTATTACCTATGTACTAACATATAAGTAGATACTATGTTCTTGGTAGGAATGTAAGTATAGCCCTAATAAATGAAGCATGATTAAGAAAATGTCTCGCTTCCTGTAATTTCCCGGTTAACTTGTTTATTACCAATTACGTTAATTACTGATATCTGATGTGGCCAAGGGCGCATAGGTTTAAAATTTTATAAGCAGGAATAGTTGCTAACATAGAGATTGTTAAAATACTTTAGTCCGTAAGCTAAGCTAACTAAGCGAATTGCCTAAATGTAAACAAACTTTTCTCTCTTTTTTCAAAAGAGCTCATCTTTACTTTAAGAGCTCAGCTGTCTGCGGATCAATCGCACCACAAGGTTATTCGAGCACGAAGCGACTGCCTAAAACTTCAAAGCTTTTGCGGTATGTAGTCCTAAATAACATCTCTTAGATTATACATTATATGTATAACTATGCCTCGTGGTTTCACCCGTTTTACTCATTTTCCTCATGAATCCTCTTTTAATTTTTTTAATCCAACTGGTAGTTCCAGAGATTGGCATGTCAAGCAAACAAAACCCTTCAGCTTTATTATACATATTACGTGTCCATGAAGGTTTCTATGGCAGAATACCAAAACACCTTTCCATTTGTATTAATTGAATTACGTGCGATCATGTTCAAGTACACAATGGTAAAAACCTTGAATTGTCAGTACGATACTGCTAAGACGTACACACGACAACATCTCAGCGTATATACATACAGCACAACAATCACCGCTATTAAGACCTAATACGGGATGTCAAATGGGCAAAGTGACAAGCTTGGAGTGTCGCTGAGAGTACATATTGTGAACTTGTCACGACTTCTTGCTTGTATTCTTGTAATCCATATACCATTGTAGTAAGCTCTTTGTTTTGTAACCCAAGGCCCTGAGAAGGACAGGCAGACATAAGCTATTTACTATAACGAATCTCTTTAACACTTCAAATAACTTAGTTATTTGTAAAGATCTCAAATATTATTCCAGTTTAACGTCAGAGTTATCGTCAAGAAGAAAAAGGTCATCTTTTGATAATTTGTATTCACATTATAACATAGCATGCTGCCTTAAGAATATTGTAGATATCTATCTATCATTATCTCTAAAAATAATTATCTTACATTGTCCCACTGCTGGGCACGGGTCTTCTCTCAGAACGAAAAGGATGAGATATTTGTCCACCACGCTAACCTACTGTGGGTTGGCAGACTTCTCATGCCGTCTAGAAAATATCTCAGGCACGCATGTTTTCCTGACAATGTTTATGCGCGTGGTACCTACTCGTAATTAATTATTACTACACACATGACTTCGAAAAGCCTTTGCCTTGGCAGTCCAATGATCTTATCACTAGGTTACCTAAGTTCTTTTAAAGATAACGTCCCGTATACTACACAACATTAAAAATACAAGTGGATGCGAATAGAGCGAATAAAATTATGAAAAATCTGAAATACAATATGTTTGTAAAAACTGCAGCCCGAGGTCTTCAAGTGAAACACAATTGCACTTCCGATACAATTTATTTCTAACGTACAGTTTGTTCGAAATAAGTAAGCCGATCGGAAGTTGTCTGCAAGTCACTGCGCAGTAGTCATTTTTACGACCAAATCAGTAGCGCGCATGCGTGGTAATGGCGCGAGGGGCGGGGTCAGCGCCGCTTCGCTGTTTCACTCAATCCTTAGTGTTTGATGCATAATTCTGTCTCGCTCCCCCAGTGCAAGTACACAGTCAGTGCCAAAAGTGCTACGCGTTGTTTTTATTTTGACGTTATTGTTGTTTAGTTTTTGGTTATTGTTTTTGTTATTTCTCAATGTTATTGTATCATTGTGGTTTGTCCTTGCTTCTTTTTGCGGAATAATGCCTAAATGCAACATTGTTTTGCAAATCTGTGACCTATTTAAAATTTAAATGACAATTTAATGATTTTCTGAAAATTCATGTATGGATTTTATCAATAAAGCAATCCAGCAATATTACACGTAATGTAAACAAACTATTTATCTTATTTAAGAAATTATTTGAATACGTTTCCGAACGCTAACACTTTATTACGCGACTGTAACTGCGCGGCCCTAGAAAATGGCTAACTTCCGATCGGCTTACTTATTTCGAACAAACTGTACACACACAAATCAAGAGTACATTTTCAGAATTTTATTCAATTTGACAAACATGTTATTTTTGTTTCCATGGTTACGTTTTTTCTTTTTTACTCAATGAATTGAACATTCCGCCCACCAAGGACATACTCGACATAGTTGTCCTTCCAATAAAGAAGCCGCCCACCATGAGGTCAAGGGCGCTTTGAAATAATAATAATAAATATACACATATATGTTTACAAATTGGTCTTTGTCACAAAGAACCATTACATTTTAAATTGACCACTCTCGTGATTCCGTCTGAACCTGGATGATTGTCTAAAACTTTGCCCAATAACCATCTACTAAGAGGCAGATTGTCCTCTTTCATAAGAACAATATCACCTATGTTAGGCTCTGTTTCATTTTGCAAAGGTATATGCAATATGTAAGTTAATAATTCCTGAGACCAACGTTGCCAAAAATTCTGAATCATTTTCTGCAACATTTGCCATCTCCTTAACGTACCGACACTGTTGCGTTCAAAATTACGTTCTGGAACAAGAATAATTGATTTCCTGATCAAAAAATGACCAGTTGTAAACGCCATTGGATCATCTGGATTTTGAGTTGTAAACTTCTTTTTGCGTTTAAATTTAAAAAACCGTTTACCGTATGCCACCACTCTAATTGCGTTTAAGAGGGTTGAATATTTTGTACGTCGTGGTTCATCTAGACATATTGTTAAATATGCTTTAACAATATTTTGTGATGTTTTCTTCAATTCCATTGAGAGTGAGATTGATCTGGTGTAGTCTAATACCTCTTTCTTCAACCACGACAGACCATACTTCCATAGAGAAGATTGTAAGAGTGCTAAAGATATCATGCTTCTTGATGCTATATCAGCAGGGTTGTGGGTGATCCTTACATGACCCCTTTGCGTGTTGTCTAGATAAGTGAGAGCATCAGACACCCAATTATCAACAAATTCAGGTAAGTACAGAACTTCTCTTCGGTATATACATTTGTTTAATAATTCTGCAGGTAAGTCATCATTCCAGTCAATCCCAGCAGGCTGTAATTTTTTAATAATTATTTTTGCTGGTATGACGCATGGTGCCGCCCACCTTAAAGGATTGAACAGACGAGCGATTTCTGATATGACTTTCATTATTGTTACAGATGCAGGTTGCAGTGGAAGTGTTACTGAATGTCTGAAATTACCAAATTTCTTAACCCAAGAAAGTCCTAGTGTCTTCACTACATCATCTAACTTTATCTCCACTAGTTCTTCAAGATTTATATCTTCTCCCATTGTTTCTTTTGCAATATCCCTCTTGTTTGTCATTAATCTTTCCCTTTCCCTATGAATCTCCTTTCCTTCCTCAATAGTTTGGCATCCTGACATGAAATCGTCTACATAAAACTCACTCTTTATTTTTTCAGATATCAGCAGGAACTCATCTTTTTCATCATGTGCTAGCTGTTGCAACGTTTTCACAGCAAGGTAAGGTGCAAACGCAGTACCGAAAGTCACTCTTAATAATTCATATTCTTTAATTTCAGATGCAGGATCACTTCGCCATACAAGTCGTTGGAAATGTGTATCTTCCGTAGCAACTTTGACTTGCCGATACATTTTTACAATATCTGCGCACAAGACAATCGGATATAACCGCCATTTCATGATGATGTGGCGTAAATCCGGTTGAATAGTGGGACCCACCATCAACATATCATTAAGTGATGCACCGTTCGAACCCTTTGATGACGCGTCGAACACAACTCTAACCTTAGTAGTAATCCTATCATCCCGAACCACTGCGTGATGGGGCAAATAAACTGCCTCTGACCGTTTAGCATCGGTTTCGGGAGAAACTATCTCCATGTGGCCTAGGTCGATGTATTCTTGGATTACTTCAGCGTATTTCTTTTTGATCTCAGGGTCTCTCTTGAAACGACGTTCAAGATGGTTGAAGCGTTTAAGTGCAATATCTCTAGTGTATCCAATTTTACGATGTGGATCTGTTTCAAGGAAAGGAAGTTTGACGATATATCGGCCAGTTTGGTCTCGTTGAACAGTACTAGTGAAGAATTCTTCGCACTCCTGCTCCTGTAAGGTAAGTATCTTTTTAAAACTAGGGATAACTGATTCGATCTCCCAAAACCTTTTAAGCAAGTCATTGTCACTGATATGCGAATGCATACTGACTAAAACTTTGTGACGATTTGCTGATTTGAGATCGCCTTCTTCTGTTGGTGTTCTTCCAGATACAATCCAGCCCAGGGTTGTATTTTGCGCTATGATAGGCCCTGGGAAGTATCTGACTAGACCTTCTCTAATGACTTGGCTGTAAATTTCTGCTCCAAGCAAAACATCAATTTTGTTTGGAGTGTGGTATTCTGGATCTGCCAGAACCATATCTTCTAGTTGCGGCCAAGTTGTTATAGATATATTAGTTGATGGAATTAGCGATGTGATAGTGTTTAAAACATATGCCCGTACCTGAATAGTAAAGGTGGGATTGTGGCGTGAATTAATGGTTAGGAAAACCATAAACTTTGAAGCAAGAGCACCACCATCGCCTCCTATACCTGAGATAATACTCTTTTCGGGTATTTTCTTGAGTCCGAGCAATTGGACTGCCGATTCAGTTATGAATGACGCTTGGGATCCCTGATCCAATAACGTCCTCAGCAGTTGTTTATAACCAGTCTCTGTCTGTGCTTCGACAAGAGCGGTCGCTAATAAAACTCGATTGGGATCAACTTTCTTAGAGAAGTGTGTATTAATGTTTTGAAATTCTGACTCTTGAACCGAACCGGAGGCAACAAGCATTGTGGGTATAACTGATTTGACTGCTACTGCCTCAACAGGCTGGCTGGTAGGTGACGTTGATCTCGAGGACACACGGTGTAATAGTGAGTGGTGTTTACGGTTGCAAATTTGACAGGCGACTCTGACCCGACAATATTTAATTGAGTGATTTGCACCGAAGCAATTAAAACATAAATTATGAGTTCGGACGAAATTACTTCGAGTTTCATAATCTTCTTTACAAAACTGTTTGCAATGGCTAAGAGTGTGACTTTGTTTACAGAATGGACATGTAGTGATGACAGTACTATTACTATTAGAATTTACCACATGTAGAACCTTTGGTTTATTAACGGTAGGTGTTTGTCTGGGTTTCGATGTGTCTAAATACTCTAAAGAGCGAAACCTAGATTCTAAAAATGCTTTAAATTCATAAAATGTGGGTAACTGTTCATTTGAACATATTTTTGTCTCCCACAGCTTACGTGACTCGCTATCTAATTTAGCACTTATGATGTAAATGACTATGGCATCCCAGGATTGTACATCAATACCGAGAGTACCTAAGCCATGTAAGCAATCCACCGTTGTATCCAAAAGTTCTTTCACAGCTGTTGATGATTCTGTTACATTTGGTTGATTGATCAATCTCTTTAACATTGAATTAGACAAATATCGTTTATTGTCGAAGCGTTTATTTAACAATTGCCAGCACTCCTGGTAGTTTGCGGCAGTAACAGGAGTATGACGCAGTAATTGTTCTGGTTCACCCGATAAATGCCCTTTTAAATAATGCAATTTCTGTACATCATCAATTGTATCATTGTTGTGAATAAGAGATCGAAACAAATCACGAAAAGAAGCCCATTCAGTATATTTGCCAGAAAAAATAGGAATAACAACTTTAGGTAATTTTACATTTGTGTAGGTTTTTGATGTTGATTGTTTATCGGAACTCGGTTTCATTGGTGCCATTTTTTTAATGGTTTCTTTTAACTCAGATTTATAATTAATATAGATCTCTTCAGCGTTGTCATAGATTTCTGATGAAAAGTAACTATGTTGTATATCGACCTTTTCCACAATATTCCTATGTGTTTCTACGAAAACAGACCACTGTTGTTCTAAAGTTTCCAATCTGGTTTCTAAATAGGATAAGGTGATACGTTCTTTAGGCGATTTTTTATAATTAATCCTGCCTTTTTCTATGTTTTTTTAATTATCAAGCTGTAAATTAATTAATGACTCCATGACTTTAAAGCGAAGAAATAAATGTCAAAGTATTATGACAATTCAACAACAAGAACTAACACTTGAACACAATTCACAATTTCAAACTACTGAAACTATTCTAAGTCCAAACTAAATTAATAAAATTAAAGTTCCAAATCCTTGGTTAACTCACAGTTTTACAAATCCACTCACACTTTACTATGACGACACCGATGTTGTTGCTAGTACAAACACGACGCTAGGTGGCGCTCTCAGCTCCTATAATATTCTTACTTCACGTACTGTAAAAGCTGAACCGCTACCAGCTAGCTTCGGTTATGTCCGGGAGCTTCCTTGCAGCTGCAGCACTTGCGATAGTAGCGTCTTCTGCAGGCGACGTTGTCCAACTGTATTTGTACAGTATGCAGCGGTCGCACCTTCTGTAGATGACGCTGATGTACTTCAGGGTGTTCCACCCTAGTTTCTGTGCTTGATTCTCGAAACTCAATGCGCAATGTTTCGTACGCACTGATCCGACTCCGAAGGACCATGTAAAAACTGCAGCCCGAGGTCTTCAAGTGAAACACAATTGCACTTCCGATACAATTTATTTCTAACGTACACACACAAATCAAGAGTACATTTTCAGAATTTTATTCAATTTGACAAACATGTTATTTTTGTTTCCATGGTTACGTTTTTTCTTTTTTACTCAATGAATTGAACAATGTTAATATGCTTACTCATATAAAACGAGGCAAAATCTTGGTAGTCATTTATGTAAGACCTTGATTACCTAATATCTAATTTGTCGTATCAGCAGAAACAATCTAATTAAAATAGCCAGTAAACTTATATTCAGTTTGATTTTTTCAATACAAACAAAAAACATAGTGGGTGCCAAATCGTCAAAAAAAAAATAACATTACATAAACAAGTCAATGACCCGTAGCAAAAGTATGAGTAAGACTTACAATTATCTATGTTTATTGAAGCACTTAACTTGTCTCAAACATAATACCTACAGATTTTTTTTTATAGTGTTTTTACAATTTGCTCCATGAATTTACAAATTGTCATAAAGGGCAATCAGCCCAGCGGCGTGCGCCCTTCACTACATCACTACATAGTTTTCTTTCTCTGTCCCTATGTCCCTTTGTATGCTTAAATCTTTGAAACTACGCAACGGATTTTGATGCGGTTTTTTTTAATAGATAGAGTGATTCAAGAGGAAGGTTTATATGTATAATACATACATATTTTAGTATAAAAAAGCCGAGAAACTACGCGGGCGAAGCCGTGGTCGGGAAGCTAGTATATTATAAAACAAAGTCCTCCGCCCCGTCTGTTCATGATAAACTCAAAAACTGCTAAACGGATTTTCATGCTGGTTTTCCCAATACATAGATAGAGTGATTCATGACAAAGGTTTAGGAGTATAATTTATCAAGATTTTGTGTAAATTGGTTGAAATATAGCGATGATTGTGTACAATTGCGAGAAGCCGAAGCGGGACGCTATATTTCCTAAAAGTCTCCAAGGGACTTTCTTTACATAGCCTTTTGAATGTTGAATTACTATTAATTAAGTGCATAGTTATTATCTAGTCTGTTCCTGTATTTCATTAAGTGTTTAATCTTCTTAATTGTTATGGACCGTGGTTAAGAAGCAATTATCTTCATCATTTTATACTTATCTATGGAGTATTGCTAGGTTTGAGTTGGAGACTATACCCCAGAGTTGAACTCCGTAGGTCTAGATTGGTTTCAGGATACATTTGTATAAGAGCAGTTTGCTTCCCAGCAACAATGACGGCAAAAGTATTAGCTATTAGTTTAACTGCAGCTTACACAGGCTTTAACAACTTTTCATTAAAAGTTAAGTTCTATTACTTATAATAAGTTCCATTAATATGTTTCTTTTGCGGCAACGATGGTGGCCGAGGGATGGCAGTAGGAGCGTCGGGCGTCCAGCAGCAAGATGAGTAGACGACATAATTCACGTCGTTGGGTGTACTTGGATGAGAGTGGCACAGCACCGTGGTAGATGGCACCAACCTAAGTAGGGGTTATACCCAGCAGTGGGTGAAGTGAGGCTATGGATGTGTGGATGATGATGATGATGATAAATCTGTATTATAATGCATATAAGGAAGGGATCGATATTTTGAAATTTACAGCACTTTTTTAATTTTCGAATTCTCCTAACGTTCCTTAAATACGTAGTAGGAGTTTCATCAAACAGCTAACCTTGCTTCTTTGATAATGTCCTGCTACCACTGACTCTTATTCTGTATATCCTTGTAGTTATTTCTTAACCCATTAATAAAGTCTATTGAAAAATCAACTATAAGTGACTTCACCAGCTGACGTTGAGACCTTCACCTGTCTCATATCTACAGACTAAACACAACTACTGCCGGTTCTCACATTCTCAGAATCAAGTGCTACCTTATAACTAATGTGTGATTCATAAGTTGCGGTATTTCTTACTTTACATTCAAAACCTGTGCTTAGTGACATCCTTTCTCTTGAAATGTATCGCATTAGAGTGGAATACATCTTGTCTCATTTTGTAATCGGGGTTTTAACCAAATTTGGAATGTTAATGTCTGTTTCAAGCCAAAAGCTGGTGGTACATAGTCTGTCGAAAGCTGAAATGAAATCTGAAAAGGTAAAAAAGAAAAGTTGCTTCCAATATTTAAAAGAGTAAAAGTATCATCTTCTTGTAAGCGCTAGATTGCGTTAAAAACTTAGCGTTCTTGAAAAGTGTATAGATACAGATTGGCTAATATTAACGTTTCCATAGAAAATCAACCATGTCCAAAGTTATCTTACAATTGAGGAAAAATATTTTTCTTCAATCGTTAGTTGTGTTGCTAAAGATTGAGGTTGATATCCGCATGATAGATTCAATTAAGTAAATGGTATCGTCTTCGAGGTGTCATAGTGTATTTAATCAACAATTCCTACAATTACCGCTATTAGTCTGCTTGGTAATTAAACTATCTGTTATATGATACTCAGGAATCTATCGTCTTTAATTTACCTGCTTTTTCATCATAAATTATTTCGTAATACCAAGCAATACCAAGGTTAGGTTAGTTACTCTAGATAATTAGTTTGTAAGTTAACATTATTATGGGATGGTTGCCATTAGGTGTTGGTTTTTGACAATTCTCAAATAAAAAAAACATAAGTAAGATATCAAATTAATTATTTTGACCATAAAACCGTCCAACACAAGTGCAAAATCGAAAAAAGAACGTCTTATTCATAAACATAGGTATACATCCTGCCCAGAGCAGAAACGAATGGAAGATGCATGAAGAGGCCTTGGTCCAGCAGTGGACAGCATCGGGCTGATGATGATGATGATGATCCTACAGTTTCCTATTTGACTAAGTCAAATACTAAGGAACGTGCAAGTTATTATTGCAAGCCTTTTCCCCTTTATCTTTCCTCGTTTTTCCAAAGTTTGCATTGAAAAAAAACCAGTTCGGTCAGTCATTTTATCGTATCAACTAATGATTGCGTCTTACCATTTGCCAATAAAACTTACAAAGCAATATTATCTTATTTAAATTGTATATCTTTATTGAGATCGATTAAGGAAGAAGGCTTCATACAAACTACATTGAAATCATTTTAAATTTCATTTTCTTTGGCAAGCAATCTTAAAAAATGTCAAGGTTTCAGAGGATTTTCTATGCAATGTGATTCTGATTTTTGTTTGTTACTAAACGAATAAGATTTTAGAATTATGTTCTCGTTGTATATTTAATCGATAGCAACAATTTCTGACATCATATTGTATCGTCAATTTCAATTAGTTTTAAAATGAAAAGAGTGTCTAGTTTTTTATTAAATTTCTAACTGCTGGTCACAGCCCCTTCTCTTCTCTTTGTTAATAAAATAAAAGAAATTGCACTATACTGTATTTTTCCGATCCGAATTATCGCAATAGATAAACAATCTTTTAAAGCAGTAAAAAATGTGACGTCACGATGTATTATGCACTGATTAAAAATTACGTGTAATGTGTACCTACTTGCTCTTTAAGATAAGTGCAAATCCAACAAACATTTCCATTATTAGTCTAGTGACCACTCTATTTATATCTATCACGTTATGTGCAATTGTGCATATATTATTTAGACATCGTCAACCCATTACATGTCCCACTGATGGGCACGAGTCTCCTCTCAGAACGAGAGGGATTAGGCTATAGTCCACCACGCTAGCCTACTGCGGGTTGGCAGACTTCACATGCTGTCAAGAAATTATTTAGACATGTATCTATATTATTTTGAATATTCCTACTACCTACAAGTTTTGCACCCAAACATACTCAAACAATACGGTCATTTGTTTTATTAGAATTGATATCAACAGCAGCAGCGTGTTGATCATTATTATTCTGCGTGATATTGTTAATAATTATTGTGATTTGAATATATATTATTATGATGGCTTATCCAGACGAAATATTATCATAATTAGGTGCACGTATAGGTCCGTCCGCTTTTGCGATATTCGATGAATTCGATCGAGCTTGTTTTCTTTTCAGTTAAGTATTTGTATTATGTAGCAAATTATTCGTAAATTATGAAACTGGCCTAAATATTTACAATATTGTCACGAGAGGTAATTTCCATACGCAAAAAAAATACCTTTGATTCGAATTAATTCGATTCGATACGGGTAAATGGATCAATTAATTGCGTAATCGTTGAAGTTCTCCGCTTTCGAGTTTTCAATCGGTATGCCTTGCGTCAACTATTTTGATTCGAGTAATAAAATAGGTGGAATTGAAGCCAATAGCAGCTGATCTCGTGTTTTTCAATGTGCTTTAAAAATAATCATGGTATTAGATAGTGTGTCAAGGGCCCTGCCTATACATATACCTACATGAAATAGGTATTAAAATAAGGCCAACCCATGCAAACAATGCTACACATTTGAATTGCGTTTTAATCGTTAATACAGTGGGATGAAAATAAGACTAATTCTTTAAATGGTTTGTTTGTTGAGCTATTGAGATAGGGAGAGCTTGACATTATTGAGGCGTTACTCATTCGACATTTGAATAAGCAACCATTATTACATAACATAACATACCATCACGCCTGTATTCCCCGAAGGGTTAGGCAGAGGTGTAAGTACTTAATGTACACCCACAGTTCGCCAGTATGTTTAGGTCCCATGTAATAGGGGGCGAGCCTATTGCCATTCACCGGGCACAAATCCAGACTACGAGCTGCTACTGAGAATTTCATAGAAAAACCTAAATAACACTTTGCTCGACCTGGGGTCGAACCCAAGACCGCAAGCGTAGCAGTCGCGATTGGGACCACTACACTAACGAGGCAGTCTAGCAACGAGCAACCATTATTACGTTCTGAATAATTTGACAAATCATTACACCACGTCGCTACATTCTAACTTAATTTGATGATCATTATTAATGAACCTCCGGCTGCTACTGACGTATCTTTTGTTCAATTTCATGTACGTAGTCGAAGTCGACCAATAAAACTGCAAACTTAAAATTCAGCCGATAACAGTGTAGTTTAGTCACTACAAAAACAATTCTTTCGATCGTATTAACGACCGAAGTAATTGGAAATCAAACAAAAGAAAAACGGAATTTAAAACTCAAACACGCTTTTCAATAAAGTCGGCAGATACGTAAGCAAATACAAAATGACATGAATACTTATTATTGACATTAAAAAGAGTCTCCTAAAACATTCACCTATCTAAGAAAGAATACTCGACCAATTGAGAATAACATGCTTCAAGGGACCATACTTAAAAAATCACTCACCTATCATATTTAGCAGTGTTATCCGAATTATCTGCCTAATGTTTTATCTTACAGTGAGAGACAACTCAAGGCTTACCATTATCTTAGTATAAGGTAACGTTAAAAGAACTCAATAAATAAAAATTATCAAGAGAATAACATTTGGTATTTGTTAGTATTGCCACATGCTTGAGCCACGCAAAGTTCGTCAGAATTGTAACCTTGGCATTGAAAATATTAATAGAAAACTGTAGTAGCGAATTGTAAGCTGAAAAAATGCTACATTAACACATTCTTTTAGAAATACGTAAACATGTATAGGCAATGTTTCTGTAAATGTTAATAACAGCGTAGATAATGGCGTTATCTACGGTCAAATCAAAGTAATAAACCTTCATCAAAATATTATTTACAAGGTAGCCGAACACATAGGAATGGCCAATAACGAATCAATGCTTTTAATAGCTACTGGCTTTAGGCCGCTTATCTCCGTTGAATTGACCTTCCATACAAGAACTTTAGAACCGGCATAATATGCGTTGCAAGATGCAACCGATTTGCATTTCAAATAAAAAATCTTTTAAAATCTTTTAAAACAATCTTCAGTATTAAATAACCCGCTCAACTAAGTATATTAATTTCAAGAAATTTCTAAATAACGTTTCCAATAATTTGATACTACTTTTTCACTTTTTTTTTAACTTTTTACTAATAATTATATAGTTAAACCACTAAATCATCCACGACCATTTATTATTAAACATTTTCGACCCAAAATTATAAAATTTAAATTATTCTCATTCTTACCTAGTAGTAAGAATTTAAATATTTTTTCAAATGAAATTATAAACCCCACTAACACCTATTAAATATACTCTGTCTGTTGTTTACCTACTACATTTTGGCGCCTGAACGATTTGATCAATTTTGGTATAGAACTTAGACCTTGGAGAAGAAAGCCTGCGTTGTGTCTTAAAAAGTCATTTGGAATGCAAGTGTAACCGCGAGCAACAGCTACTAAAACAAAATTTACATCCACATACATATTTTATTTACACCTTGACAAAGTTCAGTTAAGTCCAAGAACGCATCCTTGTGGTATCCCACAATTTCTTAGAACTGACTCCGCGCTGTCCCAAGCATTCGATTCGCCTACGGATAAGAAGTGACCTTTAGGGCGGGGGACTGGTCAAACCGCATGCTTCTGCACTCGGTCCCATGTGGAATTTATAACGCGACGCCGAGGCCGGCTTGCCGTCATAAAAATTCAACGTTAAAATGTTTCTTTATGTTTTAATTGAAATTTTGTTTTGCTGCAAGTCTGTTCGCATTGTTTTGATGTATTGTTTTTAGTACCTCATCCGTAGGTCAGGTGGCATAGTAAAAGTACTTTGTAAATATATTTTGAATAATTTACACGAAAGTGTTAGAAGTTCTTCAGAATAAGTTTTGTTTCAGAGGATACATACGGCAAAAAATTTAGCTTTTGAATCCATACTACGATTTTTTAAACTGAAAAAACTTAAACGTATCATTAATTTTATAATTTTCGGTTCTTGTGGCATTATTATTACCAGCTCAGTAATTAATTATACCTAGTGATATAATAACCATTAATCTTCTAAATTACTTACCGTAACTGTATGATTCATTTTAGGGCATTCATAACGAAGCAGTGAAGGACATTTTAAGTTCCAAGCAAGTTGACTTAGAATAACTTTGGCCGGAATAATTGCTATGTAGTACGTGGGTATACATTAATAATAGGTCTTGTTAGCTTGCAAGGATTTCCAGATATTATATTGCAAGGTTCGGTTCGGTAATTAGGTATTAGCTGCCGCAAAAGTATGACTTAGGTATGTAGTACAGTGATTAACAGTAGTTTGTAATTAAATGTGTCAAAATGTTTTTACAAATAAATTAGTTTCGTTTAGCAGCATACAATTCTGAGTTCATTGGCAACGACATTTCAGATTGAAAAAAGAACTATTCTGCGAAATGTCTTTATTTTAAAATTGCCTTCATACATGTCTATGAAGACATTTGAATCCTAAATCCAAACTAAGTAATGAATAAAGTTAAAAACAAAACACTAACTCCAAACACACTATACCACCACCATTTGGTTGAAGAAAAGTATCCATCAATCATAGAGCGACATTAAAAGAGATATTTCTCGATAAATAAGAAATTGCTATTAAAGTGTCTTGATACCATGTTAACTGTGAATAACATGAATAATTCGCTTAGAAAGTTGAACGGTGACGTCAGCCTAATCTCATTATTTATGTGTGATGTATGAATATGTTATGAGGACGTTGAGCCTTAGATGAAGGCTTTTGGTCTTAATAGAGACTTAAAGAAGAAGAAAACATAACATTTATTGAGACAAGGAGGCAACACACAGATAAGATGAACAATGGAAATAAAAAAAACTAAAGTCACTAGGTGCGCCTGCCGAAAGAAACAGCTAAAGAAAATAATCCAATATAGGTAGGTTTTATGAAAAATAACAATTGCAAGCAAGGCTAATAGTTGTGCTCTAATTATTAAAAAAAAGTACAGTTTAGTCTATTGAAGTTGTTAATTAATTACGCAATTAAGGAAAGAATAAATGTTACTTAAATTAAATTATATTAAACTAGGGAAACCTAATTTGGCCTACAAAAGGCGAATAATAAAACAGTTTTCAAAATACCTTCAATATTGCCTCTGTCTCCTTCAGTTCGGTTTTATGAAATATATAATGTATAAAGAAAGGCAATATCCCCCCTTCATGTAATCATAGATGCGTCTAAATCCAATGATTTGTAATAAAACTTCATGAATCTACATTACTAATTACATACTTTCTCCGCTTTTCTCTGCCAAGAGATTGGAACAAAAATGCAATCTACCTACTATTAAAATGAATGATCGCAATTTCCTTCGAAAAATTAACGAACGCTCTCTCTATTGTGATATTAGAGAAATTATTGCTCTTTATCCAATTGGAATATGAATTTATTTCACAGAATGGGTTGTATTGAAATCACAGAGAACTCATTCCTCAGACTCTACTTAATTGAAATTAAAGTTGACCTTATCATTCGCATTCACTACTGAAAATACATAAAATGATTAAATTACTCTTCACGATGAAAACTAGTGATAGAAATCTACATTATAGGAACTGTTAAATAGACAGTTAAATATAACAGTAATTATTTACCTATCATGTAAGTAACTAGTATGTTTACTTGCGTGATAAAGACATTATTATCCGTATTACTGTCCAAATTATCCGTATTACTGTCCAAAACAAGAGTTAAGTATTATCCGTATTACTGTCCAAAACACCAGTTTAAAATTCCAAATTCATTCATTAATTAATATTAATGTAACACACATTTTAATTTACATTATTTTTTTAACAATTAATGTTTGTTTTCATCGTCAAATTTCGACCAGTCCGCATTATAGCTACACAATTATATTGATCTCTCTTGGTTTAAGTGTGGGAATTAAAAATGTTCACATAATTTACTTTTTGTTGTGCCGGTTTGCCACATCCATCCGACGAAGACCATTGTTGTTTTAATGTAAAATACCTAATCATTAGTTTCGTTAACAATACTTTTATCTAAGATTAATCCAACAATGAATTACTTAACACCATGTACTCACGTATGTATTGTTTTTGCGCAAAAAAGAGTCGCTTAATAGAACTTTTTGCCGCTTTTAAATTAGTATTTTTAATTCGTTTGCAGCCGACAACCTTACTTGTCTAACAGTAATGTAGATCGAAAGTAAACACTTCCTCACTTTGACAACAGTGACGGACAGTTAAGCGTTAGTTAGGAAGAACATTTTGACATTGGAATTTCTGCACAATGTAAGTGAGTCAACATGGCCACAAAAACGTTTCGTTCAAACGCAGTCATTTTTTTGTTAGTTGCAACAACTCCAGTCAGTTAACTGAGTTAACTAACACTGTTTTGGTAAAGATTAGGTCAACGACAGAGCAGACAGCGAACCAATTTAATTGAGGGAAACGAGTTGCGAAACCTGCATGGTAAACGCACGTCCTTAATAGTGGTTCTGGCTAATAATAATGACTGAAATGACTTCGTCTGCACAGTTAAAAGTTACAAACAAAGCAATCTGCCAAGCAGTTTAAAAAACCAAACAGCCTGTTTCATCACATCGCAGTCACGACTGTGCCAAACTTAACGACACGACATTCAGATTCCAACTTTTAAATGCAACAAAAGGTCTAGGCTACGCGGCACTCACCGTTGGTGCCAAAATAGTCATCCTTATCCATTAAGTCATGCTGGAAACCATAAGCAGGGAGCCATGCATGGGAGCCAGGGGGCTCGGGCCAGTCCGAAATCCGGACCTCCTCCATTTGGACATCAACACAACACTGCACTCCACCAGCTAGTTTACACTGTTAGCACAAAAATGCATGGACTACCTCTTCGTTCGTCCATTAGTTGGTCATTTAGGGCGATAACGGTTGGTTGTGCGGACTGAGCACGAGGCGGGTGAACTTGTCCTTTCACAGAGACGCGCGCGCGCGGCGGGGAACGGCGGCTGACTGGCGCGCCGGCCGCGGTGGCGCGCGCGCTGCGATCTCTCCAACCGATATCTATTGCTGTAAAAAAAACGACAGACGCCATCGTACCACGCCTCAGCTGTGCTTTTGCCTGCTGCCCCTTGAACGGAAACTGAATTGGCAAACGCGAAACTAGATTTACGGGCTTGGAACCAGTTGTATACGTTCTTTGACTCATTTGGTGATTATGTGGACATTTTTTCGCCAAAAGATGCAACTTTGAAACCTGTATAGACAGATGTCTTCTGGCAGGCTGCTTACCTTATCTTATGTATGTATTAAAACATTTTTAACGGCGTGCCACAAAACAGCTATTATGCGACTGCAAGTCCACTCATTATTTAGATATGAATATTTTCGCAGTTCACAACTTTTAGGTCCTTTTCTTACATGGAGAATCCTGTAGCTGCTTAATTAAGGTTGATGCCATATTTTGTAACAACGGCACAGTCAGCTGGAATGTTAAATAGTGTACACAAATACCATGATTGCCAAACCGAGAGATCTTGCTTCGGTCAACCATATACATACCATCATACCAAACATAAGATTAGTAAGCTTCTTGGTTCTATAAAGCAGTAGCGACTACTTCACTGACAAAAGTTCGTCGATTAGAGAAGATTAATTTCGAGATAATTTTCGTTTTGGAGAGCTGCTCTACCTAATTTAATATTTTTCACATTTGAAACAGTATGTTTTGGCATTCATCATTGCTGCTTGTAAAAACAAATCCATAAGCAACAAATTCCTTGAAATTAGCTGCACTAACATATCAAAGCGATGACCTTTGACCGCTACTGTACAGTCACGGCATACAGTTACTCATAACATTCTCTTCATTATCCACATAATAGCCGAATTAATCGCCATACGGATCACGATTACCATACTTGCGTTGAATTACAACACGCTTACATGCCAAAGTAAACATGGAGAAAGTATGGCGGGTCATAGAAAAAGTGGTGCGTGGGTTTATGTCCAAATTTATTGCGGAAAACGGAGTGTCACGTAGGAACGCTTTATTGTATCAGTAATTTCATACTTCTCAGCCGAAAATCGAAATTTAAATGTTAGTGGTAAATAGTTTTCTTTTCTAGACCTTTTGTCATTTGTTTTTGATTCAATTCTTTAAGCTTGTTGTTCACCGAACTCGTACTGATCATGCTGCATTTTTTCATTACTGTTAACTTAAAATTTAAGAAAAGTTCGTAGTTCCTTTTCTCTTATAGGTAGTCATTTGTAGACTATCCATTCGTACTATGGACCTATGATGTCTCCTATACAGATAAGTTATCTTTGTAACATTTTAGACAATTTTTTAAATTTTTAATTTTTAGATAATTTATGAAGTTATTGCACGGCACCTTAATCGTTCCAGTTTCCAAATCTATCTACGTCATATGTCTCTTAATTAGATTAAGTTTCTACCAAAGCATTTTGGGCATATAAAATTAATAAATATGCCATCACACCTGTATTCCTCGAAGGGTTAGGCACGGGTACACCCGCAATCCACCAGTATATAACATACTGGCCTCATGGAATATAGGGCAAGTCTATTGCCATAAACTGGGTAAACACAAATTATTATCCGAGCTGAGTATTTTATAGAAAAACCCAATAACACTCCTCGTCCTGGGATAATAATCCAGGACCTAGAAGCGTTGCAGTCGCACTTAGAACCACTAGGCAAATGAGGCAGTTATTTTATACCCAGGAAACAATATTTAACGAACCATGAGTGACTAGGGTTAACAAATTGAACAAAGACAAAGAAAAGATAGTTAAATATGACAATATTTTCTATGCGTGGTGGTGGTTTTATTATAAAATTTTTAGAAATTTCATCACATACATAATAATTCTCCATTAGACGCATAGTCGTTAGAGAGACAGTAAATAATTCCACGATCAAGTTTTGCGATTATAAGAACAGAATTTCCATTGTAAAAGTTAATGTAAAAATAATGTGCTGTGGCATTATTCTTGCTCCTATTGCTATTGTATTTCTCTGCTGATAAAGTGACGAGTATTTATGACCTTAGAAAAGTTCATAGCCTCCATTCTTTAGATGTGTGTATTGTAAACTTAGGCTTACAGAAAAGAAAGCATTCGTAACTATTACGTAGGTCGACAGGTTAACAACATAATAACCAAGTAGTTAGTACAATTAATTTTAGTCATTATTGAAATTTAATGAGGTGCTTAAGTATTATGGCTACGATAATTATGTTTATGAACTGTTGATTGAGGTTCCTATTGATCAAAGAGTGTCAAAGCTATGATATTTCGAGCCAAATGGCGGAGGCGTTCGCTTCAAACAGAAATATTAAAGGTTACTGGGACTCGGATGACGTATAATATTTGCGCCAATACGTCAAAATGTCAAACAAATGTAAAGAGGAACCGTATTTACCCGGTTGTGTATAATATAATTGACTGATATAGCGCAGCTATTAAATATTTTTAAGGAGAAAAAAACTGTAAAATTTCCAACATAATCTCCTCATATTTTCCAACCACAGTAACACTTAGGAGTTAAGATTTATAATAGTGACCAAGAAGATAAACTCCAGAACTATGCCCTATAGGATGCCGAAATATAAGAATAAGAGATTGCTTCAGGAGACAGAATTTGTGGTACATGCATCAGGCACGGAGAAGAAATGGAAAAGAGCAATAAACCATAGGCTCCAAAACCTAAAAAAGTTAAGCCTAAAAGTAAGATTTATATGGGTGAAAAACGTTAGAAGCCAATAACACGATAGTATAATGAAAAAGAACATAAAATAACAAAATTCGTAATATTTTTTGCAGGATTAATTTGCACATTTTGACTAGAGCCTTAACAAATAAGCATATTATTTATTTATTTATCATTATTTTGGAAAACCAACAGCCATACAATGGAGTAAAACATAACAATATGTGTCATAAAGCCAATTACAGGTTTTCACAGTTAGTGACAAACTTTAAAATCAAAAAACTTAAGGGACACTTAAGCAGGACAACTACAAATTATGCTTAATACTTAATTATCAAAAAACTTAAGGTTGAGCATCTTTCTTGCCGTACAGCTTTTTATGACAAATGGATCAAGGTTGAATTCTTTGCATAACTTATTGAGATTTTTGCTTGCTCGTACTATATATGTTCAACGGAAGGCTTATACTGACACACAATCTTGCCGGCGTTGTAAGGAGGCTGATGAAACGCCACACCACCTTCTTGCGGAATGTGGATCGCTGATACACAAACACAGTGTTCATTTAGGGAAACATATCTTTAGCCCAGATGAATTAAAGGAACTCATTCCTGAGTTTATAATAGCCGCACGGTTTAGCGGTAATCAGTAAATCGTCGAGAGGTGATCACATAGACCGACTACCGTTGCAATGATACTATAGCCGGTAATTAAAAAAAGAAATTAAGCACAGCAATGCACACTGAATTTCAGTCCAATTTCCACAAAAGCTATCAACTATAATACATTTCAAAATGTCGAACTCGGCTATTTTCTATAGCTCCTTATATATTCCCCTTACTGCGTAAAAGTTCGGATTTAAGAATATAAACAGCTCATTGGCGAAGAGCCAGTATTCTAATGGGTTACCCTCGAACTTATTTTAGGGATTCCATATCAATATTGCACATTATATTGGCTTTTGTTCTATTATTTAGATCATTTGTAAACGAGATTTCTCATGAGTCGGGGAATTTCGTAAATTTTGGCACGTCATCTTTGCGCGTGCGTTTTATTTATCCTTTGTGTTCCAGTGAACTGTGTATGTCTTCAATCAGTACTGACTGAAATAGAACGTCAGTGAATGATTGATGAATAGCTCCCGAAAAAATATTGTTTGCTGCAATCTTCACAGCCAATACCATTTAGAAGATACGTCTCGTATCTTATTTGTTGTCGACCAATACCTAGTTTATTTTCTTTTGGAGTTTATCTTAATTTGGATTTTGTTTACCTAGTCAATTAAGAAAAAGATTATAAGAACCGTTCCTTTTGAACGCTTCTCCTAATTATCCTTATGATTTTAAATAATTTAGTGTTATTCATCCTACACTACTACAATAGGAAAGCCTGTGCTGTAAATCACTATCACTACATAGTATAAAACAAAGTCGCTTTCTCTGTCCCTATGTCCCTTTGTATGCTTAAATCTTTGAAACTACGCAACGGATTTTGATGCGGTTTTTTTTAATAGATAGAGTGATTCAAGAGGAAGGTTTATATGTATAATACATACATATTTTAGTATAGAAAAGCCGAGAAACTACGCGGGCGAAGCCGTGGGCGGGAAGCTAGTATATAATAAAGAGAACAAAACAACGGAACACGATACTCGAAAACGAATCTGTCTGCAACTATTTAAATAGAAAGAAACAGATGAAAGAGAAAACGCTGAACACACTTTAAATCAAAACGATACATATTCACCAATACTTCGGAAGCTAATTTGGAAAGAAACTAGCTATTACAATGATGCATTACGTTCCCACACAATAGTTCTCTGGCGCGGCGCCAACATAACGCCGTCAAACATTTCGTTTGAATGTTTGTTTTGAACGAGTCTTGTTTTCATTCAACAAACTACTATTGCTGTGGGTATCGGTAGTACTTCTGATATACATTGCCGAGTTTTGACTTGATTAGTAGTTGCATTTCCACACATCGGTAATACATCATTGGTTTCTCCTAAAATAGTCTCTTTAATATTATCAGCCGTCAGACTTTAACCTGTCAAATGATAAGTCATTTATGAACGTCTTATGTCACCTTAAAGGAAATATGAAAGCGTTACCGGTTTTAGTGACGTCACGGTCATGTCAACCGCATGCACCACTGAGAAAGCGGCTCCATCCAATGCGTGCCAGAAGATGTAAGGCGCCATCGGCCTAGAAAGAAGTGGCGGGATGATTTGGATGCATACCCTGAGGGCTCGATGGGGCACGGGGATTTGTCCGACAATGGGACAGTAGTAAAATGACTAATAAAAAAAGTAACCAAGTCACCATAACCATAAACTTCCATCCATTCAACCATCATTTGAATGGATGGAAGTTTTGTAAGCTTTTTTTGGATATGCGGAAAAGCCTCTTGGATCTTCTGCCACCTGGAAGTGATATGGTATTTCGGACTCATACGCAATAAAATCAGTCCTTTCTTTTGCTCTATAGTCACGGCAAAGACATTCTGGACTTTAACCACGACGCTACATCATTAATTTCATGATACTGTTTGATTTGGAGCCACTTATACGAACATTACCATAACCTAACCCCACTTGGGCTTACGCACATGCAGAATAACTCATAAATATTAAATATCACAATGGTCCTCTTATTTGCAGTCATCTTGACTACGCCATTGTGAAATGCACCATGTTACCTAACATTTGTTGGATATGAGTTAGAGTGTAAACCGCTTAACCGCAGTAAGGAAATAATGTACCTTAGCTTTGTCGATTAAGTCACGTTTATAAGATTATGTTGCGGATAATAAATGTTTCATTTGCCACCGAAGAATATCTTAGTAATGGTTTGACATTATACATTAGAATTTTTCATGCAAATGTAGTGCATGCATCGGTGCAGCGATAGCCTAGCGATATGATCATTGAACTGCCAAGTCAAAGGTCTCGAGTTCGAATCCATGGAACGCACCTTTGACTTTTCGAAGTCATGTGCGTATTAATAATTAATTATCACGCGCTTAAACGGTGAAGGAAAACATCGTGAGGAAACCTGCATGCCTGAGAGATTTTCTTGACGGCGTGTGAAGTCTGCCAACCCGCAGTAGGCTAGCGTGGTGGACTACAGCCTAATCCCTCTCGCACTGAGAGGAGACCCGTGCCCAGCAGTGGGACAATGTAATGGGTTGATGAAGATGTAAATGTAATATTTTACTACTTTCACTTATGTGCAATATATTTATTTAATATTTCTGAACAGGTGGAATATTATAGTAAGTATTATACTCCTACACCCCACTGCTGGGCATGGGTCTCCTGTCAAAGTAAGAGGGTTCAGGCACACCACACAGGTAGACCACACGCTGTCAAGATAATCTACCTACCATGCAGGTTATATATTTTATCGTTAGTGGAAATAGTTAATGTTGTTGAATTCAAATGTTGTTGAATCTATAATAGATTCAACAACATTTCATAATATAAAATCAGTCCCAATTATTTAACCTTCGACGGCTCAATTAGGGTCTACATATACTGTATGAGATATTATTATTATATTATAATATTAATTGTATGCTCTGTGAACTACAAGTTTAATGAAACTTTCATCATATTTTTTGTTTAGAAGACATCATGACTTCGCTACACCATAATGCATCTTTTCTTTATCTAAGTAATGTTATTAAAGTGATTGGGTCTGCATTGTGCTGACATTAACTGGAACAAACCCACAAATGTGCAGCATTATCGGTAAGCCTAGAAACTCTGCGGTCGCGATTCACGCGGGAGAAGCCATCCAGGCATATTCTGATGCATTTTATACTAACGCTAGTTTGTTATTATCTTATTACCTTTTAACAAAACAAGTAAATTCTCCTTCAAACCATAATACAACAATGTTATCTCCAAAACAGTTTCGGAAGTAGGTGCCTTTATTTATTTGGATCTTTTGTTTTGGCCACTGACTTCCGAAACTGTCTCATGGCCTTTGCGGGCACTACTCCGCTCGTTATCAATACTGTAAACGATTCAAAACCCGAAGCGGCCGCTTGCTCGCGAGTAAAAAAAAGGAATATTTTGGAAAACCCAGTATCTATCTAGAATAATAAATTTTCCCATTTATCTCCAGTTTTCTGCCTGGTTCAAGTAGAAGGAAAATTTTTAAACGATTCCTTGAAAGCGGTTCTAAGAATTAACCTTTAAATAATGATAATAGTTTTGATAGTGCCATTGTAAAAAAATTACAAAAAACCAGTTCGTACAAAATAAACAATAGCCACGTATTTAGCGACGTTATTAAGTTACCACAACTCTCTAATCCTCTTCACACATTTCCCCTAATCCTTGAACAAATAGTTAACGTATCACTTGTCGAATACGTGTGGAATTTAACACAGAATAAGTCGACCGAGCGACGATAGCATTGGCGTACGTACTACGTATGTCGTAAGGTTTCCGACCGGGCATCAGGAAAAAAAACAACCTAGCGGGAATGAGTAAACCACTACAAATTCGTTACGAAATCTACGTCATCAAATAACATAAGTAAACATTTCAAGTAATCTACTTTTTATGGGTTCAATTTTCTTAAAATTATTTAAATTTAATTGGAAAAAACGGTGAAGGGAAACATCGTGAGGCTACCTGCATGCCTGAGAGATTTTCTTGACGGCGTGTGAAGTCTGCCAACCCGCAGTAGGCTAGCGTGGCGGACTATAGCCTAATCTCTCTCTCGTACTGAGAGGAGACCCGTGCCCAGCAGTGGGACAATGTAGTGGGTTGATGATGATTATGATGATGAATTGAAAAATGCAGTTTGTTCGCGTAATTAAGCTTTTTTATATATAAAAAAATTGTAAAGAAAATAATCACATAAGCGAAACATATACTTTCTTACGACCCTAGGAGTCTTTAGACCGACTGTTTCTATTAAAATTTACGACTGCTACACCATTTGCAGACAACTTCAGATGAGCACAGTTATTTCAAACAAACTGTAACTCTTTCTGATCAATCACTGGTGTATGTAAGGTCTCCCACTTCAGGGGTTCATTACTGGACCACATCCTGTCAAGGTTGTAGTGAAAATCACGAATCCCCTACGACTATAGGGCAAGCGAAGGCAAGAACGGTTTTTAGTGGAGTGGACCTGAATCCGACATACCATGTCGAAGCGGCAGATGCTAAGAACATGAAGCTTTTCTGCACCAAAAAAAAGTATGTTACAAGTACAACACTTTCATGTTTTTAAATCTTTCAGCATGTTTCACATCTAAAAAGATTAGTCACAGAACAAATTGCTTCACGAAGCCCCAAATAATAACACAGTTTTCAAAAAATAAATTTCACGTCAAACTTCAATGATTTATATTCTCCAATAAATATTTTAATTTCAGAATGTTGTTGAAATATTTCACGTGCGAAAATGTATGGAATCTATAAATCATTGCGATGACAGCGTCAGAGCACTTTCACAAAGGTAATGGCTCCAAACATCATCAACTTAACGCTTTGACAGTACATGACAGATGGAGAAACAATTGTATGGAGCGCTTTTGTCTGTTAATATCACAATGTTAATAGTTTTAGGACAGAACTTAGAGACGTCTATGTGTTGAACTTTTTAATTTTTCTTCAGGGGCAGTAGGCCTTATTACAAAATTGGAAAAGGATGGGAAAGGATTTACTTTTGATGATCTTACATACGCAAATTGCGATGACTGTAGGAAAATTTTGAAACGAAATTATTAATGAGTTTGATTAATAATAACTGCACAAAATCTTATCTTGAGTAGATAAACAATCAACAAATGAACTGCTTGTGGGATAACACAAACAATGAATGTATTTTATACAGAAGGTCGCGTAGAGGCCGGTATTGTATTAAAGAGAGATGTACAAATGTACACTCACAATTCGCATTTTTTTTAATCCCACCTCTGAGGGAGTCCACTGCCGATAACTGGACTCAAATTCAATCTCTGACTGTCAAGAAATTCATAAAAAAAACTCAATAACACTGCTAAACTCGGAAATCGAACACAGCCGTGTTTGTGAGCACTGAATTAATAAATACTATTAGTACTTAGTCTATTTAATTTTAAATCTCTATCTATGAAAGTTATCACTAATCTTTATCGCTGAAACTTGGAGCCCGCCTAATCCTAATGGCTTGACATGTCTAAAAGAGAAAGGACGTGTCCAAATAATTCTTTATAACTCCCTTATTATCTGCTAGTGACAGCTGTCTTCAGATAACTGGGAAAACAATGCACGACTTGGAAATATCGCATTATCTAGATAGGCTGATAACGTAGAACTAGTGATGAGTTCCGTATAGAATTAATTGAGAATTTCAATTGTCTTTTGTTAATAAAAAAAAAGACAATTCAGACATTCAGTGTTGACTGACATTTTGACAGGCTGGCGTATTTAAGGATATTTCTAATAAGGTCTAACATGGAACACGCAATTAAGTTAATATTTCGAGCTCATGCTTCATGGCTTCAAAGACTGTAATAATTCATCATCAATCAATAAGAACAATAATAATTGTCCCACTGCTGGGCACGGATTCCTCTCATTACGTTATTATTATTATGAGCTAGTAGGTTTTCATTGCAGGGCAAAGGCATCCCATACTCTTGTTCCACTTCTCTCTGTCCGTTGCTGTAAAACACCAGTCTTTTTGAAAAGAGTCCCGCCATCTCCCTTTGGGCCTACCGCGTAGTCGTCTGCCATTAAATCGGATCCGGTGATTGATCGTTTTGGCCCAGTGTTTGACATGCGACAGATGTGTCCAGCCCAGTTCCAGTTCAGCGTGACATCTTTCAGAATTACGTCTTTTATTTTAGCCTTGGAACGGATGACTGTATTCCTAACCCGGTCCATCTGTTTTATACCCAGAATACTCCGTTACATAGCTCTCAGGTTTTTATGTTTTCTAAAAACTTTTTGCTTAGCAGTATCTCGCATTATTTTTCCAATGTTTTCCGCCAACCGGGTGGTTTGGGAATCGCATAAGTTTTAATTCAAAAAACGATCAATAATCCCATTTACGGAATCCTGAAATATTGAGGTATTACATTCGAATACGAAAGCGGTGATCCATTTTGATTAAGATAAAATAAAATGTTAAAATGATACCCATCAAGTGAAAGTGGTTTTTGTTTTGATACTTTAATAAGTCATCTTAATAAAACTTACAATATTCGTGTCCTATCATTTTGATCTTAATAAAATTGTTTTTAAGTAAGTTGGATTAACATATTTCGATGTTGAGGAATTATTTAGAACCTAAAAATCAAAGTGATCGGAAAAGGATAATTTTGATATAATTATCCTCGTAAAATAATCTTTCATATTCCAAGTAATCGCATGCATGATAGATTATTTTTATTGTGATGAACATACATTTTTATTTGTGTATTATCAATGTCACGTTGTTGCACCACGAGACTTGGACAAATGCAAAGAGACGTCATGTTTTTTTTATGATAATACCTTCACCACGTTTGATTCAAATTGAATCATTCAATCTCGCTGAAAGTAAATACTTGATTTCATAATTAATCTTAATTTTGTAAAAGGAACAAAAAATACCATCACAGCTATTCCCCTATGGGATAGGCAGAGGTGAACTGCTGCGTGTATTAGGTAAGATGAAGAGCCTGCCACTGACTGACTGATAAAATAAACCCCGTCGTCCTCACATGAACATCATATGAAATACAAAATTATCTGGACGTCTTTCAATCAGGAGGGAATTGGTTTCTTCTAGGCAAGCGGGCTCCTTTGTAGATCGCAGTCAAACTGGAGGTCAAACGTTGGCTTATCTTGAAAAAAAAACAGTAGCATCTCGAACTTTTTTATGCACGGAAAACCCACTAGCGGTCATTACCTGAGTACCTAAATAAAATCGTCATAGAAATCTTTCCCTAGCCTTCACTGAACTTCTCTACCGGAATGTGCATCTAAAATTTCCAAGTGGCACACGAAAGCGAACTAACTGCATCGGTCAATAAGCATAGCACCTGATGAAATGAGATCATCGATAAAATCAGCAGATCATTGAAATTTATAACTGCCGCCCGTCACGACATCACGAGAACACGATAAGATATTGAAATTATGTTTTAAGGACACTCAAGCGGCACGCCCAAATTGTAAGTAAGATTCAATTGACTTCTCCAAGGGAATCATAATAGGACAGTTGGCTGGTTTTAAATTCATTGAAAGTAACATGCCTATTGTGAAATATACTTCAATATAAAATGTAGATACTTACTGAAAAAGAATATTCTGTACGAAGGTGTATTATTATATAACAAACTACCAAACGATATAAAAGAGTGCAAACGTATTCAAATATACAAAAGAAAACTAAGGGAGTACATTCAGCAAAAATACTGTATCGAATAAAATAACATAAAAAAATAGTATACTGAATAACGCAATAATTCAAATATATACACATGATATAATTATTTGAACATAAATATTATTATTATAAAACAATAGGTACATAACAATAATACCGAATAGCCTAAGGAATATCTAGTAAAAATACAGAAAAAAAACCTAAACTAAACATAAATATGTGAATATTACTCAATTATTTAATATATTACAATATTTAAATAAATATATAAAACAACTTAATACACATAATAAAAACAGTACGGTCTCCCTGACTATACTGTCTATACTCGAGCATCGCACACACAACGATCGTTTACATTCCTCAACCGTACTTCCACTCGGTTAGAAAAATAATACAAGCTTTCTGAGGGTACCTTGATAATTATTGGCCAATTCTGTAGCTAGATGTACCCACCTGTTATTGATTATTAATAAGTACAAATTGAACGCTAACAATCTATGATATAATCAAATAAGTCTTTGATGTGAATATTGTTTCGTCTTGTTATGTTTGAAATATTGTACGTCGTACTCTGCGTGCATTGTCATTAGCCCCGACATGAATTTTTTTGCTAAAATGTTAACTTCTCATTTATGTGAACTGTAATGCTCTTTTGAGAATAAAGATTCTTTAAACCTAAAAGAAATATATCCTTTTGGTTTCGTATAGTTTTAAGTGTTTGGTGGGGATTGAGACGGGATGCTCTGCCCCTTTCCCGAAAAAATAGTGATAGTAGGTATATATGGGTTATCGGTTTGTGATGTCGCAAGCCGAGCCACAATGTCGGGAAGCGCATACCACATTTCAGCGGTGGTCATGATAAAAGTGAACTTAAAGCGTTTCGTTCGCGTTTTTGGGATGTCCACCATAAAACGATTTCACTTTTCGTGCTTCTGGCCGTCCGAAGTAAGAGCGAAGAGTGCATAGCAGATCACCATGATCTAATTGATCGTGGTGATCTGCTATGCACTCTTCGAAATGTATCCAATAAGAAAGCCTCTAGCAGAACTGTCTTACATGATCGGTTGGCCTAAATTTTTGTAATATTTTAGTTTTCAATAAATGTTTCATCATCTTCTATAATCATTTTCACTGTATAACTCATTTTATTTCCAATCTCTATAATGGTGTTTACAACAATTGCGACATGAGCGGCATAAAATTATTCTATGTAGGTATAATCAGGGTATGTAAATGCCTCAGTAAACTATGGTTGCAACATCCAAACAGATCGGGGACAACTTTTGTCACATAACTTGCGCAAACGCACACAAGAATCAAGATGATGTTCTAATTTTAAAAGTGGGACGTTGGGAAAGAGGCAATTTCAGCTGAATTCTTTATCTGATAGAAAAATGATAGAAAGATGAAATTAATATTTCACATTATTAAATGCCACAATGTTTATTTAGGTAGTTTAACTACTGAAAACGGGAACAAGCTAATTACAGATTTTATTTCCATCAGCCTAGGATCTGTGATTAATTTAATATGTTATGCCAGAAATTCTATTTAAAAAGCAAACGAGATATTACTGGTCGGTGATGCTAAGATTGATAGATGATGAGAAAAGCCGAGGATCGGGCTCTATGGCGTTTACTGGGAGAGGCCAACGTCCAACAGTGGACGACTATGGGCTGATGATGATGATGATGATGCTAAGATTTATCTGTCAACGCTTTATAACCACAACAAAAATAATTGATATCTATTTCCTTTCAAATTCAGACAGGTCATCATAATTAAGGAGATGCCACCGTTGCAGCGCCTACATCTCCAATAGGTCAGCATTGATTGGCGCGGTACATGCAACATGGCGAGAATGAAATTCGCCACACATCATGCGCACGCGCATACGGCACGCAAATGGCACGGTTTGCCAAATATCGTCTTGGAATCGTGACGCTTCAGGTCAGGTTAACTGATTGGGATGTCTGTGACACCATTAACTTAAACTGATGATGTAAGCTTAGAGCGCACCATGATCTTCAACTGAGTTAGTTATCATTTCGGCCAGATGACAGAAGTTGGGTTGCGACTGCCATTAGGCCTTCACAACTCAATTTCACCACCGCTCCTAGGCCAGGTGCGGTGGCCTAGAGTTGTAGGTTGTAGGTTCGAACCCAGACAAACGCTTTACTTTGTTTAAATTATTTCATCACCACTGCTATCACATAACAGTGAAAGAAAACATCGTGAGGAAACCGACATGTCCTAGAACCAAAAATTCGAAGACATGTTACATCTATCTATCTCGCACTGGGCTCGCGTGGTGGATTACGGCCCACACCCTCTCGCCGACAGGAGGTCTGTGTCCCAGCAGTGGGAACATAAAAGGCTGGTTGTGTGTGAATGTATGAAACTTAATTTTAGGGCAATACCAATTGATTTTCAGGGCAGATGCCCTGAAAAATACGTAAAATAATATAAGTAATGAATGAACTCAAAATTGAAAAAGAGATTGGATATTTGTTTTAGCTGGTTTGAAGTTACATGGTATCAGTTGTTATCTCTTATCGAAGTTTGGTGAAAGATATTGCTAAGTATATACCTACTGCTAGGTACTTAAAGAATATGTACTTGAAATTTATGAAATCACTCGGTTTATCTTACTTGCTGATGAAAATCTTTTGCGGGTTGGGGGGGAGAGCGGTAAATGGTTAATAAAAAAAAAACAAGGAGCCAAAACATTTTTGGGGTTGCGGAAAATCGTTATGGATCGTTTGCCACCTGGGGACGTTGCAGGTATGGACTGCCATGGCAGTCCAGCTTGTATCGGATTGAAGTGATTCAATCTTGTGATGTATTTTCAAAAAAGATAGTAAAACGTCTTTTTTTATGGGCATACAACTAGGAGAGCCAATGGATGATGGTAAGCATACGACGACGGCGGCGACGGCTCTCGCCGCCCATGGATATCTGCAATACTAAACGAGTTGCAGATGCGTTGCCGTGCCTATTTAAGGAAAAAGGATGGGAAAGAGAAAAGGAGAAGGAAGGGGACTGAGGAATTGGGAGGAAGGAAGGAAATGGGAGGAATTGGGTTTCCGGCGCTTCACACACACTGTACGAAACGCAATAGTATGCATACTGCTACTTGACGTCGATATTCTGTGGGAGGATAATATTCCCCGACGGTCGTGCCGACCCATTCATGCTGGAATTTAGACATGCCAGTGAGGCTCTACAACTACTCTACTACTATTTTGCCGTGCCACAAACAACCCGTTTCTCGACCCATTAAAAATGGAACCATGGCAGAATGTCCCACTTACGTTAACCCACTGCGAGCCGACATAGCTTTTGCCCCATTCATTGTGAGTGCCCAATGACCCGTGACAACCAGACGCAGTCGTAACGTAAGTACAATCGGCGGCGAGTCGACCGAGTTGCGATGGCTTCCTGGTCGGTGACGCAATTGGAACGGACCCGTGCCACGGTGGATACGGGCAAATTGCGTTTAAACACTTCCGGAGTAATATTTGATGTTTTTTTATTGTTTTATAAATATTGAATATTATGTTATGCAATCTCTATGTCACACTTAATAGTGTCTTTCGTTAATACTTGCACGAGGGACGCACGCCACTTCTAACGCCGGATACAATACTCGAAAATTATTTAACCATTGACATTTTCCTTGAATAGTTTCAAATTGAATATGATGAGTCTGTATAAATATATGTCTCTGAAAGTTATATCTACTCTATCCCTCCCGAAGCTTCATCTAAATCATCTTACAAAGTCTATTTTAACACCGGTAAGTAATTATTATCTCTGAGACCAGGCTTTTTTATAAATAATTCTATTCTACTACTGGGACAAACGTATTCTAAGATTGGAAAGAATGAGGGTATAGTCCACGGTGAAATAAGGGTTGATAAGGCATAACAACTAAGGTCTCTGATACAACTGGTGTTGCTAGCGTCTATAAACTGCAGTTGCCGTCTACAATCAGGCGAGCCGAATGCTTGTTTCTCATCCACATCATCTTCAGTCTATATTCGTACACTGCTGGACGTAGGCCGCCCCTAATGTGCACCATTTCACTCTGTTCTCGGCTTTCAGCATCTAGCTTCCGCCAACAACTTTTCGAAAATCATCACTCCATATTGCTGAAGAGCGTGCTATACTACGTTCGCTGAGTCGCGGTCAACTCTAGAAAACAAATGTCATAACAAACAAATGTTATAAAATTCTTGGATTTCAATGACAACCCAACGTTTTATACCTACATGTAATTTTAATTAAATGATGATTAATTTCCACACAATTACACATCCCGTTATGTGTGAGAATTAGATGCGAAACAAGATAGCTTTCAGTGTCACTCTCAACTGTCAATTGTTATAAAGTTTTCATAAAAATTTGATGATAATCTCTTCACAGGCATACGGAAGGTCGATGATAGTGTGTTATGCAATGGCTATATATGAATAATTAGATCGATTACCCTGTCGTCAATTTCCCAGATGTGTCAAATTCATTTATATGTTTCGAAACCTTTACAGCATAAAGGCCATAGCCAGGAATTCACTTTAGGGTGGGTCAAGTTCAAGAGCAGATACAAAAATATACAACTTTGTTTTAAAATAATCAGAGATCCAAATAAAACAGTTCTCAAACAAAAAGAAACCGAATCAACTCGGTCCATCAGTTCAGGAGCTATTATGCCACAAACAGACACAGATAACCACTAAAAACTTATAACACCCCTCTTTATTCGTCGGGGTTTAAAAAAGAGTCAATACAATAGCTTGGGGCCACATACAGCAGCTATGCCCACCTGTAACCACGGATACGGATAAGCATCTGAAACATTGGAATCTAATATCAATACAATCTCTAAAATTAGTTTCATTTAAATTTTTAATAACTTATTTTTACGTAAGGCCGATAACGGCAGTCATCGAACTATAAAGACTGCGTTTGATTTGTTCGCGGCCTTAGGATACAAATCAGAACTAAAGTACTAATTTATTGCAAATGTATGAAAGAACATTAATATAGGTATACCTACCTACTTTATGGATACGTATGATGAGAAAAGCTCGTCATTAATAAAGGAGAGATTTAACTAGCGTTCATTATTATAAGATTCAAGAAATTAAGGTCAAACGTACGTCGTCATAATAAACTTATAGAAAGTAAGAAATGTCACGAAGTACACAGAAATCTGTATTTAGTTTAAAACAAGAGAAAGAATGAAGGTAAACTTTCTTTTGAAAATGACTAGGAGCGCAGCACAATGCGGTGGTTAAATGTAGTAATTAGTGTGTGAAAGGCCGCACATGTCACCATATGCATTGACTGTTTAATACCTACTATAGACCTACTATCATTTTATGTTTGCCTAGTAATGTGACTCCGAGTTTCAAGTAATAAGAACAATAAAATTTTCATTTGTTTTCAAAACAATTATTGCGTATCATAAAACGTATTTTTTTTTTCTTAATATGAAGTATGGTGGTACGCATTTCGCCGAGTCAGTTAGTACATAATAAATAATATGATTCTTGTTAAATAATATTAGCATAAACAAAGAGCTATGAAAACATTTTGGTAGAAGTTCACAGGGAAATGGGACATGGAAATAGTATGTACTTATGTTAAACAAAACGTTGCATAACATTTCAGCTTTTATACATAACAAAAGGTCATCTTCTGAATATTTAATAACAATATAATACTGTTGCATGTAGCACAATGATTAAATTCATTCGTAATATAAAATAAGAAGAAGAAAACTTAAAAAAATATTTTCAAAACATTCGAACGCGAGAGAGGTGAGAGGTGAGCGAGAGGTGTTCGAATTGCGAACACCTCTTCATTATCAGAGGTCATTGCTGTTACTATGTAGTAACTATAGATACTACAATACAATAGCTATTTATAAGTATGTATGTGTCGCGTATGAGAGTGCAGTAGCACATAATTACCTACCGGTGAAATGGTAACATGGTTGATACAATGGGCATTGTTCCCGCGTCGCACAGTCGCAGGAAGACTTGCAACCGCTGCCCATTGTCTGCACCCCTGGTACACGTTTCGGTATCAATCGGTTTTTTTATGGGAATGTTATTGTTGTAATCCATGTTATCTATCTAACTGGTGATTAAGGTTGATCTTTTCTTCAGCGCAAAATTAATTTTTTTTTTGGTTTTTCGCAAATCGTACATTTTGGAGTCATATAGTAAGAAAGAAAGAAAACATTTATTAAGAATCGCGACACCGTCTATAACTTATTCAAAACTGAATATAGAACTTTTACTTAAAATTGACATCGTACCTAGCAAAAAAATTAAAATTGATGGATTCTAATGCATGTGATTCTCCCAGTGTTGACAATTTACAATCTACAATTGATTAATTTATTGAATACTGGATCAATCTAGTTTAATTTTCATTCAACTTCCACCCGTCCACCCGTGACCTGGTGACCATGGATGCTGTGAAGGATCCGAAACGTCGGGAATTAAAAATATCAATAGAACGCGATAAAATCCGTAAATAGTAGTTTTATTCAATTTTTCAACTCTTCCTTTTGTGATGATACATTATGATGAGAAGAAAATAACTGCTTCTGAGTTAATTTGCAGTTATTCTAGGGAGATCACATCTAGGCCAGTGTAGGGACCCCGCCGGCCAGATGGAATGACGACTTGCCGAAGGCAGCTGGCAGTGACTGGATGAGGAAAGCCGAAGATCGGGCTCTGTGGACTCATTCCTATTCTCAACGCCTGCAGGGGACGAGTAATGATGATGATGATGAGACATATTCGACTCCACTATGACTTGCTCTTCTAGCCTAATTCTGAGATCTCCTTGTACAGCATGAACTTTGGTCTGCCTAACCTGTGTGATTACAACTCTTGCTTGGCCTGCCTTACTGAATATATTTTTCCGATCAAATGAGGCCCTCAACTAGTCACTCAAGGCCATATATGGGCACCATCAATTGTTCAAAAATAGATCAGCTTAAGACCTTGGTCGCTTCTTACTTATATGGAAAGTTCATCAAGTTCATGTTCGATAACATGTTTCGTATAAACGATTAATTTAATAATGATGTCATGTTTAAACCAATGGTGAGTAATACAAGGTGCAAGAGTCGATTATGGATACTGTCATATAATGTATAATGTCATACAATTGGTCGGCATTTCAATAAACAGTTTAAAATCTACACAACAATGAATTCGATAGTGTAAATTCTCAGAATCGATTTCCAACGTAACCGATTGACCACGTGCATTGTACGGGGAATCGATGCAATGCTGCAACTCGATACACTGTGTCGAATACGCGATTCATCGGGATCATTGCACTTGATTGACACAAGAAATCTATACGCTTGTAGCGTCGACAAGCGATATGTTTGATGTAGGTGCTCCATGTTGAATGTTATGCAAAATTGTTTGTATCTATTATAATTCATGGGTGCTACATAGCGTGAGCAGAGTACTATGAAGAGAAAGCCAACATGCATGTACCTATGTGCCAATAGCGTGCCGACTTACGTAGAATACTTCAACTCATGTTGGAAAAGTGTTTGGTAAACAAGCGAGGTTTCTTGCGCTTAAACAGAAGTTTTCTGAGACACATTATAATAAATAACTTTATTTACACCATTGAAAACCCTTCGTTGCAGTAAGTAGATACTCGTACTTAGCAATAAGGTAACTTTTAGCTGTAAAGATGACTTAAATAATGGTGACCATGGCCACTAGGGCCTAAACTGTGACTTATGGCTTACTTATTGCAATGGAGAGCTTTAATAGGGCACTTCTCGATTTTGAGCCGATTTGGAAAAAAACAGAGAAGTTTTAGATTTTTTTTCTGTAGTATCAAAATATGACTCGAAATACATGAATATAATACCTTTTTTTAATTGCACCAATAAATACCTATAGGAGAAACGGCAACCCTGGCTCCTAAACTAGGGGCAGTACCTGTGACTTATGACTTACTTATCGTAATGAAGAGCTTTTGACCCTCTAAACAGTAATACTCGATATGGTTTGGTATAAAGGTACTTGCTGGATGAAAAAACATTGCATCCCAAAGTATCGATTAAGGTAATTATCAACTCTTACGACCGGTTTCAAAAGCAAACCATCGATTAGCTTACTAGGACTTAAAATTTAGATAGGTACTTATAAGGTTGCTCGTATGTCAAAAGCCTATCTCTAGCAAGCAAATCTATTGACCGAATTGTCATTGAAGCCGTTAATCGGAGTTTGATCACTCACAATGACTCAACTCATTCCTATGCCCAACTTTTTCTTTTTAACTCTTTACGCGTGTGACATGGTGCTGCTGAGCCCAACGGTAAAGGCGCTTAGATGTCTGTTGTCAACCTGTGAGCACTACGTGCGGACGCATGGGTTGATATACAACGTTAAAAAAAGTGAGCTCTTGGTTTTTAAGGCTGTTGGTGGTAGATGTCCGGAATATATGCCACCGGTCATTTTAAATGGCAACGAGTTAAGACGGGTATACCAATTTAAATACCTCGGGCACTACGTCACCGATAGCCTGGACGACCAAATGGATATAGAGCGGGAACGCAGGGCGCTGGCAGTCCGCTGCAATATGCTGGTGCGCAGGTTTGCACGTTGTAGCAAACAAGTAAAAATAACGCTATTTAAGACCTATTGTCAAGTTTTCTACACGTGCAGCCTGTGGGCTCGGTATACGCAGAGGGCCATTAGCGCCTTGCGGGTCCAATACAATAATGGCTTCAGGATGCTGATGGGGTTGCCTCGTTTCTGCAGCGCATCAGGTATGTTCGCGGAAGCATATACGGACGATTTTTATGCTATCGTCCGCAAGAAAACTGCCTCGTTGCTCTGCAGATTGCGGGCTAGCCCCAACTCCATCCTGAGGGTGATAGCAGGAAGGTACGACTCGCACATTATTATTCACTGTGTTCGTACGTGCATTACAAGCACTAAGCTAGTCGCCCAGTAAAATGCTACTTTTACTTTTTATTTATTTTTATAGTTTTCACTAACATAGCTTTTAAGTACTTCTTTAAATTATTGTTTTTCACTAACAAAATATGGATACCTTTGTCTGTCCGAAATAAAGAATATTTTATTTTATTTATTTATTTACTTGGCTGTTACTCACACCTCTATGTTTATACTATACGCATAGCAAATCAGACGCGATGAAAAGTAAAAATAAAGTGATACTAAAATGGCGCTTGTCAACGGTCGACGGCGGGCGCTTGGAACACTTTAACCGTAATTAGGAGTTCAGCTAAAACATCCGCGGACTACGTTACAATGTTATAGGTGCAGTTAGCCATAGGGTTGTCAATTCACTAGAAAATATTTTTCTAGAAACTGCTATTAAACACTAATTTCTTTTTGAAATTAAAAAGCGTGTTCCTCATTTTTAGAATTTCTCCTAAGTCGTAGGCGCATTTACAAACTCATTTCTTTACAAACACGAATACTCAGACCTTCAACAAGGCTCGAACTCACAACACGTAGCGCAAAAGCTGATCGTTCAGCGTGTCGTTATTTGAACACCTAATGGTTATATAAAGGTTCTTTGATAAGATAAATTAATTTTATGTATTATTCTGTACCTAACGAACAGCTTGTACGAAGTTGGATTTGTCGCTCGCTTATATGACATTGTAGAACAGTATATATAAAATATGATCACTAAATTGATGAACTACCTATGTAAATCCAAGAGGTAAAATCGACAACAATTCAATACTTATTTCACTATCTGCTTCAGCCGATTCCGGAAAATCTTTCGACAAATCAGAGATAAACATCAGTTAGCTACCGAACCGTACCGTATCCATTGCCTACGACTGACAGCCCTAGGTAGCAGTGCTATGCCCCATTTAGTAACACTCTCCGTTGTTTCACCATGATCACTATCTTATCGAAGATGCACGAGCTGGATCTACCTGCTCCACTGGCATGGTTACATCATCCTTACGAAATATACTAACATCATAGTTTATAGCTATGCGAATCATAAATCTGTTACAATAATTTATAGCGCTGTAAAAACCTATACAGATTTTATTAAAGTAACTTTCCAAGGAAATTATCTACTTATACTCATATAGAGAGGTAAAATTTTCGAGGTTGTAGGGGATAATCTCTGGATCTACAGAACAGATTTTGAAAATTCTTTCACCAATAGAAAGCTACATTATTCCTGTGTAACATAGGCTATATATTATCCCGTAAAATTAAAAGAAACGTATAGTCCAAGCGCGTGAAGCTGCGGGCGGAAAGTTTTTTATATTTTTAGAATTGAGACATTTTTCTTGGGAAATTACTATATCTATTTACTGGTGTTGTTCATGCGTAGGGTTGCCATCCGTCCGGATTTCCCCGGATTTGTCCTAGTTTAGAGGGCGTCCGGGGACCGTCCGGGCGGGGTTTCATTTGTGATATACCAATGAAAAAAAATTTATTGAGTTACTTTAAAAAAACACTGTCGATATATCCGGGTTCCAAGCTCGAAAATCCGAAGCTTTCAGGCTTCTTGTCCTGGTTACCTGTTTTTAGATGTGGCAACCCTATTCATACGTAGCCTTTACAAACTTTGTAAGTCGCAGCAGCCGACAAGAAACTGGCTCTTATGCGGAAAAGTAGAAACATACACCTTACATTCTTTTTGACAGACTCTAACGTAAGAGTGTTCAACGATTGTGAGACCCAAAAAAGCCCTACCACCGAGCAACCCCTCCCCCCCCAAAAACCTCCTAAATAATAAATGAATGGCGCCTTACGAGATGTCTATACGTGCATTCAATAGCATGGCAGTGAGGAACTGTATTCTACTATCTCGTCTCCACAAGGGGAAAATATCTTTCAATTCTATAACTATATATGCTCTTATAGTTCGTTATTCTATTAGCATATTAAAACCGTATCAGAAACATAATATACAGATGCATATCAAAGAGACTTGCACGTAGCCAGCGCACGCGCACACGCGCATAGCTAATCGCTGATTGATAGATCAAAGGCGGTGATGCTGTCCTTATAAATTGTGTTGCAGCGTGCACCAGATCCTTCATACAGTTATGTATTATTGGAAGTTTTCTATACAATATAATAAAGCTGAAGTTTGTTTGTTTGAAGGCGCTTATCTCTAGAACTATCACTAGAAATAGAAAATATATTTTTGTATAAAATTTTATATATAGTCACATTCGTAAGGAAACCTACCTAGCATCACGCTATGATCATTAGGAGCGGGGCAAAGTGGTTGAAACTGCGGGTCACAGCTTATAAGAAATTACTAAATTAACTACTAAAAATAAACACAATTTTATTTTACTTTTTTAATTATAATAAATAGGAAAGTAAACTGACTTGCTGACCTAAAAAATATCAACAGAAACTGTTGGAATGGTATAGCTTGATCCGACCGTGCGAAGCAGGGCGAGTCGCTAGTATTTAATGAACCATTTCAGTTACTTTCTGTTACTACAGGGACAACATGTTGTTCACTAATTGTCACAATTATCTGTAATAACATGTGCATAAACAATCACTTCACAAGAAGTGGAATCACTCTCACACGCTCCTCTTATATTATGATAATATCAAGTAGGTACCTATGCTCTTCAAACTTGCTGTAAAGGATTTTGAGGGTTAACGACAAAATCATAAAGTTTGTATTGGGTTGTTTTTTATGTGGTAAAGCATGCCTCTTTGAGAAACATCACGCTCACGATCGACTGTAGGAGGTGCCACAGTAAATAAATTATCCGTAAGTCAAGATTTTTGTAATGGTAAAGTCAGATGGAGTAAGAGAAGATGATGAAAGAGGAACTGGAAAATTAACAGTATATATATAAATGATAATTCGTCGGGGATTATGCATATCCGCGTAACTAACATTAGATAATTCCGCGTATCTGACAAAATAAAGCCAATTTAAAATTTCGCGGACAATGCAATAATTGTAATTAGTATGTAAACAATGGTTTGAATAAATAAACTTATTGTTATTTAAATAAAAAAATATACTTATAACCTTACCCTATAAACCTACACGTAGTGCAAGATACGCGGATTTGCACTATCCCTGACGAAATGATATTTATTTTGGTAAATAGATCTTCTAAAGACACTTTTACAAGTCGTGAATCGGCGGTAGCCTATTGGCTAGAGCGTCGGGTCGGACGTGCGATCATTATGGTTACCGGTTCGAAACCCACCCATTGCACTACCGACACGTGAACCTACTCGTAATACAAACATTTAACTTTAATTTAGCTAACATGAACTAAACTAGCAATGTGGGTACATTGCTAGTAAGTTAATTTTTTTAAGCCAGGTGTCGGCATTTTCTATCTGACGACTTCTGAGAAGAAACGCCAAAACAAACTCAGAGAATCATGATTCTCTGAGTTTGTTTTGGCGAGTTTTGGCTGAGTTTTAAAATCCAGATGATAGTTGTATTATGACTCCTTATTCAAATTTAAAGGCATTAAATAGCATAAATAGTGTAGTGGTTCTGAGAGCGACTGCTACGCTAGAAGTCCTGTGTAAGATCCTCAGGTCGAGCAAAGTGTTATTGGGTTTTTCTATGAAATTCTCGGTAGCAGTTCGGAGTCTAAATTCGTGCCCAGAATACACTCGCCCCCCGAAGTGCGGGTTAACATAAGTACACCTCTGCCTAACCCTTCGGGGTATGTAGGCGTGATGGTATGTTTATGTTAAATTCTAGGTACCTAAGTATTATGTTGAAACTGCCTTGGCGTTGTATTATCAGTGACTATAAATGAAATGATTCTTACGAGTAAACCTTCAAATACAATTACTTCTTAGAGATAATAGATGGAACAAGAAAACTAACAAAGATATTATTGATACTTCACATAGCTACTTTATTGCTATTTATGATTATGTATATGTCCTCAATTTGATATCGTTAGTATTCTTCAATAAGTTCATTTAAACTCTACGAAATATATTTGTTCAACAAAGTCCCCCACCACGTCTGTCTGTCTGTTCTGAATTTTCTTGCGGTTTTCACCAATACACAGAATGATTTATGAGGAAGGTTTAGATGTATAATTTGTTAGTGTTTTGTGTCAGTTGGTTGGAATATGATGATATTTGTTGAAAATGTCGGAAATAGTCAAGGCTGGGAGCGTTCATCGAAAACGCTGCCTAATCCCTTTGAGATATATCAAAACAATGTATGGTGGCATATTCCTCATTTATTAAGTCTATATGTATAGAAAAGTCCTTCAGCTTGCAAGCTAAAGTGGCAATGGGCTGGCCATATCTGTAGAAGAACCGACAGCCGTTGGGGTAGACGTGTTCTTGAGTGGAGACCGCGACTCGGCAAACGTAGTGTAGGACGCCCACCGGCAAGATGGAGTGATGATTTGCGAAAGGTTGCTGGCAGAAGCTGGATGCGAAAAGCGGAGGACAGGGTGAAATGGCGCACGTTAGGGGAGGCCTACGTCCATCAGTGGACTAATATAAGCTGATGATGATGATGAGAAAAGTCTGCGATGTTGCGACGCCGGAGCGGGTAGGGCAGTGGGGAACTTCCTAATTAAACAGATGTCCAGATACATTTACATCTGTTATCATAACTTCAACTGTCTCAATTGTCTTCTGGAAACAAGCATGGCTCTTGAGCGTGACTATAAGCTCGATTCCAAAGGTCGAGCAGCGTTATAAGAATTTCAGCAACAGGCTCACCCCTATTAAGCGGCCCTTAAACATCGACGAGTGGGGGCTAAAATAGCAATTTTTGTTGAATCACAGTAATGTGTAGGGTGACCTTTAATTCGATATGCTTTTCGAACCATAAAAAGTCTCTTTATACAGGATATATATACCCGTGTGTTCATAGGTGAATCATATTGTGAATGATCAAAACGAAAGTAGTCATTTTAGTCCCCAGTACACCTCCGGGATACAGGCGTGATGGTATATCATAATAAGGTTTGAAACAAGTTGATGTACTGGATACGAAGCTACTGTGACGTGGTCGTGAAATGTCTCACGCCGTACGATGACAGCCCGATAAGAGACGGATGCACGGAATAAAATGGCCATGTGCGAAATATTTGTCATATAAATGCTCTCTACCTGTATTTATGTGTAACCACCGAGTACTTAACTGCAGGGACTTTGTGGACTGACAGATAGAGATAGCCAAAGATACCCAAAGGATAAAAACGGGACCCTATTACTAAGACTCCGCTGTCCGTCTGTCTGTCTGTCACCAAGTTGTATCTCATAACCAGCGTTAACCAGTTGAATTTTTTACAGATGATGTATTTCTGTTGCCGATAGTATAACAACAAATACTAAAAAACACAATACAATAAATATTTAAACGGGCTCCCGTACAACAAACGTAATTTTTTTTGCCGTTTCTACAGACAATGGTACGGAACCCTCGCACTTGGCCAGTTTTTATAGTACCGAAAATCATCTGGAACCTCAGCCTACCGATTGAAACCGCACGTGCTTCTCCATGCCCTATAGGCCGGCGGCCGGCGTGACTTACGCCGCGACGATAATGGGGTCATATTTTATCATCAGCCGATACCAGTCCACTGCTGGTCGCAGGCCTCTCCTAGTGAACGCCACAGAGCCCGAACTTCGGCTTATGTTATACCTGTTACCAATCGTACTAGTGTATTCACATTTTGGTAACATGAAGTTGAATAAATTAATGGCAAATTTACATAGCATCTCAATCAGACGTCTGCTCGATAGAGGAGCGCCATTGATTCACATTCCTTTGTATCTAAGTAGCAACTGTGAACCGATATTAACTGCTAACAAAATGTAGCAGGTTGTGCGATCACACAGGTTTAAATCATAGTGAAAAAATATCCTTCATATTTTCATCAAGCTCAAACACAAAATAACAACGACCATTCCTTCCTTAGATACTAGATTTTCATTTTTTTTAAATGTAACGTTACTAAGTAAGAAGGTACGGTAATATATTTTCTTAGCTAAAAGGCGCTTTATAATTCAGTGTAGTAACTTTGTTACTACTATCGGGGATCAACAGCGTGGATCAACTTTCTGTTCGTTGTATAACGCGGGGATTATTATTTATAAATAATAGTCTTCGCTCAAATCGACGGATTAGAACGGCGGATCCATTCTCTCGCGATACATAATCTTCTAACTGTAATAACATTTGCTTTGATAGATTGATCTAAAGGGTGATTCTGGTACCTAAAAACAAATTGTAGTTGCTTCAATAGACTGTCTCTTAGTTGTTATGGTTGCTGAACGTTCGATTCACGGATCGAGCAGTGTTATTAGTTTTCTAAATTAAATTCTCCGTTCTCTATGAAATTCAGAGTTGTTCCGCCATTTGGATTTGTACTCTGTTAATGGCAATAGGCTCGTCCCCTATCACTTGCGGACTCAAAGCTGCTATGCTATGTTCTTTCCTCAAAGGCTATTCCAGATATTGTCCTACATTGTGACATATTTATTACTTAAATATTAACTAAGTGTGGCCTCTAACAGGAGATGATTCGCTGAGTTTGTTTCTTTTCAGAGATGGTCATTGAAGAAATGCTGGTAAGTCCTAATATTTACTACGAAAAATCTCAAAACATACAGATTTGTTGAACCTGGTCTCGATAGCTTAGTTGGCTAAAGCGTCTGGTGTACTTAACCGGAGCGACGCAGGTTCAATACCTGTCTGCGATATTATTTTTTTAAAATATAATAAAAAAAACATAATGATTAATCAAATCTGGCTGTTTCGACAGAAATATGTATATCTATATAATGTATCGTTTCTCCGTGGTTACTGGTTGGCGCTGGTTACGATAACCACAGCTGCTGTTCCGCTCTCGTTTCATTGTTCCAGTGCAGACGTGGTCTAAATAACGATGTAATGAGAACGATTTAGTTTGCTTTTTATTATCTATGGTAGTAATTAACTAATCGTGACTTCCTTAAGTTAGGTGTGCAGTTGTACTTATGTACAACTTATACTTATGTATAAGTATGTTATGGATTCGCCATAAAAAATATATTTAACTTTTGATTCTTAATAAATTGTTGCTTAAAAATGTATTAAGAATCAAAAGCAATGCTTTACATAATGAACGGTTCTAATAAACATACATACCATCACGCCTGTATTCCCCGAAGGGTTAGGCAGAGGTGTACTCTAGTACACCCACATTTCGCCGGTATGTTTAGGTCCCATGTAATAGGGGGCGAGCCTATTGCCATTAACCGGGCACAAGTTCAGACTCCGAGCTGCTACTGGGAATTGCATAGAAAAACCCAATAACACTTTGCTCGACCTGGGGATCGAACCCAGGACCTCTAGCGTAGCAGTCGCGCTCAGGACCACTAGACTAATGAGGCAGTCAGGTTCTAATAAAATTATGTAAATAAAATAATGTAACATTTCTTTGACAACGGCTATATTTTAAGGTTAGATATTACAAACGACCTTTCTATTCAAAATACGAAAGCGTCGTCTGCCGAAGTGACATGCAATAAAAAACATTTTTTGAAATCGGAATTTGCTAGTTCCAGACATTAGCGCCACGGTAATGTTATCTAATTACCTACAAACAAACAAACTCATAATTTTTTTTATATTAGTTTCTTTAAACAGACACAGGGTACCGATTTAGTCACCAGCCGGCGGCACCTGATTGCAGTGGCGTGCACAGAGATTTCAGACAGGGTATGCAATAAAAAACTGACCAGTTTCAGCTTTTTGTAGGTATCTTCCCCACCTACCTGTCTCTTACCGAAAATATTCTTACTATTGCGATAAGTAAACAAAATACAATGGAAAAAATACAATTTGTTTGTATGTACATAACCAGTTAACCAGTAATGATTATCATAAAACTTTTTATTAAAATGACGAGTAATATTACCCTTTCTTCGAGTTAAATCCAAACTGAGTACTGACCTTAACTTTGAAATCAATTTAGCTTTTTCCTCAGAAAAATAATGTCGAAAACGCGCCAGACTTTAATTTGTTTAAACACACTTCACCTACACAGGTCTCACCGGTATATTTTTCAATTTTTACGAGTTTAATACTACTTTTTTACAATAATAAACTTATTAAAAATTACTCGACAAACAATCACTTGCGCCAAGAAAAACAATATGGCGAAAAAATAGGGAATGAATAAAAATATAGTCGATCAATTGGTCAATCCGACTAAAAACGTTGACCCTCTGCAATAAACAATATGCGCTGCTTTTGCGGGTTCTTAATTTGGTCGCAAAGCAAATAAGCAGTGCTTCTAAATCTGTCACACACGCTCATATTTACACGCACACAGTCACACTTTTGCCGTGCACTACACGAGATGCGTCCAAATGCATTGTATGAAGAATAAGCAGCGAGGTGCACTGCTTATCTCAGCAGAGCGCGCCACCAGCGCGGAGCTGAATGACGCGGCGCGCGCAAGTTATCGACGCTTCAACGAATTAGTCCTTAAAAAAAAGTAATAGATGGTGCGCAAGCTAAATTACCATTTTTTTATTACATTTATTTATCATTAGAGGGGAATAAATTTCTTATTAATTAAATACATTTAGGGACTACAGGGTATGCAGAGCTTATTTGCTTGTATGGAGTGCACGCCACTGCCTGATTGGCACGAATATGGGGGGGGGCGAAGCTAAAACAATAATTTTTAATTTATTTTAGTGAAGGAAAAATACGATCGCGGGCAGGATTCGAATCTGCGTAAAATAACTTAATAATCTTTGCATGGAAAATGTCTAAAGAATAAATTTTTTTGTTTGTACTGCATCAAGCTTAACCTACTACGTTACTAGGTCTTCCTAAGTTTTAATAAATAAGTAAAGTAGATAATTTTGTGACGCGAGTTCCAACAGCTAGTATTTCATATAAAAAAGACAATTTGTGTTGTGATTTTGTTGTTAGGTAACCCGTGGACAATCGCGGCAGGTAATCATAAAACTTCCGCCCCCTGTGGTGACATGGAAATAATAGTAAAATTAAGTTTACCGCAAACAATTTCTACCTTCTGTTACGAAATCGGAACAACTGTGATTTGTTTTTTTACTATTATTATTATGTTTATTTACCTTAACTCGGAGATTTTGCAAGAAATCGAAGTTCGGATCAATTGTCGATGTTTGGTCTTTGCGTGTGCTTATATAAACTAATTGTTTTGTAGCCTCCGGGACTATTAACTATTAACGCTTACAGGTATTTAAAAAGTTACGTGTTTCTACCGGTTTTTGATAGTTCGCCACCTACCAGAGAAATTTTGAACAATTATTCAATTGAGCTTTAAAACAATTAAATGCATAACTAAGTACGAAGTGAGTAACTTTCCCTGATAACTGACCTAACCTTTCACGAAAAACACGAAACTGTAAGCCTGTCTGTTTGTTTGTCATGTCTTCAGGCTTATAGTTAAACTTCATCATATCGTAGAGAAGATAAATCATATCTAAACATGATATCGAAGTATATCATATTTATTTATGATTCACTTGATTGACTTCTGTACGTATTTATTTCGTGCCCATGCGTCGAAATTTTTCTTCGGTTATAAAAAAAAAACAGCTGTTCCATACATTCTGACCGTGTAAGTCACTTTTGTAGGAAAAAGCATATTTTTTTAATAACCGACGAATAATAATTGACGCAAGGGAATCCAGAATCATGAACTTAATTGATGGTTGAAATAAAACTACTTTTTACGGATTTTATCGCGTTATATTGATATTTTTAAATTCCCGACGTTTAGGATCCTTAGAAACCAGTATGTTAATTTATGGTTGACGGTTGTGCGTCGAATTCCCTTCCACCTTTTATACAGTAAGGGCCGGAAAAGCACAATAATCTAGGTAATCTAATCTTTAGGTTCACTGGTACCTTTGTACCTAATTAGGCACACAAACCGCATGCCTAATTAGCCACCGCCAAAGCTCCACGCTATTAAGTTCTTAAATGTCTAAACATCGCATGATTTGCCCAAATATGTTACAATAGCGTGCCGAGTGTTCACGACCCCTGACCTACGAAATGCGTTGCCGACAGTATAAGCATAGTGTAATTCATTACACTATGGTATAAGTACCTATGCCACGACTTATTTGCATACTTGTTCATCTCTTTCTGACCTATAGTTTTACGTACATTAAGAAAGAGACCGCACGTTTGAAGGTTGAAAGTTAAGGGTATTGTTGATCATATCCACCCAATTCACTGATGGCATGGCAGTCTGTGAGATAGCCTAGTGATATGACCATTGGACTGCCAAGTCAAAGGTCTCGAGTTCGAATCCAAGGCACGCACCTCTGACTTTTCGAAGTTATGTGCGTATTAATAATTAATTATCACGCGCTTAAACGGTGAAGGAAAACATCGTGAGGAAACCTGCATGCCTGAGAGATTTTCTTGAGGGCGTGTGAAGTCTGCCAACCCGCAGTAGGCTAGCGTGGCGGACTATAGCCTAATCCCTCTCGTAATGAGAGGAGACCCGTGCCCAGCAGTGGGACAATGTAATGGGTTGATGATGATGATGAGTCTGTGAGATACATCACAGTTTTTGCTTACGGTTTGTGATTTCTTCTGAAGAGCGAAGAGAATGTAAATTCTAAATGTCCATACACATAATAACGACTGGAAACCACAATATAACCTTATTCTCATGATTTTTTTTATAATACTGTACATAATTTTGGTTTTGACTCGTACCCAAACTACTTTTTAGAGCTTTTATCTTGTTATATTGATTTTACCTAATTCCCGACGTTTCGGATCCTTTACAGCATCCATGGTCACAAGTAGACTGAGGTATTGGTCGTCTTAATGTCAAAAATATAACAGATACTCTACATTTTTGTTAATTATTATTTGATCCGGTCACGCAGAATGAGCTCACTGTATCCTTCAGTCTTGCAGTATTCTATTAGATTAGTTTAGATTTTTTTAAATGGGGTTCCAAGCAGATGATAAGACTCCTCTAGGTAGGTAGATGGGAATAAAATAATATCAATATTACGCGAAATAATCCGTTAAAAGTAGTTTTTTCTCAATAGGCACCTTTTGTTTACCATTTTGAACCAGCTAAATACCAAGCGGTGCTCGCCAACTAAAACAGATATTTAATTTTTACATTTTACTATAACATTCTTAAGCGACTGCACAATTAAGGAAATCCTCATTTACAAAAATCTACTAGCAATGTCGATTGTTGTTTCTTCAGTTCTTCACGACCAAAAATAATAACACAAGTTAAAAATGTGTTGTGCTATTTCACACTTCTTGTTCTAAACAAACTAATCTAAATGATTATTGAATTCTTTTCATATCTACCAACGTTACAAAGAAATTACATTAACCATTAGTTCAATCAATTAATTCTTTTCAGACTAAATCCTTGGACCTATAAGCGTCCAATCTCAAGATTCATTTAGCAAACATTAACCTCGTCTTCCAGACATACAGATTTAGGAAACCAATTCCAAATAAACCAGTTGAAGTCTGTCTGGATATTTACAGACTGGCTAATAAGCAAGATCAAAACACCACTCCCTTAGATCTTAAGTCTTTGAGAATTATTGTTTTAAGTGGTAGTGTTACATTACAAAGGTATGAAAGATGTCATACAAATAAGAGAACGCATAAATAATTTACAAAAGAACTGAGAATAGAATGGATGCATCTACGATACTTGTTACAGTACATATTGTAACACGTATTTAAAAGGGTTTTTAAGGGTGTCATCGAGTCATCAACAGTTTACACTTTTATTTGAATAGAATTATTGATGATACTTACTAGGTACTTAATTTTTTTTTCTGTAAAAACAAAATTGGACTTTATTTTTAAGTATCTAAGTTTTTGGCAATGTTGAGGAGTAAGTATGACGCCTGGGCGTAACCATGTATTTTGTAAATAGGTTATTTTAAATAATATTTTTTTAGTTAGTTAGTTACTTACCTAATAGTTCAACATTCGTTCTAAACCCCTGTTTCGTATTATCTGAGCGAAAAAATATCCACACACATTTTAAACTCACTTTTGGATGACATTCATTATTGTTTTCAAAAATAATATTGTTATTGATATCATCGTGTTTCCATTGTGAAAAATCTCACGCACTTTCTCACGCAACAAATTAAGATGATTCAAGTGCCAAAGGGTTCTCAGTGTTTCATAAAATAAAGCATGCATTTCTCTAACAGGTGTTAATATGCGAACGTGAGAGTTACTCACAATTAGACAACGAGTGACAACGGTTTCACTCGTGCGAATCACCGGTGAAATTATTGTATGACCAATATATCTTGGCCCACGGCAGAAAAAGGAACTAAAATCAATGTACTGAATTTGACAGATCGATCCGTCTGTCTTTGACAGGCAGCGCCGCCGTGGAATGGCAAGATATACTGGTCCTTATGTAGACAGCAAGAGCGTCCAAGCTCAACTTAAACACATATCAGTTGTGTATTATTATGCGAAATTACTCGTTTGTTTTACGTAGGTGAGTCGAAGACATGATTGATAAGAAAATTGTCACGCACGGTGGACTGAACCATATTATCTAGTCACTACTTCAGTTACCAGTTCTGCGCTACTAACCACCACTTCAGTTTTGTAAATATAACTATTTAATTAACATAAATGCTAACAAGCAATCTTGAAATTCATAAATAAATAATTAGGAGTTCGTTTAACAAAATGAGCAAAAACTTTTTTGTCTGTTCTCATTAGTTTAAAAAAATGCATAATATTAACAAACATTCTCAATTCAAATGTTTGTTTACATACAAGAGGCACGTGTCGGGCACGTGCGGAGATCGAACCCCATTGGAAGTATCGCCAATCGCCGATAATGGACGCCCGATCGGAAAGTACTAGGGCTACATGAACGCCAGGAGGTGTACCGAACCGATCAATACTCCAATATCCCATGTCTATGTAGCGATAGGCCGCACACATCCATAAAGGTGTATTTGATGTGGTTGTGTGTGTGAAGTCTTGTCCCGTACACGATTGCATTCGGGTTTTATCTTGCGTTCGGGAATGTTCGATTTTCCTGCTTTCAGCTAAAAGTTTGTGAGCATTTTCACTCCGTTCGAAATATAAAGAATACATTGGTTGGTAAGCGGTTATCTGCGTGACTGCAAATAATGTGTTAGTAATTACAATAGAAATTTAAATATAACAAGCATAAAGAAACGCATTCAAGATTAAGGAACATAATTTATATTTTCGTACTAAGATTTATGTAAATCCAAAAAAAAATTAAGAATATGCAAGCAGTTTTAATAACAAACATAAATTAAGGAACAGAGCTGCAATTTAACCGTATTAATAAGAATAATTGCGAAGAAGATAAGAAGGTGACACAAACATTGATAAATTAACCTGTTGTTTCCAAGCTGATCTGGTATATAATAAAAACACCCTTTATCATTATCAGTTCGGTAAAACCCAAGTTAAAGGTTATGTAGATATGGACCTACTTATCATGTCCTCTACAGTTTGTTCGAAATAAGTAAGCCGATCAGAAGTTAGCCGTTCCGAACTAACGCGGTGATAAAATCGTATAATTAAGTGTTTTAATACATAAATATCGAAATTAGTAAACAAAATAATTAGAAATGTGAAACATATACGACTCCAATTACCTTTACACCGACTCTTTCTATTAAAATTTACCACTTATAAACCACTTGCAGACAACTTCCGATCGGCTTACTTATTTCGAACAAACTGTACGAAAGGTAAAAAATATAGGTTGGTAATAATTATATTATTATAGCCATTGAGGTATTCAAGTATTTTGCTGTTGAACTAATCATAAGTATCAAATCAAATCAAATGTTTTTATTTCAAACTAGCTTTTCGCCCACGGCGTTGCCCGCGTGTTCGTTTCAATTTGACAAAAAATCCCCATTAACAAAATGATCCGCACATTTATTGAATTCATTTGTTACAAAAAATGAGATAAATGAAGAACCGCTCGATCGATTTTGTTCAAACTTCACATAAACCATCTACTAAATAGTCCGAACAAAGCCTAAACATTCGGTTTGGATAGGTGAGCCCGTTCTTGAGTTATAAAATTACAACGAAAAGTGGCATTGATTTATATATATATATATAGATAAGCTTTTACTCTAGTTTTGACTCTAGTTCCAAAAAGTTGATCCTATGTAGAAGAAGTACTACTTACATCATATAAAAAATAAAAACATCTGTACTAACATTTTGGCGACCTCAATACCGTCACCGTATTCTTGAAAATATATGATATTTTTCTATTCTATTCTATAAATTTCGTGATTGACCCCACACGTAAAAGTTGTTCGAAGTCAAAGTCAAGTCAATAATTTTTTCGCGAGATCAGGGTTGAATACCACATTTTTCAAAGTCAAAGTCTAGATTTTCTTTCGCGATATCAGAATTAGTCCCATAATAAAAGTTGTTCTTAATGATCAGTTGTATGGCAGCTTCACGTTTTACGGTAAAAAAAATTTTTACAGTAAAAAACAAGGCTGTTTATCGTTTTGCGGAGGCTCTTTTAAAAGAAATCACGTTCCAAATCTAAAGAAGTTTTAGCTTGCTTTGTCCCTCTCATCCTATAGGACTTTTTGGGACAAAAGTTAGGCCATCATAACATTCTCCAAGGTCTAATCTAGCTCTATAACAAAATTCATCAACATTGATTCAGTGGTTTAGACGTAAAAACGTAACAAACAGACAGTTATCTTCATTGGATTTTTATGGATTCCAGCAACGATATCCATTATTTAGACGTGCTGGGAAAAATAAATCTAGAACGCAATATTTCCAATGCATTAGTTTTATCTTAAATAGAGCGGTATTTCAACTTTCTAGATAAAAATGTTACCATTAACTTACTTACATTATGAAGTAATCGTAACAAAACGAATCCATTATTTTGTTCATTCATTTCGTTACATAAGTTTGTATTAAGACTTTTATTATAAGCATTTCCAATAAATCCGTTCTCTATTAGATAATAGTGTAGACAATTGTGGATAATGGTATATTTTAGTTAGGTATGTAGATGAACTTCATGTTGGATTTCTAGCATTATATATTTATTACTTGGCAATAACTCAATACTCTATTGCATTCCATATTTGTTTTTATAAAGGCAGACTTGAGACCGAGGTGTTCTAATGTGGTGTACATTAGTACACCCTTAGCTCGCTTGTAAGTTAAGGGGACCTACCTATAAATCCAAACTCTAAGCTGAAAGTTTCATAGAAAAACCCAACAACACTACTCGAACTGGGAATCTAATATAGGTCAATTTGGTAATAGAACCCAGGACTTGACATAAACACTAGACTATTGAAGCAGCTACGGTACACCTCTGCCTAGCCTTTTAGGGAATATAGGCGTGATGGTATGTAGGTATGTATTCCGGCAAAATAATATTTTTCTCTACGGAAGAATTGTTCACGGATTTACAAACGTTGGTACTAGTCCAACGATATAATATTATATGATGAAGGCCATTTTATGCTCATTGTCAACAACAATCTCGACAACAAGACAACTCTTATTAAAACTACCTGTATTAAAATTAGACAAATTACGTAAATAGCAAAAACTTATGAAACAAAAGGCGGAAGTTTTCATTAAGATTATTTTATTTTATTTATGCGTGAGTTCATAAATAACCAAATAGTAGATTTGCAAAGCAAGCCAATGATGTATTAAGATTTTTTATAGAAAGTTCACTTAACACGATTGATGGAAACAAAAAAGCGGAAATTTATTAGCTTCCGATTACATATTGTGCAATGACAGTTAAGCCTAGAGTAGGGAAAGTCTTTGATGTAATTTAAATTAGGAATTGTTGTGTTCTTTTCATTCACATAGACACTGCATAATGAATGAACTGAAAATCACCTATCATTACTATCATCAGCCCATATTCGTCACCCGATTATCAGCTGTTTTCATCAAGTTGCTACCAATCGCCTCTCACTATGTCCCCTGTGTAGGTGCTTAATTACAAAATTAATTTGGACCTTCCCTTCGTGCTTTTCTAGGCTTAGGAATGGCTGAATAGAGTTAAGAACTAATAAATAAAATATAAAGTTTTTTTTTTACATCTGCTCGGTCGGATTATCATTCGGTTTTCACCAAAAGATTGAGTGATTCATGAGGAAGATTTAGGTTTATAATTTGTTAAAGATTGGTGTCCGAAACCATACAAAGCCGGGTTGACTCGCTAGTTTTAAATAAAGTATTGTATAAAATCAATAAAATTAACTTCAGGTTTCAAGTAATTTATGTTGGTTAAAATAAACGAGACATTAAGTTCTACAGAATATAATTTACACCGCTGGTAAAAAAAAAAATTGCCTTCTGGTAACTCGGATATAAATAAATAACTTCGCCCTTCATGGTGTTTGAATAAAGCTATATTTAGATACTTAAGCATTTACCTAAGGAAATAGATTATAGACTTATCTTAAATTAGCTTGCTTAGTTATATTTTTTTGGTCAACAATAACTACCTTTTGACTATCATCATTATTCATTAATAATCGCAGTCACACTGTTAGGACTGTAAATAGAGGACCTCTAGGATGTCAGTTTGGTACCTATATAAGTAGTTCACCGCGCTGATTATTTCTTTACAATATTTATAAAAGTACTCAACGTTCTAATAATGATGTTTTCTAAGATAAGTACTTCTTTCCTTCGTTTAAAATTACAGATTGCAGAATAATATTTTTCTCAATAAAAATGAGACAAGATTGGATGAGGATATTTATCTGAATGTAACATACAGAAACTACGGAATGTCCTGTTATTCTTTTCCCCAAAATTAAAATTAAAACATTTCACTCCCCTGTAAGTAAAATATACCGACCGTACTACTTCCGTTCTCACGGGCTAGGCAGAGGGAATAGGAAAACATCTGTCCAACGCGCTAAACACACCTGCCCCGACTTTTTACGTAAACAAGCAAAAATGCGCAAGAAACGCAAGTCGTTTACTTGTTCTCAGATTAAATTACAAATCCAACCTTAGATTAAATACATAGTCTTTAAATGAGATAAGTTAGGTAAGTACATATTTTTTTTTTGTATAGAGGTAGATTAGACCTCGGTGCAGCATAGAGGCTACCGTTACAAAAAGTTTGAAGTGAAACCTAGTCCATAAGAACCACCACGAAAGAAGAGAAGAGGTTAATGTCTAAAAGCACACAGCTAACCACTTATTTCGTGTCGTAGTTAGTAGTACATTGGCCCGGTTTACAAAACATACAGTTTGTTCGAAATAAGTAAGCCGATCGGAAGTTAGCCGTTCCGAACTACAGCGGTGATAAAATCGTTCAATAAAGTGTTTTAATACGTAGATATCGAAATTAGTAAACAAAATCATTAGAAATGTAAAACATATACGACTCTAATTATCTTTACACCGACTCTTTCTATTAAAATTTACCACTTCTAAACCACTTGCAGATAACTTCCGATCGGCTTACTTATTTCGAACAAACTGTACTAGAATTTTTACCCTACTTCGGCGAAGTCAAAAAGGAGGGTTTAAAAATAAACCGGCACGAGGAAACCTGCATGGCTGAGAGATTTTCTCGACGGCGTGTGAGACTGCCAACCCGCAAAAGCCTAGCGTGGTGGATTTAAAGCCTAACCCGGGATAGTAGGTGATTGGGTTGATGATGATGATGATGATGAAACAACACATGGGTATCTCTTATCATTGCTACAGCAGTAGCTACGCTCATCCACCTATCAACACTGCAAAAGTTTTTAAAACTACAGTCGTTCAAAACAAAACACTCCCACAGCCAAAGAGATTTAAAAATAGCCCCTCAAGCGGTTAATCAAAACTGTCTCGATGTAGAGTGCCGGTTGAAGATGATCGTGTGTTTATTAACAAGCGATTTGCGTCAGACAATCTGGCGGCTACAGTGGGATCCCGTTTTACGATATCTACCTATCTACCCACCTTAAATACTTATTATTATAAAAAGAAACTCGGTTTGTACTGAAACAAAAACACACAAACTTGAAACTGTTTTTTTCTGTAGTAAGTGCGTAAATAACGTAGCTACTGATCGTTTAAAGATTTCATAGACGTTCAACTAATAAGTATTTTAAAACCGGGCTGATATTTTATTTGTCGCATTCAGTTGGAGTACCTACCTAACGCAGTGAGTAATAGTCAATGAGTAAAGGCTGAAGGTATTAAATTAATAACATAATAATTAGTAATAGAAAATAATAAGACTCACCTAGTCAAAAAAGACGCAGGTCAAACTGGATAAGACTGGCACAACACAACTCACAAGATCGTGATGATATCACTTGTCACTATAACTCTGCACCCAACAATGGGAACTCAATCGTGATTTGTGGATAATAAAGATCTACTAATAAAATATTTTTTATTAAAATTGTCTAGTATATAACAGTCTCAAACATATGTAATGAAAACTAGATTACCCTCAATTATCTAGTATTTGGCACCAAGTTACATAAAATATACTAATAACGACATCTAGTTTTCACGTTATGTAAATAATAATAGCTCTACTCGACGCAAGATGGTGCACTAAATTCCATTTGCTACTAGATGGCGCTAATCTTAAACAAAGGAAGTAGAATAAAAGATGTCACACCAATGCAGTATACCATGTATTGTTGTGAAATAATTTTATTCTACTTATTCTTATTATTGTCTTTGCCTGTACCTACTTACTGCCAAGTATACCTCTTATTGTACCATGGTCTCAACGGATATTGCTCCCTTTGAAATAATACTTATGGATATATACACAAAATAAAAGAAAACCAATCTTTGTAAAATGTTTATTTCCATAAATGACAGACTAAAACAACATTTTCTCAGCGATTACAACTCACTTTGCATCACTATCTAATGATATTGGCGTTATTTATAAAGCTGTTATTGTTTATGTAACTACATAAAAACCAAACATTCTACAACATTGCTAAGCAGTACACATACAGAAAAGTTATGGCGAGAAAAGTCGACGACAAACGTTATTTTTCTAATATTGTTTTAATGCGTTCGGCATCGACAACTAAATTATCACACAATAGTTTGACTAAATGTAGATGTAGCTATATTTATAAATACATTGGTGAAGTCCTTATTGCAACAAAATTATGAGTATAAATAATATCTATCTGTTCCGAATGTCTTTTTCTATAGTAGAACCATAAAATATATTATATATATATTTACTATTCAAATATTATAAATTATTCAAATGTTTATGATTCATATTATATTTTTCGAATTCTAATAAATATCTAATACTTTTTTATTACAACAAAAATAGAGATCAAAATAATTTCTGTACAATATGAAGTAATGGCGGTTATGCTATTATGAAATCCTTTATATACGCAGTAGTATACAAGAATATGGCATTTAGAGAAGTGAATCACATAGCTGCATTGTCATTCAGGCTACAACATTATATATTTTTTAACTAGACAAATTCCAATAATTATAAAAAAGCAACTAAATTGTCTGCAATAAATTGAAGCTAGCATTTTGCTAGAATGAAATAATATCATGATGATACTGTAATATCATACAAAACTTATTATTTCTTCTGCTTATTGCATACAAAAGACGCCTTATATCGCTCTGGGTATAAGATCCTCACGCCTTGAGTTTCTATTTATTATTATTCTTGCATACATAGTAACAATTCTAGAAAAAAAATGCAATTATCAGAAGCTGAACTTGAATAGTAACCTTTACACTTTTATTTCTCGTGTTTTAAGCCCAATAACATTAAAATATTCACAACACAACAAAACTAAACGGAATACATAGACATACATTATTCATTGTACGGACACCAAAACATTATTGTCAATCAAATGATATACGCTGCGATATATTATCATCTTCGAAAAGCCTTAACTTCTAGCATTATAAGTATGAGTAAACAATACATTTTCATAAGATACTAATTAGGAAATAACATATTATGGTACTAATTATGAAATACCATATTTTAGGAAGTCTGTCTCTTTTGGGAAGTTTGACCGTTCCAAAATAATACACATACATTCACATTACAGAGATAAAAATATGGTTGGTATAGTAAGTCATTTTTAATGCAATGACCAAACTATGGGGATTAATTTATTTATCTATGACCAAACTATGGGGATTTTTTTTTTATTTATCTTTTGTTACACATTAAAACTAAAATGAAGTTTAATGTTTATAAATAAAGCAGTGAATATCTGATATGAATGTCATTTTAGATATAATATTACTTTAATAACTGTAAATTATCAAACAAAAAAATTGAGTACGCCTTAAAGTCTTGCATACATACCATCACGCCTGTATTTCCCAAAAGGTTAGGCAGAGGTGTACTTAATGTACACCCACAGTTCCCCGGTATGTTTAGGTTAAGTCTTGCATTGTTCTGTTTATTTCTTAAAGCAATGCAACTTTATTGCACTGCTTTAAAAAAATATTTGTGATTTTAGTTACATCGTGCATATTTCACAAAGAGCCACTCTTTCCATCATTCAGTCTTCATTATCTTCGATCCATGACGAATATCGGTAATGTATATGTTTAACATTATTAATAAACATATTGGTTTCAACAAATACAAGTTTCACACAAACATTAAAAAGGTGTGTTTGAACATACACAACTATTCTATGGCAGTAAATCAGTTTCGAAAACTTGACATATGAACAAATGACAATCTTTTGTGTTAGTCACAAGCCCAAAAAGCCTGACAACAACCAGTGTATCCTTCGAATACGGTGTTGCCAAGAAATTAGGTTGTGGAGGTATGATTGCAGTCGCAAAAGATACTGATACTCGGTCGCATCTGGTTAGAACGGAACAACCCAACCCCAACATAGTTTTAAAATTGTTGAGTTTTTTATAGAAACTTTTTCACGTTTGTGTGGCTCTATATCTAAGTAATAAGAAAATGCTTTTGGTACTCTCTAATATCCTCAGTAACGCTTTCGACAATAACAGTTTAATAAAAAAAAACTAACGATAAATAAAATTATTGTATACATTCATAAGAAAGTATAATTTGACAACCAAAATATAATTAAATAAATAATGGATAATAATATTAATTAAACAATCATTTCTTTAGGTCCCTCAATTGCCATAAATGTCCTATAATATAGCAATCGTTATAGCCTTCTCTCTTGATATCCTTGCTCCAGAATAATCATTAATTCTACTCAATTCGATATCTAATAATATTTGTAAAAGAATAATCGGGGTAAAACTCGAAACCATTGGGCAGGCACTCTAAGGATTTGTGAATATCCAAAAAAAATTAAATGCGAAAAGAAAATTAGATTCAAAGTCTCATATAAGCCGATTGCGAGTAATTATAATTAGATAATTATCTTTGTTTTATTGCTTACTTTGTCTGTTATGTAATATATACGACAAGACAATTATAGTTTTAAATTATGTGCACAATACTGATTTTTTTCAATAAATATTTCTATTATAATTACTTAACCTAACCCGGAAGGCACTCGCTATAGCGGGAATAGTTAAGTTAAAATTAGCAATAAGAACGAATTAAATTTGGATAATAGTGGAAATTCAACTCGATAAACGAAAATAAGATATGTATCATAATAACACTATTTAAATATCGAATCAAATATATCCCAAACGCATGTCAGTACATTCCCTTTGAATAAGAGATTCATGATCACTGGAATGATAGTGCCAACTCAATGTGATGCATCCATATATTGGAGTACATTTTTACGTAGGTAACCAATATTATCTAGTTAATACTATCCAATCTTTAAACAATATATAATGTGCTCGATTATATTACATTATGACTAGTGTTACGGTATGTGCACTGTTACAATCTACGCCACAAGTTTCGTATTAGTTTACTCCAGTTGGGGCTCATCGCATAACTTGCGTTGCAGACTGTACCGTGACGAACATGTCATACAACATACGTTTCTTTACAAACTCACACAGAAATAATACGAAACACAATACAATTATAATTTCGTTTACATATCGTACTAACCGAAGCGTGTGAGCGCTAGTGTCAACCCATAGATAGGTTCTTTACGATGGTGACATCATGGCTCCGTCGATTGATTTCCTTTGCCTCTTTGGTGAGGTTGGATTCTACGAGCATGGAGTGTCGTTTTGTTGTGTTGATGTCTTTCTTCCTCCGGACGACGTCAGGGCTGTACGGTTCTGATACGCGGCGTTCCAAGTTGGCGTGGCTGTGGCCCTGTCCGCCGGTAAACGACCCCTGCCTATGTAGTGGCATTGCAGGCTGATCCGGGTTCATATTTGGGAGGTATGTCTGGAACGATGGCCGGTTCTGCGCCGCCTCCATGATGGAACCTATTTGGAAGAAGATTACTTGTTAGAATTGTTTTTTTTTAATAATACAATTACCACCACACCACCTACTACAGAGCTTTTAAAAGAATTCGACTTTTGATGGAAGAACAATGAATGATACATGCCAGTTTTAATATTAATTTCTAAGAAATATTTTCAGCCACCTGAAAGTAGCTCAAACCAAGAAACAAGAAGAGGATGAGTGAAAATAAAGACTACTATTACATTTTGGAATTTTATTTTTGGTAAATTATTAATACAACACCTTTTAACAAATTTAAAATTAAGAATTGCAGTAAAGAGGCCTGCAATTCTTTTTTACCAAATGAGACAAAGTAAAATATTGTATAGATGGTAATATGAGAAGAAAGGGGGGATTAACATGGGCTTATTATAAACAAAAAAAATCTATTGAAATAGCCACGAGTTTATCAAACGTACCTACGTACTATAGTCTAATCTTAATTAATATTACAAATTAAACACATATTTATGGTTCCGACACCTCAAAAACATTGCCCATGCACCTGTTGTTATATACGTAAGTGAAATGAGTAAAAAACCTTAGCGAGCTTTAGAACATCGTATCCTCAGAAAATCACGTAACATTGATGACGAAATATGTTTTTTTTAACATCATTTATACTTTGTTCCAATATTTTTTGAAGCAATATCACTGGAAAAACTTCCAAGTTTGAAGTTTCAAGTCCATTCAGCAAATAGACAGATAAGATATCTAGGAGCCTAGGGTGCGTTGGAATATTATTTATATTTTATCATCACTTGCAAATCTTGAAGGCTGTCTTATATCGAGAGATAGGACAAAACCCTAGATTTTTAATCAATATTTAGTATAATAATATAATTATCAAGTCTATTCAATTAAATTAAGGACTATGCTTGATATCAGTACGAACATAATGTTGAAAATAGCTCATGTGTATATAATTAGCTCGCACATGATTGCAAATTCCTGAAATTAATATTGTTTTTTTGGAGCACGATAAACAACTTACTTAGCATAACTCAAACACGGTCACAGCAAGCAAGTACAAATAAGCACACATATTATATTATAAAGATATAGCAATCACCTCCTCACTGATAGGTTGGTATGTCTGGTTAATGTCCTACAAATGAGCAAACAAATAAAATTTTAACATAATATAGGACACATCTACACTATATGTGTATATATATAACAAATCTGGTTTAATTGAAGCACTGGGAGCAACATCAAAGGGCGTTCGATACCGAAGTCCCATTTTGATGTTATTGCATCAAAGAAAGGACTTCTGTTTTACATCATATTTTTTTAGGATTTGCCCGTGTTGCATCAAACGCTTCATTGTACAAGTTTATTGAAATGATGGGAAGACCTAGGTTGAAATCTATAGACTCGGCATGGCCTCAGCTTTATATGGTGGTTGGATCTTGAGACCCGCCTGGCTAGGAAAGCCAGATTTGAATATCAAAGCTCAATGATACGCTCTAAGCCAAACGCGTCTCTTTATAGATAGATTATATAGATTCCATCCTAAGGTCGCATTTCACCAACTCCGAATTAGCCAGTTTAAATTACTAGGCGGTTTACTTCATACAAATACTGTTCTATTTTCAAATATACGGAGAAGTAGCGGCTGTTCCTATATGATGAAATGCCGCCTAAGTGTATATTAATACACTAAGAGAGAACTCTAAGTAAGAACAAAAAAGAAATATTACAACTGAAAAGTGCAATAAATATTTAAATGCGGTCTAGAGTAGTCTTCACTTTGTAAGTGAAGTAGGTGGTTAACATAACGCGAATACCATTGATATTGAGGGGAAAGGGAAATATGAAATTCCTGTATTACTGCAATTTAACAACCTCAAATTATTAAGTAATTTAATTTACACTATGTTGTGTGTTCGTAAAATATTTTATTTGTTGTAATCTTCCATCTATACATAAGCTTTTAAGGCGCTGTTCTTAAAACCTAAAATAAACTGCATTTCACATTGTTTTTTAGATAAAAATTTTTTTAATTTCAATGTCTGATATTCCCGAAGTGTTAGAAAAAGTATTAAAAAAAGGTTCCTAATACGATGTCTTTAGAATAGTAAGTGACTTAAGGCTAAACATTCAGCCTGGGGCGCGACATTCAAATTAATCATTCGAAAAAAAAAACAAGAAAATATCTAATTTTCGGCCCAAAGCTGAAGGTTTAGCCTTAAGGATATGCTCTCGATTCGTGTAAATGAAAGTGGTGTTTGTTTCTTACCGAGTGTGCGCACTAGCCACGGCGCCACGGACTGCTTCTGGTTGACGGCAGCCTGTACTTCGTTGAGAGCCATTGTCAGTTGATGACTCAGCTCCTGAAGACAACATATTTTCTAGGTAGGTCCCATGGTAACTTGCATTTTGATTGTACGATTATCGTCATAATTAGTCTTAACTAAATTAAATAATATAATTAATATTATTAATAATTTGAAGCGGCGGTAGCCTAATGGCTAGGGCGTCGGACTTGCGATCATATGGTTGCCGGTTCGAATCCCACCCATTGCACTACCGACGTGAACCCACTCGTAACACAAGCAATTTAGCTTAGCACGAGGGGTTCACAAGAATACTAGTAATGTGTGACCCACATTGCTAGTAAGCTTTTTTTTTTTTTTTAAAAAAAAAACAAAAAAAAACAAAAAACAATATGAATACTAGCAACTTTCTGAAGTCGGTGCGCAAATCACACACCCGCATTACTAAGGTAGAAACGACTGAGGTAAATCGAGGTGTTTAGCATTTTGAGCAAATTAACACCATACAGTTAATTAAAAACTTCATCAAATGTTGGATTGACAAATAAGTAGTAGGTATTAGATTTAAGAGCTGAATATTATTTTTGGTGATGACATTAGTGTCACTCTTAGGGGACGTGATATAGGGGTGGGGGGGGAGGTAGTCTTAAAACTCATCACGTGATTAATGGACGGCCCCTAACGATGTGTAAGTAAGAGTTGGGCAGGGCGCTTGGTGAGACGGGATGACAAGTAGCGGAGTAGGGCTAAGATTGAACTCTGGCCCTGGGATCGTACGAGTGTTGGACGTCCAGCAGCGACATGGATCGACGACATAATTCGAGTAGCAGAGTGTACTTGAAGAGAAGCACAAAACTATGGTGGGCAGCACAAACTGAAGGAGGCCTAAACCCAGCAGTGGTTAATGCTGATGAGGCTATCCGGAAGACCTATCTAGGCTAGTCAGGTTGTCTAGGCCAGCAGCAGACTTTAAAAAGTAACTTTGACTTCGGGAGTAAAGTTTAAAAGGTAGTAAATAGTTACCTGGTTACTGCACTGCGCCTGCACATGCGCGAGCTTCACCTGCGCGAGTTCAAGTTCGAGGTCGCGTACGCGTTGTCGTAATCGGGCTTCGGTTTCACTCGATCCTTCTTTTTCATCGCCTTTCTGTTCTGTTTCTGTGTATATTTTGAATCTTATTATTATTAGTATTACGGTTGAAATTAACCACCAATATTTTGAACTGAAAACAACTCCTAAAATATTCATAAAGTATGACTAATGTTCTATGAAGCTACAAAAAAACATGTAAAGTACCGAAATTATTTGCGTTACCTTCTTTATTATCCTTTTGCGCAAGTTTGACGCTGCAATTTACGCAGTCCTTGACATAGTCCTACAAAGAAAAGTATTATTTTAAAATACTTCAAACATACGGCGGTTTTGAGAAGAAATAATCTTAATAAATTGGCAAAAATCTATAAAATTCACAGCTAAAACCAATATAAACAGTTTTTAAGGCTAATCCTTCAGGCTTTCACAAATTGTTCGTCTATATCACATTCTAGGTACACGGCAGTAGAAATTGCGACGTACAATAACTTATTCAAAATTGCCCTTAAGAAAGGATACGAACCTGCATGTTGTGCAACTGTTTGTCGAGTCTTGCGCAGATCTCGCGGTAATCCCGCGCAACCGCCGCGTAGTGCGACGCCTCTTTGTGACTCTCCTCCGATGACGAACGAGTCTAAAGTTAATTCATTCAGTTTAGTTCGTTCATACAGCAAATAATTGATCTCACAAAGTGGTCGTGACATGGCACAACAACAAAAAAATTTATGTACGATCGCCAGCACGTCAGGCTGAAACAAAATGTCAAATGTTCTCAGTCTATTTTGAACCTAAGTATTAACATTTTAAGGTTTAAAATCATTTGGATAAATTTGACAGTTTTGTATAACCTGATGTAATGGCGATTGTACTAAGATGACAAGCATACAGGCCGCTTTGAAATAAAATTACTGAATTTCATTGGCTATATTACTCTTCAGATCCGAATATCGTAGTCGCAACAGAATTGTCAACCTCAAAAACTTCAACACTGTTATGTTATTTGGTGTTAAAAAAATATTTTACTTTTATAACTATAATTTTATTATTACCTCTGTTAACTGTGCTTCAAGCAGTTCCTTCTCTTGTTGTAACTGCGTGTTGATAACCTTCAACCTTTCCATTTCTACGTTTATCTTCTCCTTTTCAGCCGTTTCTAATAAAAACGTATTTTAATCAGTAACATTATATATACCTACTAATAATAATATAATTATTTTTAAATGTTTTTATATAATTTGTAAAAATTTAAAATAATATGTTAAAAAATTAACGGAAGATGAATATAATTATATAAACCACAAGCTGTATAGGTAGACATTTATAATGAAAATTTTAATTATCTAATCATCATGACGGATGACAAGGAATTTCGGGTTGGTTTTTCTTTGAATTTTTGGATCTAGTACTGACTGTATTTTAAGACAGCCGTTGAATAGTTGTATAACATCAACCTATGCCTACTGTAACACACTTGAAGTGTAAAACAAAGATATATAAGATATAAAGATAGGAAATAAAGTGTTAAAGAGAGGTTTTGAGACTGGCTCCCATTAATTTTATGCCATTCACTTTTGTTAAATGTCTCCTTTTTCTTTGTTGTGCCTTAAACACTTTCGCCGTTTCTTTGTAGTTAATACTTTGTTAATAAAGAGAGAGTACCTTGGCTTCCATAATACAAGTTATACTTAGTTTGGCAGCCAAGTCACCCACCTACTGTATTTTGTTTAAATGTGCAATGAACGCAAAAAATGTGTTTTAATGGCGCAGATTATTCTAATACATACATACATACATACATACACTCACGCCTTTTTCCCATAGGGGTAGGCAGAAACTACAGAACGCCATCTGCTACGATTCTTGCATACCTCTTTTGCTTCGTCCACATTCATACATCTTGTCATACACATGCGCCGGTTGCGGGTACTACGCACCTGACCTTTCTGAAGGATCTCACCAATAAGGTCGTGGTATGTCTTTCTAGGGCGTCCCCTCCCGGCGACTCCACTGACATTCGCTTTATAAATCCCTTTCGTCAATCGCCTTTCATCCATTCTCTCGACATGTCCAAACCATCTCAGCATACCCCTTTCAATGCGTGTCACTATATCATCTTTTAAACCGCAACGCTCCCTTATCACACTATTTCTCAATACATACACTCAATCTATCATTCCGAGTAACACCGCACATACTTCGCAAGGAACGCATCTCCACAGCATTAATTCTACTTTCATGTTTCTTCTGCCATACCCAACATTCACTTCCGTACATAAGTGTGGGTACCAGCACGCCATTGTGGATAGCCAGCCGTGCCTTTTTTGACACGGACTGGTTAGCCACAACCACATGTATAGCACCATTCACTCTATTTCCCGCATTCACTCTCCTTTCCACATCTGCATCAATCTTGCCATCTCTTGTAAACATACTTCCCAAATAAACAAACTCATTCACTTGTTCAACCCTCTGACCTTCTATCTCTATATTACACACACATACATTTTCATCTCTTTCGAAAACCATAACTTTCGTCTTGCTTACATTTATTTTCATGCCCTTCAACTTATATGCTTCATTCATGATTGTTACCATGCCTTGCAACTCTTCTGCCGACGATGCAAGTAAAACCTGATCATCAGCATAGAGGAGACATTTGACAGGTAACTCATTCATTCTCAGTCCACAATCATTTCCTTTCAAATCTGCCAAACAGCTATCCATGTATAGGTTGAACAGCCAAGGTGACGCTACACATCCCTGCCTGACACCTCTGGAAATGCCAAACCAGTCCGTATAGGCTCCATTTAACCTAACACAAGCACTAGAATCCCTATACAGAGATTTCAGAGCCTGCATCAAGTGACTGTCCACTCCATACATACATAGTGTCGACCACAATTCTAATGTTTACCTTTAATAAATTTCTCGTACTCCTGTTGATACTTGGGCAATCGCTTCACTTTAATACTGCAGGCCAGTTTCACAATTTGGCGCGATGATTCTTCTGCACGGCACTTCTTTGGTAATGTAACTCTATAATACATAAATATATATCACACCTTTATTCTCAAAGGGGTTAACGAGAGGTACACTGATGTCCGATCGCCAGCATAACAGGATACCACCAAATAACAAATTTCCTCAGTCGATTTTGAAGTTTATCATCAATATTTTAAGGTTTTAAACCAGTTGGATAGATTTGACAGTTTTGTATAAACTGATGTCCTGGCTACTGTACAATTCGCTGGTTTTTTTTACAGTGATTTCAACTATGAAGTCTCAAAGTCTGCGCTACTCAATACTCAATACATTAATTGCGCTCCACAATGTTAACAGGTGTTATTTTCACAGGTGTGATTTAATATATTATGCATAATAAACAATGGCGCTACTTAATAATATAACAACGTCGGATTTGGTAGTGTGGCACATCAGGTTACCACAAAATGTCAAACCTGCTGGCGGCTGTGCATTAGATATGCCGTCATACCATCATCATCACGCCTGTATTCCCCGAAGGGTTAGGCAGAGGTGTACTAATGTACACCCACATTTCGCCGGTATGTTTAGATCCCACGTAATAGGTGGCGAGCCTATTGCCATTAACCGGGCATAAATCCAGACTCCGAGCTGCTACTGGGAATTTCATAGAAAAACCCAATAACATTTTGCTCGACCTGGGGATCGAACCCAGCACCTCTAGCATAGCACTAGACTAATGAGGCAGTCTGATCTAATGAGGTAGATGTGCCGTGTATTTTTTTATTACAATTTTTGACACGACGTATTATTTGTTGCAGGCTGCTGGAACAAAAGTAGCAGGTGTGAAGTATTGGGGCCTATATTCAAGTACAGTCAACGACAGATATTAACAACTTACCTAAAATATTTGAGTACGCCTTCGAAGTCGTGTTGTAACAGATCCTTGCGGGATCGCGACAGCAGCGCCAGCGCCACTTGGAACAATGTATCAATACCTTGCAGCAGGAATACGTCCAAAATGTGATACACCTGCAAATATGAGCCGTATAAGGTATGGTGCATACAGTTCACTTTTTTTATTAGAGCAAAAAGAGCTTATGCAGTTTTAGATTTTTTGAAGTTTCTATTTGTAAGTCTTCGTGTTATGCCAAGTTAATTCACCTTTAATCTAATAAACATTTTCATAATCTGAAAAAGTTCCTATTATAATTGTATTGTTATGAAAGGTACATATGGATACATATCAAGCTGCACACTCCAGTTGTAGCTGCTACCTACTGAGAATTTCCTATGAAAACCCAATAAGACTTTGCTCGTCCTGGTAGTCGTACCCAGGACGAGCTCGCGTCTAGGACTACTGGACTAATCAGGCATTTTTTTTGTGTGATAACTCGGCAAACGAGCAGGCGAGCTACCTGGCGGTAAGCAGTTGTCACGCCCATGAACATCTGCAATACCAAAGGGGTTGCAAATGCGTTACTGAGCCTAGTTAAGGAAAAGGAAGGTTAAAGGAGAAGGAAGGGGATTAAAGGAGGAATTGGGCTTCCGACGCTCCATCAGTTTATTATAATTGTAATATTTTAATAAATAACCCGAACAATTCATTTATGCTGTATTAATGTGACTTACCAGAGGCAAGGGGAAGCGGGCTGTAAATACGGTGAGGAACCACTGCGAGGCGAACATATGAGGCTCCACGCCCAACTCTTGGAAGTGAGCACGCAGGTCTGTTAATTGCTCCTACAATCAAAATAAAGCACATACAACAAAGTTCGTTTTACGAAGATCTGTACCAGCCAAGCCTGTCTTAAAAAAAATTGATATAAAGGCGAACTTGAGGCTTGTCATAACTCTGCAGTACAGGCTAAACAACAAGAAAATTATAATAGTTCAGATCTAAATATTTTATTCAATACTAAGCGATCCCAGCACCCCTTGCAATGCCTTCTTATTGAAATAAAAAATATATTTACTGGCTTTGCTAACATTACATCTGCCAAACCAACTGTTTCCGTGATGTGCGTAATCTATCTAAATATTAATGAATTATTATAATTAAAACTAATAATATTTCTATTATTATATCTATCCATACTGTGAATATCCCAACATATTATTATTATAAAACAAAGTCTCTTGCCCCGTCTGTCTAACAGTTTGCAATGAACTTAAAAACTACTTAACGGATTTTCATGCGGTTTTCACCAATGGGCAGAGTGATTCAATAGGTTTAGGAGTATAATTTATATTTTTTTTGTGTAAATTGGTTAAATTATGACAATAATACCCGTGCGTAGCTGGGGCGGGTCGTTGGTTGTAAATATTTTGTTTGTATGAATCTTTTTTATTTTGTCATACATTACTTCACCAAAGGTTCACCGTAATCAGATAAATGGAATGATATTAGAACATAATATACAGAATGAATAAATAAATATACAATAAAAACGTTAACACAAACATCAAAATGTGTTGTTATTGTTCTTTTACCTCCATAAGTCGATCGAGCTGGTGCAACCTCATATAGAGAGCTTCAAATCCATCTTTATATAATTCGCGCAGTCCATAGCCGTACATCAGCCGCACGAGTAGACAAAATGCTTGCTCTTCCGGCATCTGATAATAATATTTTTTTTTACTTTATCAACAATTCCAACCAACTCAACAATTTACATACCATCATACCTGTTTTCCCCGAAGGGTAAGGCAGAGGTATACGAATGAACACCCACATTTCGCCGGTATGTTAAGGTCCCATGTAATAGGGGGCGAGCCTGTTGCCATTAACCGGGCACAAATCCAGACTCCAAGCTGCTACTGAGAATTTCATAGAAAAACCCAATAACAACCCAGAACCTCTAGCTTAGCAGTCACGCTTGGGAGCACTAGACTAATGAGGCAGGCAAACCTACTCTATGATATTGGACAGACAAGGGGAAGGCGAAGGGTTATTCGAAGATGTACTAATGTACACCCACACTTCGCTGGTATATTTAGGTCCAAGGGGCGAGCCCATTGCTATTAATCGAGCACAAATCTATACTACGAGTTAATATCGAGAATGTCATAGAAAAAACTCAAATAAACAACTCAATTCAAATCTTATACACTTCATAATAAAGTTGAAAACTGGTTATTCACACTCACATGTAAGAGCAGCGTAGCAGCAAGGAAGCTGAGTCCCTGACAGTATCCGACCTCGTGGTCGTAGACGGCGTAGGCGCGAGCCATCCTTAGCAGGGAGTCCTGGCCCAGGCCGCCCGCCTCGCGGAAGAAGTCGTGCGCGGGGAACGTACGGGCTATGTCGCGCTGGATCACGGACTCGAACGGACAATCCTAGACACAGTAAAAAAACTTCAATAGGTTGACTAGTGTATGATTTGTTAAATATAACACCGCGTTTCACTGACGGCAAAACATGTTGCAAACAGCTACCTATCCTACTCATTCTTTGTGAGTTCGATAGAGTAAGATAGATATTCGCAACATGTTTTGTCATCAGTAAATTAAAAATATAATTCGTATACTGAAAAAAAAAATAATTAAATTGTAAGAATGATTCTCGTTCTAATTATGTAAAAAAATATGTAGGAACTTAATTTTTGAACAAATTGAAAGACGTACGACGCTGATAACGTTGATTCAGTTACACACAGACAAGTAAATGTATTGTGTGTTGCGCACATGAGTTGCGTAATTAATTACTTAACTTTCTTATTAAGTAGTCAATTTATTATTTTTTTCTTCATATACGACAGCCAAATTATTCCACCAAATAGACCGATAAATACTAAATACTTCAAGAGGGAAGCCGATAGAAGAATACGCTGATGAAGATTTAGATTAGCACACAGAAGTGGCAATTGGCCGGTCGAGTCTCTCGGATAACTGTTGTCGGTTCTCCAAAAGACGTGACCGGCCGTTGACGAGTTCTCGAGTGGAGACCGCGGCTAGGCAAACGTAGCGTAGGACGCTGGCGAGGTGGAGTAACGATTTGCGGGAGGCAGCTGGCAGTAACTGGGTGAAGAGGTCTGAAAATCGGGCTCTGTGGCGTCCACTTAAAGAGGCCTACGTCAAGCAGTGGACGAATACGGGCTGATGATGATGAGATCGATAAATCGCCAGCATTCTTATAACGCGACCTGTACTACAAGTTGATTACCTTGCTGATGAGTGTCCTGTAAGTCTCCATAAGCTTGTCGTTCTGGTCGACGCCGGCGAGCCGCAGCCACACCTCGCCCCGCAGAGCCTCGGGCACTCCGACCCTCACCAGGTGGTTCAACGCACGCGGGCGAGGACCTGTCCAGCTGTCAATGACCAATTTTAAATATAGAACAGATCTTGGAAATACTTTCGAGTTACTTATACTTTAATAGGAGGAAGACAGGATTTTGTGCGGCCGTCCCGCTGCCATTGATAGCGGATATCTAGATATCCGCAAGGACGAGGGTCATTTTGTACTCCTTTTTTTTCGCCCATTTCGTCCCACTGCTGGGCAAAGGCCTCTCTTCCCTCTTTCCAGGCCGACCTATCCAAAGTTTTAGCGACCAAATCTTTCTCAAAGGAGTCGAGTTCATCGCGCCACCTCCGTCTGGGCCGACCACGCTGTCGCTTCGCTTCATGTGGGATCCACATTTGTACTCCTACTATATATTTTTTTAAAGCTTACTAACAATGTGTGTGTTCTTGTATTACGAGTGGGTTCACGTCGGTAGTACAATTTGTGGGTTTCGAACCGGTAACACTAGCCATTAGGCAACCGCCGCGTCCTGTGCTATCATAATATGCTATCCTTTGAGCAGGTAGCCTATAGATCCAGAACTCTGTACATATAACATTTTATCATAGCGAAAAATTATTTTGTATCGTCTGCTACCTAGGGAAGCGGCAGGGTATGTCGGACTCTTTACCGCTCAAAAACCACACTAATCTTCAAAGCGGAAGTAGCCTAATGGCTAGGGCGTCGGACTTGCGATCATATGGTTGCCAGTTCGAAACTCACCCATTGCACTACCGACGTGAACCCACTCGTTATACAAGCATTTAGCTTAGTACGAGGGGTTAACAAGATTACTAGTAATGTGCGACCCACATTGCTAGTAAGTTTTTTTTTTAAATCTTCCCTTGCCCTATAGTCGCGGCGAGATTCATGACATTAACCACGACTATTAAAGGCTGTAATCGGATCAAGTTAGTTTCAAAACACACACATACAAAATGATCCGAACGATTAAGGAAATTATAACTTATCTCAACGACACAAGGATGTTTTAAAATGAACACCGTACATGGCAGCTGTCATTCCGAAATGTATTTTATCCCATTACCATAAAGTGAAATTTCTCACACAGTGTAGATGATTTTGAACAGTCTCATCGATATTTTTGATGCTGTACAGCAGCAGGCCCCCAACAACTGTCTACTAAAAGACGTGCGATTGCTCCACGACGTGGTATATAACCTACCTCCTAAGTACTTGTGCCCAATTAACAAGTACATCTTCGCCACAATCTTTGGAAACTTCCCCAGTACCACTAAGTAGGGGCTCATCACCATCTGCAAATAATAATTATTTAATGGACTAAATGTAATAACAATACTTTTTGTAATTATAATCATCGTCTTCCTGCCCTTTTCCCAATTTATTTGGGCTTCATTTAGTCATTAAATCAAATGTTTTTATCTATAATATGCTTTAACAAGCGTTTATAAACCGTTAATGACTCTAATGGCACGGTTTCAACAAAATTATACTACTGAGAAGAATCTGGCAAGGAAAACATCTTATAATTTAATCCTTTTTCCATCACAATTATGTTACATAACACAATCCATCTATCTTATCTCTCTACCCCTCCATTACTCCATTCCTATCATCAACCCATTACATCATCCCACTGCTGGACACGGGTCTCCCCTCATAACGAGAGGGATTAGGCTACAGTCCACCACGCTAGCCTACTGCGGGTTGGCAGACTTCACACGCCGTCAAGAAAAGCTCTCAGGCATGCAGGTTTCCTCACGATGTTTTCCTTCACCGTTTAAGCGCGTAATAATATAATATAACCTATGTCACTCAGGAATAATGTAGCTTTCTATTGGAAAAAGAATCGAAATATTGCAAATCGGTCCAGTACTTTCAGAGCCTATTAAATGCAAGCAAACAACCCATATTCCTCTTTATAATATTAGTTTACATATTGAGATTTAGGCATTTCCTCACCCGAGGAGACAGTATAAGCTGACCTCGCATTGAATAAACTTTTCCTACAATGAGAGGTCAGTTTATTTTGGTAATGTATAGCTTGATGTGTAACCGTGAATATACTACATCGCGACATTCAATAGTAAAATAGTACACAATAATGATATTATTTGTGTCAAACTTACCGGAATCCGGCTCCGAAGGTGAGGGCGGCGCAGGCGCACTGGACAGCGGCGATGGCAACAGACTGGACAGCGACAATGGTAGATTGAGCCGTGATCGATCCAGCTCGTCCGATGTGTCGATACTGAGGACTTCGTATTGGAGCTGACCACCAGTATCCACTGACTAAAAAAAAAGAAACTAATTCAAAAAGTTTTAACATATCAAAATTATATCAAGAGCAAATACGCATTTTTTACGTTTAATATTTTGAAGAAAAATAAATGAAAACAAAAGAGGTCGCCTACCTTTCCTGCCCACACGAGGCAAGAAACTTACGGCACAGCGCTCTGAATATACTAGCGTATTTCTCTCTACCTAAGGAAGATACCTGTTTTCAGTTGTTTCCACCACTGAATGTCAACATAATCTCGACTTATTTAAACTAAGCAGGGGACCCAATATGGTCACTTTTTTTAATAATTATATTAATTCATCAAAAATAAACTATTTTAGCCCTCTGAGTAATCAAGTACTCTTTATTCTTTATGTATTGAAATGTTTATCTTTATGTATCGAGTACCTACCTCTTTCAGATTGATGTAAAACTGTTGCACGAGAGGCCTCTTTGAATAATACCAGAACCTCTCTGTAGGTGGATATATTTTGACTGGAGTTTCGATGACCAACCTGTCAACAAGGCAGCACAAATGAAATACTACGATACAATAATGATAAGTAACTTGATTGTGGGGGAATGGTGCCTAAACTAGACCGTCCGTCACCAAGGACCAGGTCACCGTTTAGAGTTTTTTTTTGTATTCAAACGTATTTACTAACATTACAAAAACAAAAAATAATAATAGGGGGCGAGCCTATTGCCAGTAGCATCCGGTAAGTTCGCCGTGGTCGTCCCCTTCCAACTTGTCCATCCGTACTCATCACGTATACGCTTTTTGTAAATAAAAACTATTAAAATGCTAGACGAAGTCTGTAAGATTGACTAAAACAAGCGAGCGAGTGAGACGGCAAGAATGATGAATTAAATATTAGATTAGAATGAAATACTAAACATACGTACGTCGTATGTAGGTAAATGATGTTTATATTATGTGTGATAGCTTTCAGTGTCAGCAGTATCCAGCCTTACCTCAAAGGGTCCGGTATGCCCCTAATAACGAGATCTAGAGCGAGAGACATGTATGCTGGGGCTCCGTCGCCGCTCGCTACGTTGAAGGCAGCTAGGGCTGACTCTCCCGCGTTCCAGAGCGCACATACCGAGCAACCAGAACCGCCTGATGAACCGCTCACCTGTTGGAGATGTAAGGATCAAGCGGGTGATATAAATAATTAAGGTTTGTTTTTTTATAAAAGCTTCCTAGTAATGTGGGTCGCACATTATTAGTATTCTAGTTAACCCCTCGTACTAAGCAAAATGCTTATGGCGAGTGGGTTCACGTCGATAGTGCAATGGGTGGGTTTCGAACCGGCAACCACATGATTTCAAGTCCGACGCCCTAGCCATTAGACTACCACCGCTCAAACCATGGTTCAAAATGGATAGGAAACGCTGCTTGGAACTTACACCAATTAAATTGTGATAAAGACATGTTATCAAATTTGAAAGTAACGAACTTTTACGGTCTTATTACAAAAAACTAAAAAAACCTTGGTTTAAACCTGAACTATCAAGTCCAGGCTTATCTGCAGAACCATGGTCTAAATTTGTCCGTATTACAAAACATAAATAAACCGTGATCTTCTTAGTACCGTGTTTTGAACCATGATCTACATATTTACCACAGATTAATACAAATATCATTCGTTCACCATGATATCATTCAATTTTAACGTTCCGTATGTCCAGAAAACAAAACGTTTTGGTAATAATCTAACGATTAAATAATGTTTAGAAGCGTTAAAAATATTATGACCTCTTTTGCATGGATAAAACTATTAGTTATTTCGTCGATTGCAGTTGTGTTTAAGTTTAAGCACATTACTTATGTCGTATTAATTGCTTATGATAAATCCAAGTAGGTACGTATAACGAAACGTAACATTCTCGCGCGTTTGAAACCATAACAATAAACAAAACTATCAAGTTGAACAAAGTTCATTTAGCCTTGGAATTTTAAGCTATATTTTTAGCCTATATGCTACATAAAATAATGAAAAATGATTATGAGGGGTGTTAAAGATTGATGTGCGTGTGTATTTGTGAGATTGTGTGCTTGTGTGACTATGGTGGTTGCTTGTGGTTATGGGTATGATGTGGTTACTTGTCTCATTATCATTCTGTAGGAATTTCCTAACAATTCTACACGTGTTTAGGATTGATGCTTTTGATATACGGTGCTAGGTGTAGTTTTTAACGATTGGTGTAATTGCTTGGGAATTAGGTACTCAATTTTTATTATATTATTTATATATTTTCATGGACCAACAAAAGAGAAAAATATCTCCTTGAAGTCTTTTTTTTATTGATTATAAGCCTTTTTATTTTTTTATAGGCTATACTAATGCACAATCATGCCATATATTCGAGGACAAAAGTAAAGAGAAACATTGACAGATACGATTTAGACCATCGTTGGCATCGTTAAACTAGGGGTCACCGACGTTTAGCGTTAGACCATGACATAGTCTATGGTTTATCGCAAAACCACGATTTGTAATATCAGTTTTGTTTAAACCGTAGTTTATAGAGGCTCAAACCTGGGTTTTTAGTTAAACCGCTTTTTGTAATAAGACAGTTAGACTTCAAGATATTCTCGGACATGGTTATGCGAAAAGATACACGTCATATGTAACAACCCTCCCCTCTCCCAATGGACGACCGTTTAAAAAGGTTATATTAGAGAATAAAATCTATAAAATAAATTTAAAAAAACACTTACCATTTCAAGTAACCTCATGTCTGAGTGCTTTACACTCCTGCCAGGAGCCAGTAGTATACCAAAGCAGCGTTCAATGTATAAACCGCCGGTGTAAGTCGACTGAAAGTGTTAAAAAGCTATGATAATTCAAGGTTTTTGTGTATATAATCTGTAAACATATAGTAAAATTTTAACAGGCTGATTTCTATATATTATAGACATTCAAAACAAATTAATATGGGGGTCTTTATAACTCCGTGTTTCCATTGAAGACAAAACATGTTGCAAAGAGCTACCTATACAACTCACTCTTTGAGAGTTAGATAGATGTTTGCAACATGTTTTGTCGTCAGTTACAGAAGGAAGGTTACAGTAACAGAACAAAACAATAAATTTTAGAAATTTAGTCTGTTTGTCTATATGTTTGTACACACATCGCGCAAAAAATACTGCATGAAATTGGACGTTTTTAGAGTTGTGATGGATGTTTCATGTTGATACGCAGCCTAGAAGCCAATTAAGTAAATCATTTTGGAAAGCGAGAGAAACCGGGAGCAACGGTTGTATTTGAAACCGAGTACTTATATGTTTTTTTTAGTAGCAACTCGATGGTTGGATATGTGCCCCGAGGCAAGTGGCAATACTCTTTCCCCCATATTAAATGGGACTTCAAAACATACCATCGAGCTGAACATACGTATAACTCTGTCAAACCCGTCGGGGATACATGCGTAATAGTATAATATTTTATGTACAGTCGCCAATACATCAGGTTACACAAATCCGTCAATTTTCTCCAAATACTTTTAAACCTTAAAATGGTGATGATTGCGTTCAAAATCAACTGAGGTAACTTGATATGTTAGTCACCGTACGTTAGAAATATCAGCTCACCTGTGGATCATCGGACTCCGGCTGTGTGTTGCTTGTGACCTGTTTGACATTGATCGTCACTTGCTTGTCTATCCCGCCACGCAACTTGAACCCGAGGCGCTCTTTCGGCACGTGGCTGAATGTGCCCTGGTACCCAAAAGATTTTTACTACCACTTCGGTTCTCTATATACCTTGGAATTAAGGTGTGCTCATTCATCATCATCATAATCATCAGCCTATATTGGTCCACTGCTGGACGCAGGCCTCCCCTATTGTTAATTTATTTCTTATAAAAACTTTACAGTTCGATTACTATAATACTATAAGAAATTAATAATTACATTTTATAATTGAAAGCATGTTCTGCCAGAGGTTAATGAACCTCTGGCAGAACATGCTTATAAATTTATCACATTATGACTTATTATAATTTAATTTACTTTTAATAACACATTAATTAGACTAAAAACAATTTATATCAAATAGGAAATCATTAATGAATATAATCAATTTTGTTACATTAAAAAAATCTATACATTCTAACAATAATTTTATTACATAAATTAAATTAATTTTTTTAAATAAATTAAATATTTAAATTTGATTACATGTGACCATTTTGTTACTTAAATTTGATAAAAAAATCAATATCTGCAATTAAGAATCTTCACACTAGAATTTAAAATTTATAGGTATACATCCAAGAGGATGTAACTCTAAATAATATTGTATGTAACTAAATCATTATATAAATATTAACCCATTGTATGAGTATCATCATCATATCAGCCAAATGAAGTCCACTGCTGAACAAAGGCCTCCCCCATAGACTTCCACAACGACCGGTTATATGCCGCCTGCATCCTAATTTTGTCTATTATTTGTAAATCTACGCTTATTCATTATAATCTTAGCCCTAAATTGCGTTGGGTGGTCATGACAAGAAGAGATAGCCTTAAATTATAACCTACCTTAGCATCAGTCTCCTTGATATCCACGGTGCATTCGAGTACATGCATCAACTGCATGGGAGGCACCGCGGGCCCCGCGCCCTCCGTCAGTATGAGCGAGCCCGTCATAGAGGGCGCCGCGCTCAAGTCACCAACCAATGATGACGCCATCGAACGTGGGATGCGCTCAAATGCTTTTGAGAAGCAGCCTAAGAACAAAGGAGGTAGATAGAACACTTAAAATATATTGATGTTTTTTTTTTAAGTCCGAAAGGTACGGTCGCCAGCACATCAAATTACCAGAAAATGACAAATTTCCTAAGTTGATTTTGAACTTAATCGTTAACAGTTTAAGTTTTAAAATAATTTGGAGAAATTTGACAGTTTTGTATAGCTTGATGTCGTGGCGACTGTACGTTTTTTTAGAGGAAATCGTGTAATTGTGAATCGTTTCTAGGGGGCGAACCTGGTGCCAATAATGGAGAACATTTGAATTGTCAGTTGCTTTCTACTGGGAATTCCATAGAAATCATTTTGCTCGGCCTGGGAGTCGATCCCAGGACCTCACGCTCATGGAACCGCTAGAACTTAGAGGCACCTTATGAATGTGGTATGATCTATTACAAATGTACAGATTCTATAGGCAATAACAGTCTAACACTTATTCAATTAAAGTCTATTGAAAAGAGTTCCTTATTGAGACATTTAAAGAATTGTATCAATCACTGGACTGTACCATAGGTCGCTTCAATTGACCTTGAACTAGAGACTAGTTTATGACGAAGTGTTTTGGGCAAAAAAAAAATGACTAAAGTAGTAAGTGTGTCCAGGATTGTGTATCCTGGGCTTCTTTATACAACGTTGACAGAAACCGATCGAGATCATCCCGCCGTTTCCTCGGCCGACCTGGTCTACGAATGGTAAAACGAGGTTTCCACTCGGTAGCTAGCCTCGCCCACCTGTCTGGTTGCATGCAGCTGACGTGGCCAGCCCATCGCCACTTCAAGCTCGCAATTTGGACGCCCACATCATCTATGAGCGTTTTGGAACGGAGGGTGGTATTCCGAACGTGATAAATGTTCGACCATAAACAACAAATATGTTATCTCATTGTTTATTCAACCGGTAAACAAATGTTTATGTAACGAAAACTAAGGACATGTAGATGACCTTAGGGGTAAATGAACTTTAATCTGACTTAGTTCAAAGGTTAATAACAATATGTAAATGAATAAGTATTGGCATTCAAAGGTTACGCATGTAATGTTGATCCAGATTTAATACTTAGATACAAATCGTATTTATATAAAGTTCAAAGCTATGTGCAAACAAAAAACACTTAAGGCAAAAATAACTTATATTAAAATCAGTTAAAAAAATATTAAGGACAGCCTTTAGATGAAGAATTCAGTCTTAAAATCCTATTTTATGGACTATAGGACTGAAAAGCAACCTCATTTTACGCAGTTTAAATGTAATATTAGTTTAAACTTCATAATCATTCGCAATAAGTGGGCGGGAATAGATAAAAGTATTAGAATATTATATTTCAAGATCAATTTGATAAATCACGTATGGCACCTAATTATTTATCGTTAGACCTATTTAATTAAAAATAAAATAAAAAGTAAATAGGTGACTGGGAAGCTGTTAGAAAACCTCTAAGTTAAAAAAATATCAATTCAATTCTTATATAAATTGATTTAGTTAGAAAAAAATATTACCTCACTTGAAAACTCGTCAAAAGCAATAACACGAAACGATAAAAAGTACAAAATCAAACAGTCTTCATGGAATAAAAATAAAACACAACAGTCGCTATAACATAAAACACAGTTCGATACACAATCTTTTCACATGCCCTATCGACTAAACCAGTCGAGCTAATGAATGACAGAAAAACACGAGCGATCGACAGATTCTGATAACAAACAAATCGAACCGCAACAAAATTCCGATTCATTCTTAACGATATATTAACGACATCGTCTAACCACAATATTTGCACACTGATATTAGAAAGCATTTTTTGTTATTAGTAGGAGAAATCTCACCTCGTAAACTCAAAATCTCGTAAACATAATTAATTCAAAAGATTCTCTTTAATTAATTACGAATTAGTAATGAAGTTTTAATGTTTTTACATCAACACTCATACACACAGTTACAGACCAACCTATAGATTTCCAGTTTAAGATGATCTCGCATTGTTAAGGGCTTAACATATAAAGAGAGGCCAGCGTAAACTGGATTTGTGAACCTTGACGTGTAGCCGTGCAAACACGATCGCGTTGACAGCTTATAATAAATAACTTTTTCTTGTTAAAGAGACGCGCCCATTGGCGGAATGTCCGGCAAAGGATTTTTGCTAAAATATATCAAAGGCATTGGCTGTAGCCAAAGAAACAAGCAAAAGCAATGCCGTGCCATTCCGTCAGTGAGCGCCGGGTCTTGTTTCAGTAAGGGACTCTCGCCGCAAGTGATTACTAAGTGAACCAACCAATAACAAATAAATGGGGGCCTTGGCCTCGCGTTCGGCGACGCGTCAATCAGGTCATTAGGCAGCCTTGAAGCCAGACAGTCGTTCAAGTCCACCAACTCCGATGACGTCACACGATCGATATTATGTAAATATTTGACACTTCACAATATAGGTTAGTTACGTTAGGTAGCTTTTTGTGGTTTTGGAAAAAAGAGATTACTTATTAGAAAAACTATTCCGATTGCCGAAGTTGTCTGAACCATACGCTGACGTCATATTTGTACATAAGTACCGCTTTTTGAATATATTGCATTGAGAGAACTGAAAGAAGGCTAGTTTAATTTGCGTACCAAAATGAAATGGATATTCTGTGAAAAGTTTTAGGTACCAAATTTAAAAAAACATAAGATATATTAAATCACGACTGCTACGCAAGAGGTCCTTCGTGTTCGTCAAGCAAAGTGTTACTGGATTTTCTATGAAATTCTCAGTAGCAGCTCGAAGTTTAGGTTTGTGCCCGGCATAAACTTACCGGCGAAATGTGAGTGCATCAAACAATTTTAAGTAAAAACGAAATACGTCTCATTCCGTGTTCCCAAAGCCGTATTAAAACTAAATAATAATTTTGTCATTAATTCGAACAACAGAATAAGCCCACAGCAGTAACAAAATACGTTAGCCGTTATCTGTACACAACTGTGTCGATGACTGTACGGTGGACAGCACATCAAGTTACCACAAAATGACAAATTTTCTCAGTTGATTTTGAACTTTAATTTCAACAATTTAAGGTTTGAAATCATTTGGAGAAATTTGACAGTTTTGTATATCTTGACCTGTTGCCTGCTGGCGACTGTACCTACTGATATTTGAGTCAACTGATATATAAAGTTAGGGCTCTTTTATTAGGTAACCCTCAGTCTCCTTATTTAAAATACAAATAACACATCATCACTGTCTGTTTTATCAGTGAAAGATAGCATTAATTTTTGGGTGACTGTACTGTAGCGTCTCATTGAGATGCATTGTTATCAGAGAAACGAAATTTTGGAGATCAAAGAGCGATTGCAACGGGTTACACAAAACGATAATAAAAACAATATAATTTTAATGTAAGTTGATCTAAAAGCGTCGATTACAAAATCTCCGAAACGGAGGAATAACCTATTAATATTTAATTGTCATCTTATCTATATCTATACTAATATTATAAAGCTGAAGAGTTTGTTTGTTTGTTTGTTTACTTGAACGCGCTAATCTCAGCAACTACGGGTGCGATTTGAAAAATTCTTTCAGTGTTAGATAGCCCATTTATCGAGGAAGGCTATAGGCTATATATCATCACGCTAAGACCAATAGGAGCGGAGCATAAATGAAAAATGTTGCAAAAACGGGAAAAATGATAATGCGGAAAAGCCGAGAAACCACGCGGCCGAAGCCGGGGCGGAAAGCTAGTAAATAATACACGGTAATTCTCACGGCAGGACACAGTTAACAAATGGTTTAAGGCACTTATAGTTAGAAACTATTATTTTGCTAAAACACTGCTAAAGCGAGCAACATCGCAAGTACAACTGGCTAGTTTAATAATCTAAACTAAATATTTAGTGGCCCGTTTTGTTTATCTACCTATTTATTTATTTTTTATAAAGCGGCGATAGCGGCTTGGGCGTCGGACTTTCGGTCATGTGGTTGCCGGTTCGAAACCCACCCATTGCACTACCGACGTGAATCTTGTATTACAAGCATTTAGCGTAGTACGAGAATACTAATAATATGAAATCCACATTCGTTTTGAATATTTAGAAAAGTAATTAGATTGTTATTACTCATAATTAAATACGATGTTTTGGACAACTAATGCCATCATAATGTTATTCAGTCATCATAATAAAATTACTGTAACAAAAAGTAAAACAGCTTTCAAAAAATAATAAAAATAATTTTATGTCTATAACAGTTTGGGAAGTCTGTGACTTCAATTTGAGTGGTTTTACTTTTTTGTTAAAAGTAATTTAATTTTTAATTTTTTTGTGGAAAGTTTTGTTTATAAGTACTTGTAAGCCAACTTAACGCACTGCTCCAATGAGACAGTGATATTTTGGAGTAAACTATAATATCATCGATGTAATCAATTTTTAGATTTTTGTTGATTTTTTTAAAACCGCTGAATCGATTTCGACAAAATTTGAATGGACAACCTCTGAAGTATGACCTACCAAACAAAAATAGTCATCAAAATTAATCCATAATTGACGGAGATATCGCGTAACAAACATACGCGTAAAAATACATACGAATTGAGAATCTCCCTACTTTTTGAATTCGGTTGAAAATACGCGAAGCACTATTCACAACGACCTCTTCCGACAATTAGTTTCATTTCTATGTCTAATAATTCGTGTAAGAAACTAGTAAGAATTAAATCTATTTACCTTTCCCACAATATTAAGAGAATTATGAGCAGAACGTTGCATCCATTTCACTTGTGTTAAGCAGATAAATGCTTTGGCATTTTGTTACCATTGTGTGCACCCACTTCACGTTACGCAAAAGGAAATACAAGTATGTAATAGCTAACAACTTGGTAAGTAGGTAAACCACTTGAGTATTATTGTCATATTTGTAGAGACATAATAGGCATGTCTATATGAGTAATTTGTGTTCTAAATAAAGCTATATATCAACACAACATACCATCACGACTTTATTCCCCGAAAGGTTCAGCAAAAGTGTTCTTATGCACACACGGCTACAGGTCAACCTATACAAATTCAGTTTAAGCTGATCTCGCATTGTATAGGCTTCTCATACAGTAAGATGCCAGCGTAAACTGGTTTTGTATAGCTTGATGTGTAGCCGTGCGTGCACCCACACTTCGCCGGTATGCTTGGGTCCCAAGTAATAGGAGGCGAACCTAGGTGCTGCCCATTAATTCTCTTTTAATTTAACGTAGTTTCGAATTCTTCCTGGTGTCGTATATTTTTTTCATTAGAAAACGTATATCTTTATAGATATTAAGCATTTATTAATGACATAACAAACACCTGTTTTCCCGGAAGGGTTAGGCAAAGCTGTACATCTCATGTACTAGGGGGCGCGCCTATTGCCATTAACCGGACACAAATCCAGACTCCAGACCACTGAGACTTTCACTTATGCTTCAATTTGACTTGAGCAAAAAGCTGTCCGTAAGAAAATATTATTGTTATAGTTTTCAAAAGTCATCTATATTTACCAACTCACAGAAAATAACTTATGAATTATACAAAAAAATATAACTGCAAATGTAACTTTCACTTAAGTTCACCTTATTTAAAATGTACACAAAAGAATTTAAAACGGAGATAATTGTTTTATAACAGTTTTTTACACAACACTATTACGTAATTCGTGTACCGCGCGTCACTAGTGACCGCAAACTGTGCACAATTATTATCACAAGTCATACTAATGTATTATGACTATCACAACAGATCATATTAAGTGGAAGGACGCGTGAATTTGTGCAAGCAATTTAAATTTGTATGCTGCTTGGTATCACTGTACCTCGATTCCAGTTCAAATCTGTATTTTGTTGTTATAGTTATTTTTTACTAAGATTGACCTTGGTTTTACTCGCGTCCCATATGTTTACGTATATGAATTAAGTACATATTCTCATAAATAGACCCAATATTAATCATTGCCTCTGCCTCACGAGTCTAGTGGTACTAAGCGCGACTGCTACGCTAGAGGTCTTGGGTTCGATCCCCAGGTCGAGTAAAGTATTATTGGGATTTTCTATGATTTTCAGTAGCAGCTCAGAGTCTGGATTTGTGCCCGGTTAATGCCAATATGCTCGCCCCCTATTACATGGGACCTAAGCATACCGACCAAATGTGGTTGTTCACCTCCGCCTAACCCTTCAGGGAATACAGGCGTGATGGTATGTTATGCTATGTTAGCCCCAATATTCGCTAAAATCTATTTACTATTTTTGAGACGAGCTAACCTATAAATAGCCTATATGCTACCAACAAAAAAAAAACTAATGCATGCTAAATCAAGATGCGACCAGCGACAAAGTCAGACAGTATACAATATATTATTACATAAAACTAAACATACCTAAGTATACTTGATTAACGGTAATGTGATAGTAAAACTCCACCGACCACCTGAATGCAAAGTTATATGCGACCAATAATATGGCAACATCACGCTTTACGCCATGCAACGTAATCATAATATAATGTAAAGTACACACATATTAGGTTACACTTGAACCTACCGCTTTGGTCTCGTTGTGAGACCTATGTGGATGCAAAGCAAGATGCGGCCGATTATCTAGCGACATATTACCTAAGGCCTTACAATGCCGTGTAATAATATATTAAAAAGCACATATATATTAACTTGTATTGGCAGTGCAGTGATAGCCTTTCATCATCATCATGTCAGCCTATTGCCGTACATTGCTGAATATAGGCTTCCCCAAAAGAGCGCCAACCATCCCGGTCTTGGGCAGCTCGTATCCATCCGCTGCCAGCCACCTTCTTTAAATCGTTGCTGCATGCTAGCCTTTAGATATGATTTGATTGCCAAGTCAAGATCTCGAGTTCGAATCCAGGGCACGCTTCAAATATATAACAAATTGCCCGAAAGTATAAGGTCGACCAAAACAAAAAGTGTATTTAAAGCTAGGTTAAAGTCTTTACTCTTACAAAAGTGTTATTATAGTATCCAAGAATTTATGGAGGATAAAAGTATTTAGAACTAATTAATTATTATGACAAATACATAATTATTTAAATAATATTAATACTATTTTAATTATATTTTACTAAAGCTAGAAAGAAGTTTAATTAATAGTCAATAATGCATGTTTGTTAAAGTTCCTAATATTGATAATATTCTAAACATATAATATATGTATATTCTAATTTTAAGTTTTTTGCTGCGCCCTAACAGGGTCATGTATTAATTAGTTTAAGCCAAGCTTGTAACTTTGTATACATTGTGCAATAAATGAATAAATAAATAAATACATTTTCGAAGTCATGTGCGTATTAATAATTAATTATCACGAGCTTAAACGGTAAAGGAAAACATCGGGATGAAACCTGCAAGCCTGAGAAATTTTCTCGATGGCGTGTGAAGTCTGCCAACCAGCAGTAGGCTAGCGTGGTGGATTGTAGCCTAAGTAGTGGTACATTATACTTTGTCCATTATGTGAACCGTTTTTTGACAGATGCCTTTGACTGCCTTAGAGCGTAGGTGTTCCAGATTACGTAAAAGTTAACTTTGAAATGCGTAAATATATATGCATATATGTATTATTGGTCGTCGTTGCACCATTTTCGATTCCACAACCAAATAATCAATAATCAATACTAGACAGTAATCAAAGTGTCAATAATCGGATCAATAATCGCAATATTAAGTTCCTGCAATCACTAGTTCCATCTGTCAAAAAACAGTTCACATAATGGACAAGGTATTTGAATGGACGGTTCACATATGGTTTGATGATAAATTAACTTACTTGACACTTGACTGACAGCCTCAGCGATGTGACAGCGGAACACATGGCACCTATACACAGCGGACTCTTTGGTCTCGCCGTGCGACCACGTGAAGGCGAAGCAAGATGCGACCGGCGAGCCAGCCGCGCCGCGAGCGTAGAACGAGATGCGATTCACAGCGTAACGCGTCATCACGCTATTTGAGTCCGCTTGATACAGCCTGATCATGAAAAGGAAATAGTCTTACGTTTGTGGGTCCAATTATATAACTACTAGTTTTAAATTAGAATAAGGATTTGAAATTATTTATTTGAGGTTGTAACTGCCTCATTAGTCTAGTGGTCCTTAGCGCGACTGCTACACTAGAGGTCCTGGGTCCGATCCCCAGGTCAAGCAGTGTTATTGGGTTTTTCTATGAAATTCCCAGTAGCAGTTCCGAGTCTGAATTGTGCCCGGTTAATGGCAAGAGGCTCGCCCCTTATTTCATGGGACCTAAACATACCGACGATATGTGGGTGTACTTACATAAGTACACCTCTGCCTAACCCTTCGTGGAATACAGGCGTGATAGTATGTAGGTTGTAACTTTTTCAAATTCACGTTTTTTTTTCAATGTTCGCTCTCGTAGATAGCCCTTCAAGTCTCATCTTATAGATATCAATGTATGCACATATTTTACTCTGGTATAAGATTACCATTGTTGGAGTTGTTTGTTGAAAATTATGTAAAAACTTCTCCCAGTCCATCCAAAGGTTGTCTGGATAAAATGCCCACTGTAAAGTTTCGTCGCATTTTTTAAAATTGATGATAGGCCTACTCTTGATCGCCAGTTCATTGGATGTTAACCAACACTACGATCGACGATAGAGTGCGCTCGCCTAGAAGAAACCGATTCGGGGAAGACCCACTCGGGAAGCTCACTCCACATTTCAGCGGTACGCATGATAAAAGTGGACTTTAACTCATTAAGGTTTTCGTTTCGTTCGTATTTTTGTTGATGTCCACCATGAAACGATGATGCTTTCTCGTACTTCTGGCGGTCTTGTAATTGTGTTTTTGGTGTGCAATAAAGCGCATAGTGCAATGATAGCCTAGTTATATGACCATTGGACTGTCAAGTCAAAGGTCTCGCGTTCGAATCCTCTGACTTTTCGAAGTTATGTGCGTATTAATAATTAATTATCACGCGCTTAAACGGTGAAGGAAAACATCGTGAGGAAACCTGCACGCCTGAGACATTTTCTTGACGGCGTGTGAAGTCTGCCAACCCGCAGTAGGCTAGCGGACTGGTGGACTTTAGCCTAATCTCTCTCGTACAGAGAGGAGACCCGTGGCCAACAGTGGGATAATGTAATGGGTTGATGATGAAAGTGCATAAAATGAATAAACTAATTAATACTCACACTACAAGTCCTTGCGAGCAGACTGGTATAGAAATAGAGACGGCGATTCCATCCCTGCTCTCAGGCATAGAGCTTAGTTCCTTCATGATCCGTTGGATGTCACTCTCGGACTTGGGGTCGGAAATATTCTGTGCGCCCAGGTAGCTCACGCCGCTGAACACTGTGCACTCTTGGTCTACATCTGAAACTGGTTGGAGTTCAGTAATTATGGAGTTAAGTTGATTACAAATGAAAGAACTTGTATAAAAACAAAATTAATTAATTATATTTAATTATACTTTGGGTAATTATACTTTGGCATCTGCCTCATTAGTCTAATGATCCTAAGCGCGACTGCTGCGTTAGAGTTCTTGGTTCCAATCCCAGGTCGAGCAAAATGTTATTGATTTCTTTTATGAAATTATCAGTAGCAGCTCGAAGTCTGGATTTGTGCCCCGTGGATGGTAATAGGGGGGCCCCCTACGAGTATTACATGGGACCTAAATATACCGGCGAATGTGGGTGTACATTAGTACCTACATCTCTGCCTAACCCTTCGGGGAAAACAGGCGTATGTTAGTTGTTGTTTTAAGATATAATTTTCCTAATGAAATAAATGTACGATCCTAAGAAATATTCGGAACTGCGTCCTCTGTCGCTTAGACGTAAAATATAGAAGAGAAATTTCATTCATGAAGAGAGAATTAATTGTCAGCACTTCCGACTTCTAACAACAACCAATGAAAACTAATTAATTTGACAGTAGCAATTATGTCAAAGAGGTTTCTACCAATAAGACTGCATTAAGTTACAAAACTCTGTAATACTTTTTGTCATTCCAAAATCAACTTACTTTTGATTGCTTAAAAGTTTATATTTGTGTAAACACTACATTTCTAATTTGCCATTTAGCAAGACATTCACCTTCATCATCGCTCTCCGTAGGCTTCATGTGGTCATGTTTCTCTGTAGGAGATGGCGTGGATACATCGGCGGTCGTGGCGCTGTCCATCATCTCGTAGAACTTGGAGCCGCCTACCAGCCGGCACGACTCCTGGAACACAATGGAGACAGGTGTTATACACATAAACTTAAGTAGAATTCCCAAAGATTCTTGTAAATTTTATGTTAGGAGGAGAAGGGCTCGTGGCTAAGTTACAACCACGCTGATCACCAGATCTGCAAGGTTAAGCTGCGTTTGCCATGCGTTTGCCACATCGAGTCCACACCGAACACCAGTGACAAACGCTACTGGTAGGGTGATCAGAAGCCTAAAAAGTCTGACCACCCAGCCAGTCCATCCTTCGAATATCCGATGTTGCTGAGAAATTGGGTTGCGGAGGTCTGTTGGCAGCCGCTTCATGTGAAATACTGGCTATAAGAATGTGCAGTGTAGATTTCATGTTAGATAGTTATAACTTCAGACATACCGAGTAGTATATCGCATAAAAAATATCCGTGATTTTTTTTCAATTGATTATAAAAAAAAATATTTTTACATGATCAAACGAACGAGATACTATTTTTTTTAAGGAACTAGATAGTTGTCTTCGGTTTCGCCAGCATGGGATCCAGGTTATACACCAAGATAATAGATAGCCTACGTTAATCGGGAATAATGTAGCTTTCTAATGGTGAAAGAATTATTAATACTGGTTCAGTCGTTTCAGAATTTATCGATTAGAAACAAACAAATGCTTCCCCTCTATAATAATGATATTATTCGTATAGATAGCGAAAAATATAGCCTTCCACTTTGTTTTTTTTTTTTTTAACAATTTTTAATTTTAATTACTGGCAGTAATTCATACAGCTTATATAAGAGGGATTAAATTAACGTAAAAAGGAATAAAAAAACAAAACGTAGTGATTCTTCTCCCCCCTGCCCCCGTGACGACTAATCAATGACCAACGACGAAATAAAAAATTCATCTAATCATAAAAAAAATACAAAATAACTACTATGTATCATTTCACAAGGCGTTCTAAAGAGCAATGATGCACTGTCACACATAACAAAAATATGTACGACTTAAAAGGAACAATAAGCTAGTTCTTATAGAATACCAACACAAATAAATAGCGTAATAAACAGATATAGCAGGCTATTAGTCTGTATAGTAGCGTAACCTACAAACACCTCCTTTTGGCAACCCCTCCGGCAATAAATGCCACACGACGTATAAACAATAGTGTATAGTTAAAGGTCGCCACGCTGAGGAAACAAAGAATTAGGGACATTGCCTTTTGCCATTAAATTCGGGAAAACAATTGTTTTTGTGTTACGTCTGCAAACAGAATAATTTGTAAATTGTGGGTGAAGGAGCAAGCCAAATTATTCCAATTACTAGAAGAGCGTCTTCACGACTTAGGAGATTAATCTGCAGAACCGATATACAGGGTGCAAGGCATCTCGACGCATAACCGCTTACCATGAATTCAGTACATGATTCTGGACCCCCTTGCGATGATACTTTTCGTCGGTTATTAAAAAGAAACTGCTTTTTGTTTCATACAAAAGTGCAATACCTATGTATACGGTTACGGCAGATTTCCGAGTAGATATCCTTTCCACCCTGTATAGTAAGACACCAAGTAATGGATTATTTTATATGTATTTTAAAATATTTAATGACCGTAATTGATAACAAATTAATTCTGGAATCACACAACTCACATTTAGTTCATTATTGAGTCACCATTTTATAAATAATACCTATTGTACATATGAATATTTTGTGTACTTCGGATAACATTAATAAATATCTGAATGTTTCGATGCACTCGCTAATTTTCATAAACATTATCGGGCAATGACACATAGCTATACACATTTCTTAGTAAAATGCCTGTAGATGCCAGCATAAATAGCCTCCGCGGCTGACAATAGAGACATTAATTTATGAATACAAATATCCTACGGTTTCACCCTTAGATACAAAATCATTAAATAAGCATAACAAAGCACACTACTTTAAATCTAAAATAATATTAATCTGGTACATCGTTTAACATAAATTTTGAGGAAACTTGTTTACTTTAGTTTAGATGTTCATATATAACAAACGTAACATTTAAAATATATTCTCTCGCAGAAAGGGGTAATCTTTATATTTTTTATGGAAAAAACAACTGCTGCCTGTCGAACAATGGTATATTATAATGGTATTCTTACCATAAATATTAAGGTAAATATGGTACCTACATAATATATAATTTTCTTTCCCTATAGGTACGAAATATTTATAAACTAAATACCTTTTCCACAATTTGTGAATATCTTCTTGTGTGCATCATGTTTCAATATCCACTTAAAATTAAACTAATACTTTTGTTAAATTATATATTTCTAGTTCGTATGTTAGTCTAAAAATTCTTGATGCATTCGATACGTGTGCCTGCCATGGATCGAATATTAAACTGTTTATATTCCTCCTTGTGAATCATACCGACCGCAACATAAACCATTCATACATATACATAAATATAGTAGGTTGGTAAAGTACATAATATAGTAGGTAAGTTAAATATAAATAATATACATATATATATAACTGCAATCGTGTAAACATAATATGACATACCGTGATAACATCTTGTTAAAAAATCCGATATTAAACTCAATCTTGCTTTTACAGTAACCTTTTTAAAACATTGGTAGTTTATTCATGAAAATAATATTAGGACTTCAAGGAAAAATTGCACTTTAACTCTAGTGATTAAATATTAAAATCTTTTGAATCAGCTAAGTGACACCTAAGTATTTAACATGTAATCGATTGTTACCTTCCCACTCACAATGATCGTTGCCATGTCCTTCGCCTTATTAGTCAACAGAACCCGACGCTCTTCACTAAATTACATCGTTAAAAGGTCATTAGCACTACACTGGTATTATTTTTTTTATTTTTTGGGTAGATAAATTGTATAACGTCTCAAGGCGATGTGCCGAGGTGACCGTCCAGGCGCTGGTAACAAGCTCAATGGACTCACAATGGCTGGAAACCAAAACAACCTAACGACAATTATCGTTTGCGAGCACCGATTGTAATACACGGAACACACGAGTGAAACACAGAATTGTCTTTATCATACTACATAAAAAAACTGGCAAAAATACTAAAAAGAACTTAATTTTGTAACAGCACAATATATTTTTACGATAAATGTTGTAGATAATACGTCAATACAACACGTTGGAACAACTTAATCTGCATGTGTTTTGTTTACAATATGTCACGATATTGGCCTTTAATTTTTTAACATTTAACCCCGTACAATAATGGATAGGTTTTACGCTCTAATAGTATTCAAATGTGTCGTCAACATTAATAAAGTATTAGTAGAAAATTTAGTTCAAGCATAGAATTTAGATTAGCGTTTTATAATAGGCTATCAGACATCGAACTACAAATGTTTATCGTGCATTTATGTAACTGGCACAGACGAATCGTCATAGATTCATCATATCATTACGTCCGTGGACATCCACTGTTGAATAGTCCTTCTTCATACAGAATAACTACATACTTAATGGTTAGATAAATAATAAATAAATACGTGATACCTATATATTCACTGGCCCAAAAGACTGCGCCCAGTACCATCGCTTTATATTTAAGTAATATTTTACACCCATCAGAGAGAAAGGGATGCCTAAAGGCTAATTTATAATATTCTCAGAGCTCACCATCTAAACAGTTGCCTGGTGTCTTAAGAACGAAATTCGCACAGCAGCGTAAATTATATGCTTTTGCGCATCGGCATTTGCCGAATTAAGGCTAAAATAACTGACCAGAAGCGTTTATGCAAGAGGTCAAGGTTTTTAACCAAGAAGTTCATAATCAAGGACATCTCATTTAATATTCGAATGCAACTATTTGCCAGAGCATGTGTTCACTGCCTAGTTTGAAGTTCAATGATAACGCAGTGTTAATAGGCACTCGCTCTACATTTTAACTGGACCCGTGATTAGTGGGTTACGTCAGTTTACGATCCGTATAAAATTTTATGAGTAATTAATCTTATTTTATTGATGTGCAATTATTATGTTGCTGGGGTCGCTTTTGTAAACACAGGAAGAAGCTTGGTGTTAGTACTTTCCGTAACTGCGCCAATGCTTACTATACTAATGGAATGAGTTAATAAATCACACATTCTCGGAGATTTATCTTTGACATAAATACAAGTTATTGATAAAACGGGAGCAATTCGTTGTAGTACGCACAGCCACACTTCAAGGTATACAATTCCAGAATAGACTGGTCTCCCATTGTACAAAAACCTTTAACAATGCGATGTCAGTCTGTACTGAATTTGTATAGATTGATATGGAGTCTACATAAAGCTAGAAAAGATAGAGATAGATGATGGTGTCTTTTTTTATGGGGTAGGTACCTAAGTCAGCAAACTAGCAACTAGCAATGAAAATAGCAAAACTAGCGATGAATGAAAATGAATGATGAAGTATTCATCGCCGCCCATGGAACCTGCAACATCAAAGGAATTGCAGATGCGTTACTGAGCATATAAACGGTGACAGACGAGCAAGCTGCTAAGCGGGAACCACCACCTATAGACTTGTTGTGTTCTCTTAAGATTGTCTAGACAATGCCAAGAAAACAGCTAAATCGCTGCCTACCGATAGGGAAAGGAGAAAAGGGGAAGGACGTGGGGACCGAGAGGAATTGGGCCACCGGCGCTCCACACTAACCGAACTAAACGCAACAGAACCTATGCACACTACTTCACGTCAATATTCTTTGAATGGGTACTACTTCTCCGGTCGTGCCTACTCATGGTGGTATGTGACTAGCCAGCCAGATACTACTCCTTTTTTTTTACAGTAGGACTCTACAGTATTTACGATTAACAATGTTATAAGTTCATAAAATAAAATATTAACAGAGAAAATGATTGTATTACATTGTCGAGATCTGAACTGAAATGTTATAAAGGTTCTTTGTTGATACTGCAATATGTAGGAACACAGTAAATGACCTAACTTCCACGAAGAGTCAACAACTTCGATGCCGAGTGCAAACAAAAGCGTTAAGAACTGTATCCAACTTACATTCATTCTTGAAACTTTATCATATTAGGGTTCAGAGGGCCTAAAATTATTTTAATACATATCGTTCACATAAGCAAATTATGAATGGAAAATACAACTTTCGTATCGTACCTATGAATAGATAAATCTTTGCATACAAAAATCAAATACTTTTATATAGACATCTTTTTATCTGGAGGAACAAAGTCACCCATTAAGGTCAGTCTCATTGTGCCAGCGGGGCATACCGACTGCGTTTTATGCGTTTAAAAAAATATCAATAATATCAATTGAAACGCATAAAATAATGTGACAATTCAAATTGCAATAAAATTGTATTATAGTTTTTGCTAATCGTCATACAGGAATAATTATGGCGAGTCTTTGAATTTGGTTATTGTTTCTTCAGCGGTTGTCTATCTGTCCGTCCGTCTGTATATCGTGGCCGAGTTGTTCAGTAACAACCGTTGCTATCGACTTGATATTTAGCATGCTTGTCGAAGTCATTTACCTACATTAAATTTCCGGGTTTTTTTTGCAAGATATCAATTGTAATTATTGAAAAGGGGTCAAATAATTTTTTATTGTTTTTAAATATAGTGTGTTATTTCGTTTAAGAGACTGCTTTGAAGACGCTGTTTTATTGTAATTTAGGAATTATAGTTTTTTTGAGCCCAACTGTGCAACGACGGCCCCTTTAAAAAAATACCAGTTCTCAAAAAAACATATTTTGTAAGTACGGAACTCTCGGTGCTGGAAGTTAACTCGCACTTGACTTGTTTCACTTAGGTACATTTAGTTTTAGTAATGCAAAGATATTTATCTATATTGCATTAAGACATTATTTGATATCATATCTGCAAATCCTATTTGTTAAGGGTGGGCCCTATATCCCGTCACTGAAATGTTTGTTCTGCGAGTCCCCAAGTGTCAATACTGTAATGTAGACATCTGTGCCAATAAGGTAGGTAGTAAAGGGCACAGACTAACACAGACTACGATATTGTAAGTTCGTCCGTCTGGTATAATAATGAACATACAGTTTATTCGAAATAACTGTGCTTGTCTGAAATTGTCAGCAAGTAGTTTAGCAGTGGTAAATTTTAATAGAAAGAGTCTGTGTAAAGCAATTGACAATTGGGGTCGTATAATTATATTTCGCATTTGTGATTATTTCCTTTACTAATTTCTATTTTTATATATAAAAAAACTTAATTAAGCAATTTTACTTGTGCGGCAGTTCGGAACGGCTAACTACAGACAGGCTCAGTTATTTCGAACAACCTGTACTCAGTCATTAACCCGTCCCTTTTTTTAAAAGTAGTAAAATCGTCACGGATCGTCCGGCACCTGAGGAGGCATGTCAGACTCGTTCACTCACTCCTGTCATTCACCACGACCATGACGGGCTGTGGTCTAGCCTTCACTGGACCCCTCGACCGAAAAAAATAGTATATGAAATCACAAAAAAATTACCATCATATTCATAAAAACTTAAAACTTCTTATTCTTCAGAGAAAGCCTATAAACTTTGTCTAGATTTGACACGTAATATTTATTGACAGGATAAACAACACAAAAACCCCATTATAGCTAGGTATTTACAGGAATCTAGTTGGATGTTTTATATTTCAATGAATAAGATGGTTAGTATTTTTACAAGCGAACACTATAAGAATAAATTAATGGCTTAACCTTACGATACAAAAAAGTATAGTTTATTATTTATATAACATTGGCTACTCTTCAAATAAATTAAAAAGAATTTGTAGTTATGAAATAAACTGTCGAGTAATTTATTTATATTTGGAATTGGTGAAATGCGGCCCTAATGTTGCTTGTTTTACTCCACAAATAGAAAACTAACGCCAGCTTAATTGTTTAACAACTTAATATAGTTAAGCAACAAGGTAATGACCTAGAACCTGGTAATTTAATTCTCTCGTGCATGTACATAGATAAGGCTAGCCACGTGGTAAATACAATAAAGGTTGATCTTCTCGCCCCGTTAAACCAATTTACCGCGGGAATTGGTGTCCCACTTGCAAGCTTTACGGTCAAATAAACTCAAACGGAACACGTTAAATGACCACATTATCGGGGAACTGTTCATTAGATTTCTATTGTATTTTAACAATCCTTTTATGACCGATACGTAACATATACACGTAGATATTTATTAATGGTTTCATTTTGATATGGAAATGAAGGTACGCGCTCGCGAAAGTTGAGAGATGTCATGGGTATGTTACTTCTAAGGGTAAAAAAGAGGGAGAATCTTTCTCATATTAACAGAAAAGTGAATGCACAGCAGTCCAACTATAACGACCAGAGTCTAAAGGCAATTCATACAAGTCGTTTTCTACTTTTGAGCAGTACCTAGCTATTACCCTTGCCAAAAAGCAATCATCATCAACCCATCTACTGTCCCACTGCTGGGCAGGGTCTCGTCTCAGAGTGATAGGAGTTCGGATGTAGTCCACCCGGCTAGCCTACTACGGGTTGGCAAACTTCACACGCTGCCGAGAAAAAATCTCTGGCGCGCATATTTCCTCTCGATGTGTCACCGTTTTAAGCGACTGGTCATTAATTAATAAGTACACATATAAGAGCAGCAAGTGGGTAAAGCAGCAAGATGGGTCAACGACATAATACACATCGTTGGGCGTACTTGGATGAGAGTGGCACAGGACCGAGGTGGATGGCACAAACTTAGGGAGGCCTATACCCAGCAGTGGATGAAGTCAGGCTGGATGACTGGTGGATGCTGATGACATACATAACTACGAAAAGTCGTGTATCTATTGGGTATCAAGACTTACGACTTGGCAGTCCAATGGTCATCTCACTTAGCTTTCATTGCTGCTAAACAGCAAGCCAAAGCAATATTTGAATTCGGTTTCCCACTTACCAAAATTGACTTCTTAGTCTCTACATTCATTCTGATTCATACAAGCTGCTAATAACACACCCACATAACTTCAATAAAAAACTAAATAACGTAAGCCTTTTATCAAAATTCAATTCTTAAGACCACTCCTGTATCTTGGTAACTTTTTACGTCTAATCTTTTGTGTGCGCTATTGAGTCACGTCCTGAAAAAGATAGATTACCCTAGTTGTGAAAAAACTATTCTCGCAATGTTTCTGTTGATTTTGTAAATGTTAGTGTACACATCGGGGTTGGTTGGTTGGATTTGTACCACAAACACGGTATCTGGGTGTAAAGTGACTCCCAAAGACTCTCATAGATCGTGCAGTGTAATGTGATGTACTTAGTAAAAAACTATGGAATTCTCAGTAGCAACTCGGGAGTTCAGATTTAGGCCGCCCCACTTACATAAAAATTGAAAACAGACTCGTGAACTTTTTTTTATCGTAATTAGATGACAAAAAAGCATATGGTCCGCCTATTAGTAGGTCGCCTATAGTCACCAGGAACCTCAGTTCTGAAGTCCGAAACACAATAATGCTAGCACATTATTGCTTAGCAGCAGAATATTTCGCAATGCAATGGTATGTACTGTGGGCTGTTAGTGTAAATCCCGCGGATACTGGTTTCATTTTATGTTTAGTTAAAATATAGAGACTGTGTGGCCGATTTCTCGAATTTAACACGCATTAACCCGTCAAGTTCATACGTAATTAGCAGCGACCGAGCTGGTGGGTTGATAAGGGTTGTACATATAAATACCCTCTGATTGCTCATGAGTTAAATATAAATCACTGTCATCAGATAGCGAATTTCGCATAATCTTGCAAGTATGTTAAATATTCACTATGCAAAATACTACCGAGAAGTCTACCGAATGATGGTGGGTATAAGAGAGCGCGTCTACTACGCTACGGGTCCTGGATTTCGATTCCCACGTCATTGCTCACGTAAACGGACCAATGTTACCGCCAGAAGTTTGCCGAATATTCTAAAGAAATACATCTATTCTTTCCCTTCACAAAACGAACAAATTAAGTCTTTGAATTGAAGCTGTGTCGCTTTTACAAACTGCAGACGCGTGAAGATCAAGTGAAGCATTACATTCATCTCAGACGAATCCACGACACACATCTGGTTCAAGGATACCAATAATATAATCATATCATTCTCTTAACTAGACAAACAACCAACTACTTATTTGAGCTGTGAACACTACAGCAATGTGTTTTCTGCATAAATTTAAATATTAATGTTAATATTAAATTACTTGATTTCTGTAAAATATACCTAATGAAACTATATTTTTTGCTTAACATGCTTCCGGCTAGGGTTGCCATCCGTCCGGGTTTCCCCGGATTTGTCCTAGTTTGGAGGGCGTCCGGGGAGCGTCCGGGCGGGGTTTCATTTGTGGGCCGGGTTTAAAAGCTGTCAAGTCATCGGTCGCTGCCGGAAGATTATAACTGAAAAATATTTTATTGAATAACTTTAAGAAAACACTGTCCACATGTCCGGGTTCCAAGCTCCAAAATCCGGGGTTTTCGTGCTTCTTGTCCTGTTTACCTGATTTAAGAGATGGCAACCCTACTTCCGGCTAAACAATCCAAAATATAATTATATGTAATACTTTTACTAGAAGCGTAGCAAAACAAATAGGAACTGTTTCCATCAATCCATTGCAAATTGTCTTTATAATAGCTCTAGATAAATTACAGAACCTTGAATCAAACTTTCATGATATCCTTGAATAAGGATAAGGAAGTATTATCGATTATTTATATTCGTAGTAGTTCAAAGGTTTTTATGCACGTTACATAATAAGATCGCCGAAGTGCACTGTAATGCAATTTATCAAAACGATGCAGTAGGTGGCCTGTCAAGGATCAATAACAATATAATACATCGACCTTGGTCTAACATTTTCTCTAGCTTTGTTATTGTATATTGAAATCCAATACTAATAAATGTAATAACTGTGAATAATTAGTTAATCATTTCTCATAAAGGGCTAAACCAATAAACTTAACTGTAATTTTTACGGTCTCGTAAAAATGCCTACAATTAAAAGAGCCGATCATCAAAAACAAATTAAAATTGGTTCCAAAATAAGCATCCCTTCTCAATCCCTACCAATAAATTAAAACACATACTTAATATCATCGAACGTAATTATCAGATTCAAATATGTTTTATATTTCACGATAGACCATGGAATGCATGGATTGATCAACCTACATGGCAACATCTCTCACAGAAAAAAAAGATGTCCATGTCTAACTAGCAAAAGCATGGCTGCAATAAACCCTATAAATAATATGTATACTTAAGAGGGCAATGTTTACAATCCCAAGTTACACTATGAAAGTAATAAGCAAGCAGTAGCGAGTTCACTGTATGTACTTTCTACAATGATATAGACAATAGAGAGCCATATCTATTGTATATTCATGCTCCAATTTGTAATACAATGTAGGTACTTGAATAGGTATTGATGTAATACTGTCAAAAACGTCAATACATACATAGTTTACTAGTATGGTATATTGTTTAACAAATATGCCAAGCAGTAAAAGATGACGTCTATTTTACTAAAATATTTTAGATTTTAAATAGAATTAAGAAATAAGCAAGGAGGACAGTGTATTTCAAATTTTATACATAATTCACTGCCCCTGCAGATTTTGCATTGTGTCTTTAATATGGGACTGGATGGGTTAATAAAATCCCGCAGGGTGTTGATTATTTCCATATTGCGGCAATCATAGCCAAATTATGAATTTATTTGAGTTGTATGATATAATTAATTAATTATAGTTAATTGATACAAAGTGGATCACAACCTGAATGTAGTTTAATGTATTTCAGTGAGTGGAAATATGCAACTACATATTCTGCCATCATTATTGTAAGTAAGTAAGCAAAAAGAAATAAAGTCACAGATTTGTTTCAATATTTTTAAATTGGTGTATCATCTTTATGATTAATAGCAGTTAACTCGATATTGAGACAAAAAACAAAAGAACATTTTTCATAGAATAGGTATGCCCTTTAGGACTTGATTAAGGATCACAGTACTGTAAAAAAGTCATAAAACAGTAACATAACTTGTATTAACTGAATGAAACTTACCTGTGCACCTAATGTGTTATTCTGTACTGCGGCACCATCAACATCTCCCATTCTAACCTCCGTGTCACTCTCCTCTTCAAAGATAACCTTGTATAGGTCTAACCCTTCTGGTACGTTGGACTCTATGTTGGCCTCCGGTCTGATTGTGAGCTCCTGGTTAATGAGCTGGCTGCGACTGATGCGGAGGGAGCCTTGCAAGGTTTCTGATATGGCCTAAAAATACCAAAATCATAAGTAAACATCTACTGCCTCATTAGTCTTAAGTTCCTAAGTGTGACACGCTAGAGGTGCTACAACATGGGACCTAAACTAACCGGAAAAGTGTGGATGTACAGTCGCCAGCACATCAGGTTACCATAAATGACAAATTTTCTCAGTTGATTTTGAACTTAATCTTTACACTTTAAGGTGTAAAATCATTTGGAGTAATTTGACAGGTTTGTATAACCTGATGCAGTGATAGCCTAGTGATATGACCATTGGACTGCCAAGTCAAAGGTCTCGAGTTCGAATCCAAGGCACGCACCTCTGACTTTTCAAAGTTATGTGCATATTAATTAATTAAACGGTGAAGGAAAACATTGTGAGGAAACCTGCATGCCTGAGAGATTTTCTTGAGGGCGTGTGAAGTCTGCCAACCCGCAGTAGGCTAGCGTGGCGGACTATAGCCTAATCCCTCTCGTAATGAGAGGAGACCCGTGCCCAGCAGTGGGACAATGTAAAGGGTTGATGATGTATAACCTGATGTGCTGACTGTACATTAATACACTACTGCCTAACTCTTTAGAGAATACAGGTGTGAAGTCATTTTATGTTACAAAAATCTAAAGTGCTCTAAAGGTTTACATAGACATATTTGCAGTAAGAATCTTGTTAGTTTTCAGTTTTAATCCTTATTGAATACCACAAGATTTCATTTTCAATTTAATTTTAGTTGAATTTGTCAAGTAACAATAATATTACTTTTATATACAGGTGAGCTACTGTCTAAATACAATTCTTATAACAAAAAAATGTGCAGTTATGTACCAAGACAGCATATAACTGCTCATTTTCATAATAAACAGCCATATCATACATAATAATAAGTGGTAAATTATAAGGCTCACAGATGAGAGCAGTATTCAAGGTCAGTTCAGTAAATGCTAATTTATGGGAATGATTCAAGTTACACAGTGTAATCTCAATGTAACAGTACCCTAATTCATTTTATTATCACTAAGAGCCTATTAATAAGGTATCAATATTTGTTATAACTACCTTATAAATTATTTATCAGTCTGATGTCATATTTATTATGATCTGTCTAAATAAAATTTTACCATTTTCAGGTAAATGTTGTGTTGTGGGCAAGTTCTACTCAGAAGCAGGTTTTCCTCTAACATATTACTTAATATTCCCGACAAGTTACAGAGCAAATAAAAACTCGTTGGTATGTATTATGTATGTAAATAAAACATGATACCGACTCACCTGATGACTTCAACACAGCTTAACAAATAATCATCATGTTGCTTCATCCCAGGTCTCATTTATTCTCTAAAGTGCATTCTTACATGCGAAACGATGAAAAACCGTGTGAAAAACTAACAGGGTGCACTTACGTCGCTCAAAATGTCTTCCAAATCGCAACATACATTTGTAGAGAATATGGGCGTCGGGCTCGGTGTACGTGATCGATCACAGTAAAAGTCTATATCTACCGGGTCCAATACCTCTTTTGTCTGATATTCATTGAACTCCATTACTGCATGCTGTTGAGAAACACAAAAAAACTTCATTACACAAACACTGCTGCATTATGCGATAGGTACAACTCGCGCATAAAAACAAAGTTTTCATTATTTTATACGCGGACGCAAAACATCATCTTACCCATTGATTTTTAGGTTCTCTTACGAGAACAAAACATTTTAACAATCTTTCTTTTTTTTTGTTTAATTTTCTGTAAAAATTAAACAGCGGTAGGTAGGTATTATACTGAAAGATGAATTGATTGAAGAAAACAAAACGTCAAATTGAAAAAAATGTCAGCCGATCCAATGAAGAGATCCGTTCCGTTCCACGCTACACCTACACACAACCAGCTCATCCACTCACTCACTCCTGTAATAAAATCGTGGTTTTTTTATTGGTAACACCTTAACTCACGTCAACGTCAAACAAATTATCAAAGTGTCAAACAAGGCGTCCGTTTGTAACGTCATGTTGTGTTTGTAATTTTGAAAATAAAAATCTACTTCTACACATTTAAATACATATATTGGTATAAAAAGTTGTTTGAGTGTATAAAAATGGAGAGTTCTATGAACGACACAGAAGCTCATACATCATTTCGATCTCCACCTAGAAGAAGACGTTCAACTTTTTTTGAACGAAGAGACTCGATGGGTGTGCTAACATTTTGTGCATTTTATTCAAATTCGTCAAGTTATCCAGCTTCATGTTCAGTGATACAATATATAACTCATTATGGTTCAAATGTTTTGATTTATAATTGCAATTCTCCTTTCAGTTCCCCATACGATGTCCGAAAATGTTAACCCTAATAAGAAAGAGTCAGAGGTACAGGAAAGGCACTCTGAGAACATGAAGAGGTATGAAATGAATTGCGTCTACACGTAGTCCATCATTGTAAAATTCTTACGGCGAATGTAGAACTTGGGCTGCAATAAAGCCATGTTATTGTTATGTTTCAGATATTATGAAAAACTCTTGGCTGAGAAAGAGATGTGGAAAAAGGAGGTGAATGAGAGGCGGAATAAATATCACGATCTGAGACAGTCTGTATTTATATATCACTATTATAAAGAAATATATAATCAAGATTTTCATTACAACACAGGCAGTGGTGCAGCATTTTAATTCTTATTTGTGTTACAGGCAATACCAGATGGCTGCTAGCGCACCCAGCCGGTCGCGAATGTCCTACTCAGCATTATCAAATGAAGATATTGAATTCCTCAAAGGAAAACCCAATATATCCAAACTTATTGACAGTCAACAAAAACTCCACAAGTCTGTATTGGAGACAAGAGCATTGTACCGACGAGCAAATGAACTAGACAATGTTATATTAACTCAAAGTGAAAAAGTAGTCAGTAAGATTACAGATTATATCTTGGAGAATAGTACTGTTGGCCCAGTAGAATGACGGGGAGTAAAAACCTTTTTGGAGTTGTAAATAATTTGTATTTTGAAGGATGCCTTGCAGTTAATTAGAATAATTATAAGTGTAGTTAATAAAGAAGGTATTTTGAGTGTGAAAGATACAATTTGACACAAACACGGAATGGCATGTTTCAGGGTGCGGCTAAACACATTTTATAGTCCAATAAATAAAATTTAACTGTGTATACTGCTTAGCTAAGTTTATATTTGCATTCAACTTATACTCTGTGGAATTTAGTTGACTGAGTGTGCATTCTGTAATGGACAATCAGCTCACCAATATTCAGATTGTGTACATGAGATGTAAATATACCAGTTAGGTGAGGGTGTGTAATCCTTCAGAGAATATAGGCATTTAATGAATCTTGATATTAAAAACCAATGGCAAGATGTGAGCCAGTTGGTGGAAATGGTCCTTGACAAGCATATGATCCTTACCCTACAAAGTACAAAGACTTGGGCTGGCAGGAAATAGTATCCACCAAGCTGGTTGCTTGATATATGTGCATGCATTTCTAACAATACATGAATGATAGCTAGGCCAGTGGCCGTCACGGCTATAATACTATTGTATTATGCTTATGTGTATGTTATTGAATCTATTGATCAAACTGTTTAATAACATAAAAATATAACTTAATTTTTATATAGTTGGACCACACACACCATGACACAGTATCATTAATTCTCAAAATATCAGTAATAATTATAATTTAACCTGTCAAGCGGCATATTGTAGACACAATGCAAAATCTATTGTTATGTCCTCATGAGGAGACTGTATGCATTGATGGGTTAACATGAGTTTTAAATACCTTCAAGTTGCCATATTTTTAGAGTGGTAATACTTAATGTAGAATATTATAAGCTACTCATATATCAGATGTTAATTTAACAGATTTAAGTTGTAAATAGATCATGATAATTTAAATAAACACTAACATGATTATTGGTTTATTTTTTTGCCTTATGGTAAAGTTGCATCAGCTCCGTAGGCCAGGAGGATCTTAAAAGACTTGGATGGTCGCTGGCCGTAACCAGATTAAAAGAATCTAAAACCGTTTACGGACTGTACGTTTGAGGGTACGCATCATTCGGCGAGCGAAATTCTTGACACGCACGTCGTATCATTTGCTCTGAATCGAAATGCCGCCGGCTTTCAGACTGACATGACGCAAACTTTGTGTGGACTCCATGTTGAACCGCAAGCTAACCCTGACGCCGGCATCTAAAAGCCTTGATGCCGGCGACCTAGCCGCCGTGCATGTGTGGATGCGCTGTTAAATACCTGACGACAAACTAGGTGAAAATCAGTACACTACTGCCTGTACCTATATAACCCATCAGGGGAGGCGTATATACAGGCGTGATAGTATGTATGAAAAATTGTTTTAGTGTAAATTTGTTGGTCTACTAGATACTTGACAGCACGAATGGGTCATACTGACCAGAGAAGTACCTACTAGTCTCCCACGTAACTGAAGTTGTATGCCATACTGTTACATGACGTTCGGTGAGTGTGAAGCAACAGAGACCCAATTCCTTCCTTCTCCCTTTTGCCTAGCTGTAGACAGTGGCTTGGTTGTTTTCTTCGCCTTGTTTAGACAATGCTAATAGAACACAGCTATATGGGTGTTGGTTGCCACTTACCATAAGGCGGGTCGCAGGTATGTAAGTAGGTAATTTAATTAAAACTAAGAACATACCTTTTAAGTAATGAATAACAATTTATTTCATTGTAACTTACATTTCATTCATGATACATAAATTCGATTCATATAGAAATCAACATTAAATCACATCATAAATTATTTAATTTATATACGATTATATGAATTGAGATTGTTACATTGTATATTACGGAGGTAACCCATTGCATACAAAATGGTTTAAAATAAAATTGAGTGTTGCAAATCTATTCATTTATTTCATTCAAATGTTATAAAACATTTCATAAGCAAAACCAAGCGTCATTATAGCATTTTCCATAACAATCAGCCATCTATCCAATATAATATCACAAAATTATCGATATTAAGTATACAATGGGTTACTTCAATTAAAAGATAATTGAGCTGTACTGGCAGTGGAGGTTTTGTTCATAATCTGATAGTCTATACTAATTGTATAATTTAACCCACATTCCCACTGACGACAAAACATACTAATATCTATCTTACTCTATCTAACTCTCAAAGAGTGAGTGGGATAGGTAGCTTTTGCAACATTATTTGTCGTCAGTGGGAACGCGAAGTTAGACTATATTTCATTTTGTTTGACGACCGGTAAATATGAATGAGAATTATAATTTATCGACAGTTTAGGTTAACAAAGCCACTAGTCACAATGTTTTCTACAGAATCGTGTATTAAAATAAAATTGGTGGCTTTAATTTGGTTAATTGTAAGATAAGTTGCGGAATAGAATCTCGAAATGTTAAAATTACTGCACGAAATTGGATACTATTGCAGTATACTGCAACGTAATAGGAGCGGCCCGGCCTGTGCATGATTTTATAAACAATCTAACCAGAGCAACACTAGCCTCGGCGCAGGATACATAATTACTTGATAAGCCTTCAATTAAGGATTCATATGACTAGCGGCTATGTATGGCTAGGAATACTTAAAAAAATATATACATCACAGCTAAAATTATCCAAGACATAATATTGCATTGAAGTATATTTTCATCAATCCTACAGAATTTCTGTATGACGATAAACATTTCAATAAATTCTAAGGCAACTTAAATATGGACGAAAATAAGTTATTACAACTTAAATAAATACAATACATAAAATTAAAAACTCAATACTCATTAACATTTTTCAATATATAACACTCTTAAGATTTTACAAAATTGCTTATGTCTAAATACAAAATTATTAAAATTCTAACCATAAATCAATTCACAGTATAGTGTTGTCTACACTGTCCAGAAACAATTATATTCCATTTTTTTAATATGTTGCATGTTATTGGTGTTAAAAGCCAAACGCGGCATGAATTAAATTAAGGCGGAAATCACAAATTTGGGCAAATTATGCATGCATTATTACCTATTGCTAATGACATGTACAGTAAATAAATGCAGCGACATGTTGTGACGTCTCAGTTTCAACACTCTATAGTGTATTTGTTTCATTGAATTTTAATTTAATGGCTGTAAATCTCTCTCAATCAAAACGCCTTGCACCCTTTACAAGTATGTACTTCACACAGCTTTCAATAATTAATTCATATCATCATATTGCTGATTCAAACTGAGAATATACAGTTATATAATATCGAGGATAACTATATCTGTTTGAAATTATTCAGGGCAGGAAAGGACTAGAGTAAAATAACATAATTTTCCTGATCAATAATACCAAAATAATTCCAAACAGTTGTGATATGCTTAAAATAAACTTTTCCTGGTCACCATACTCAGCCTTATATAAATAATAGACATTTTGAACGCCTGTTCTACACATTGGGTCTGATAGGAAATATTGACTTCGGCTGTGACGATTGTCATATTATATCCAATATGTAGAACCTATCTTTGCTATAACTTTACACTTCGAGCCCTAAATATGTATACAGCATCACTTATTAATCTTAAGAGTGTATTAAAGGAACTTTCGCAGGAGTATATTACACTGTACAAGTTTATCTACGAGACTCAACTCAAATGTTTTGTGTGAAAACTTCTTCTAGTTTGTATTTTCTTTTCTTTGACAGTCTTGTATTCGCGTCGGCACGGACTGTTCCGTAAGTCCAGTATTGTGTTAACTTTTTCAACTATTTCTTTAGCCATATCGTGGTCACATTCGAAGTCGTGCAACTTATACGTTGTGTTTCCATGGAAAATTGTGGAGTGACCTAAAATAAATGGAATGGTAAGTTACAAAATTCTTAAGAACAATACAACATTGTTCATTGTACATACAGATGAATTGTTTTCAACCTAAGAAATACCGCCCTAAATTGACCTTTGTCCTTTGTCAAAGGTATCACACACCGTGTTTACAGTAATCGCCAATTCTCAAGTCATTTTAAGACACTCTAAACAACTTCCCTGACAGAAGGGCTATTTGGTAGTTTACCATCATCAGTAGCTCTGCACATTTCCCATTCACAACTTATCGGAAGGCTAGATAAATGTTATTAATCACCTTGAGAGAAAATGTGCGTCCTTATTAAATATAATGACGTCAAGTTGAGAGAAAATGTGCGTACTTATCTATACGTTTGTTGAGTTGTTTTGAACCCGCTAATCTCTGAAACTAGAAGTCAGATAAAAAAAAATTATATATGGTAGCCACATTCATTCATTCCGGCATTACGCTACGATCCTTAGGAGCAGGGCAAAGCGGGCGACGGGGCAAAGCGGGCGAAACCGCGAGGCATAGCTATATTAATAAGATCGCACATTTTCACTCAAGTGGACAAACCTTTGGATGTTTGGGCACAGGCTGGTTACTGGAATAGTACCGGCGTTGGGTCAAGACTTCGGAGAATCCTAAACGCAAAAAAAAGCATCCCTTTTTGGCTTGACGTAAGAGCGATCGCTTGCGTGACCTACGCTTAAAACCACAATATACTGCTTACCTGGGTTATTTCTATCGCTGTATGCGGCATTATGACTAGGAGAGTAAACTATCCTGAACGTAGTTCTATTGCCTCGCGTCTCCAGGATCTGACACCACGCCACCGAATCTATGCTGTGTAGGAAGTACTTCGATCTTGACTGCATATGAAAAGAGCAAATAAAAAGGTATTAAGGTAAGCAAACAACAGATGAACACAAATAAGATATAATATACAACTTTGACAGACATTATTGAAATAGCGATTATTCAAAGAGGTATATTATATTGCCCACAGGTCCCAAAAATATTAAGTAACTTCGAGTATCCTGATGAAACATGTACCAAATGCCTCATTAGCGGGCCCTATCAGAAAATCAGCTCTGCAACTTGATTTGGTTGCTGCACTATAGTGCTGAGGTTGGGACCCATTCTGACATCACACAAGATAATTTTTAATCGATTTTTTTGTTTGCTATTTTGTCTTTTGTTTGATAGTCAGACTAAACTGTCTTTCTTTAAAATTTAAAGTTAGACTTCCAGTAATAAAACTGTGAACCGCATCTGATTTCGTGCAGTAGTTTTTGCGTGATGCGCGTCTAAACATTTTTAAGGACCTGTCATAATTTTTTCTAAATAATCTCTTCAATTCCAGATCAAGCTGATCTCGCATTGCCGAGGCCAGCGTAAACTGTTTTTTTTTTATGAGCTTACTCAGCAAACGAGCAGGCGAGCTGCCTGATGGTAAGTAGTCATCGCCGCCCATGGACATCTGCAAAACCAAAGTAGTTGCAGATGCGTTGCCGAGCCTATTAGGTTAAGGTAAAAGGAAGGGAAGGAAAAAAGGAGAAGAAAGGGAACTGAGGCAGAAATTGGGGCTCCGGCCCTCTCGCTCACCGAACGAAACCCAGTAGCGAAACGCTACTACTCGGACGTCGGTCTTCTGCGAGAGTGTGGTAATTTCCCAGTCCCGGTCACGGCTCCGGCGCTTCACACTCACCGTTCGAAATGCAATAGTATGCATACTGCTACTTGACGTCGATATTCTTTGGGAGGGTAGTACTACCCCAATCGTGCGGACCCATTTCTGTTGGCATGTAGACTTGCCAGCAGACACTACTACTACTAAACTACAGTACTTTAGTCACTTAAAATTGTGTAATCTTAGTGTATTCTTACCCAGAAAGCGTGTTTATGCGTGACTAGAGGCTCGATTTCTATCCTGTCGAGTGAGATGCCGAGTTGAACGGATGTGTTTGTCCTCACTTTTCGTAGTAGCTGAACCTTATACGCTTTGTACTGCGGTGCCTCGGTTGCCAATATGTGGGACTGCATCTTACCTACGTCTGTATCTCCACCTCCTGTAAAAAAAAACATATTTAAATATTTTGCAAAAATTGCCTAATTAGTTAATTTCCAGGACGAGCAAAATGTTATTGAGTTTTTCTATGAAATTCTCAGCAGCGGCTCGGAATTTAGTTTTATAATTGCTTATTATGATTAATAAAAAAACAATTCCAACTTTGTTTTATTTCGTGTTGCACTTGGTAGTACTTAATAATGATAGACTGAAATTATGATCAGCCTGTGTTATTAGCTTCAATACCTCTAGCTACAATGAAGGGAAAGACGTCATCAACCCAGTACATTGTGCCACTGCTGGGCACGGGTCTTCTCTCACTACGAGCCTAAACCCTCGGCTATAGTCCGCCACGCTAGCCTACTGCGGGTTGGCAGACTTCACATGCCGTCAGAAAATCTCTCAGGCATGCAGGTTTTCTCACGATGTTTTCCTTCACCGTTTTAGTAATACATGACTTCAAAAAGTCAGAGGTGCGTCCCTTTGATTTGAACTCGAGACCTTTGACTCGGCAGAAGGGGAAAGACACACACACACCTTTAATGAGGTAATGTCATTAAAATGTACTAGCACGGAGACACGAGGGACAGTCAGCATCAATTATATCGAAACAAACAGACTTCATAATGTTCTACACTAAAGAAATTAAAACTTTATCTCAATGGGATAAAAAACATTATCAACATTCGTATGTTCATTTTAAAACATCCTTTGTGTCATCAAGATATAGTTTAATTTCATTAGTGTCCATATATATCTAATGCGGCACCAACATTGGTAACTCAGAGGTCAGCGCGAGTGTGAGACACGTAGTCTCCACCACGAGAATTCGATTACGAGAAGCCGCAGCCGGAGTTAACCTGCATCGTCATCACGACAAATAAACGGTAACATCATATTAAGCTGGATACTGTATATGCAATATGATAAAGAGATAAATGTATAAAATTGCATTTTCGATTCGTTTTCGTAAGTATATATAAAGCTATCTTCTTTGCAACGTAGATGTTTTTTTTATCTTTTTACAATACCAACAACAACGTATTTTAATGATAAGATTGTTACTGCAAAATTCCAAAGACTTTCATTTGTTAATATTCAAGATAAGACCAAACTACGTTTGTATGGAGCGCGGAGCGGATACTATCCTCTTAAGTAAAACAACAATATCTACTATGTCGCTCAACACAATGGTAGCAGTTGAATAATCGCCTGTGATTGTACTTTTCCAGTGTCTATGGGATCGGATGCAGCCATAGACATGGTTAAAACATTCGCCCTTGTCATTTCCAATCCTTCTGTGATATTTTGAGTGTTGGCACTTGAACTTTATACGGTGCGAATGTCTTTCCTAGCACTTTCAGCTTGTAATATAGCTTAGGTACATTGTTACATGTTTTCATAATTTTATTTATCAATTTTTAATAGATCAGTTTACATAACATACCATCACGCTGTATTCCCCGAAGGGTTAGGCAGAGGTGTACTAATGTACACCCACACTTCGCCGGTATGTTTAGGTCCCATGTAATAGGGGGCGAGCCTATTGCCAGTAACCGGGCACAAATCCAGACTCCGAGCTGCTACCACAGATTAAAAGAACAGAGGCAAAGCTTCATACAAGTGCGACGTGATAGGTAAACTACTACAAGCGCGCGGGAGCATGTGTGCGTGACCACTGGCCGCTTGTCGCGTACGCGGCGAGACTGGAAATAACCGGTTTACGCTGGCACAGCCAGTTGACAATCTCAGGGTCAGCGCGACGCACGTTGTTCGTTTTGTTAGTTGCATGTTTGAATATATGAATAATAGATTTAATGGAATCTATGATGGGGTTCCAAGCAGATGGTAAGACCCAGCCATTTTCTCTATTGAAATTTGGATGTTTTTTAATTTCAATAGCCACGTGAATCGTCCTAGGTAGGAATCGGTTATCTTTTGCAAGGACTTGTGGTTTATCAAATCTGATGTAGTGCTGGGCCTTATCAAGTGTATGTTCACAAACTGCTGACTTCCTGGAACGGCGATGTGTTTTTTTAGAGGCATAGGGACCCGCGTAAAAGAATACATCGCCGATGTTGAAATTAAAATAGAGAGAAAGTAGACATTCAAATTTCAATAGAGCAGATGGCTGGGTCATTAAATCTAAATCCAAGCACAAGACTGCGAGACCTAAGGATACGGTGAGCTCATTCTGCGTGACCGGAACAAATAATAATCATCAAAATGTAGGGTAGCTGTTGATAATTTTGACATTAGGACGACCAACACCTCAGTCCACCCGTGACCATGGATGGGTCGGAAATTTAAAAATATTAATATAACGCGATAAAATCCGTAAAAAGTAGTTTTATTTCAACTGAACCGAATTTAATAATTCTTTTACCTTAGAAAGATATGTTATCCCGATTACCATAGGCGGTTTATAGTCCCGCGGGTTAACCGGGATCTTATGCAGGCGACGCCTCGGCGCGGGCAACTTTCTATAGGTATTGTATAAAAAATTGCCATTTTATCCAAGTCTAACACAATGCCATAAGCCACAAACAGTAAGTTAGTGTAGTAAGTTAAGTGTATCAATCTAAGTAATTATTCCAATTGGTTGCTTTAGGGTCAAACTCCTTAATCATCACTGCTATTTTATTCATTTTGATCCTATTTCCTCGTCGCCTCATTATGCCTAGTCAAACAACAATTAGCTTTAATTTAACTTTGTTTTATTTCGTGAGAAGCATTAGGTAGAACTTAATATTCTTATACATTCATTTGCTCTCATGTTGTTTACATAATGGGTATCAAACTTGAAAGCTGTAACGGCACAAAAAGATTTTAAAACTAAATTACAATTACATAGATTTAAGTAATTATTATTAGTGTAATTAAGAATAATAATTTTAAATTATAAATAAGATTTGGTAAGTAAATAACAAGAAGTAAAACCAACTTCAAAATGATAAAAAAATAAATACTAAATGAAAATCGGATTCCAAAGTTGGTACTTCCGATTTGGTTAGATCAAATGTTTTCGCCACCAACTTCAGAAATTGTTTTGCACACACTATAAGGCAATTCAAAATTTATTTTCAAAAATATATCTAATTAAATAAAAAAGGAAGGTTTATAACATGCACTTATTAATTACCGTAAGTTCTATATTATGAAACTACTACAATAAGTACCTTCATTCAACGCTTTCAATGCTATTAGAACAGCTTCTGATGTTGAAGACCCTCCTGTGTTGTGTCTAGATGGATTATGATGGCTTTGTCCAGAATCTGTGACCTTGGAGAACACGTGAAAGGCCCCACTCATGCCATCTTCAGGTATAGACGAAGGGGGTTGGGTCATGGCACTTTTGCTCTTTAACTCAACAAGGCCAAGACATTTGAAGCCAAATTTGGAACAAGGCTCATTAGAATCAAGACAAGGGAATGCCCAGTCAACCTCCCCATCATCCTCTGCTATACAAAGTCCGTAATCATGCACAGATCCTAGTGATATGTCTGGATGTTCAATGCTGAAAAATGATATAAGATCTTAGGCAACTATAATTGAAGAGACCAAAAGTGTAATTAAGTGATGATCCATATTCCCCATAGTAGGGGTTAGGCAGAGGTGTACTTATGTACATGCATGCATATGAAAGTATATGTTACATATTGGTTCAAAAAGACATTATTTTATTTTATTTTGCTGCTAGTTATTAAATTGTTGTGGCAAGGCCACGCTGTTCGCAGCATGAATGGGCCGGCTTGACCGGGGAAGTACCACACTCTCGCAGAAGACCAACGTCCGAGTAGTAGCGTTTCGTTACTGCGCTTCATTCAGTGAGCGAGAGGCCCAATTCCTCCTCCAATCCCCTTCCTTCTCCATTTCTCCCTCCTCTCCCTTTCCCTAAGGCTCGGCAACGCATCTGCAACTCCTTTGGTTTTGCAGATGTCCATGGGTGGCGATGACTACTTACCATCAGGTAGCTCGCCTGCTCGTTTGCCGAGTTATAACATAAAAAAAAATAAAAAAAATATTTGGATGAAATGTTACCTGTACTTATAGCATGTGAAACCAATTAAATCCTTGATCTTAGCATTGGCAATGACACACACAACTAGAGGGTAATTCTGATGCTTTTCTGGAAGCATTGTCATGAATATCTTGAATGACTTGGTTGGTAATCCCAGTTGTGCTGCCCCATCATACTTTGCATACTCCAAATACTGACGGTGGGGTAAGTTTGGACAGTTTTTGAGCTGTTCAGCCAGCAAAGACTTCTGTTTTTCAGGCTTTTTGACTTCAAACTTTGCAAATACTTCAATTAATTGATCTGTGGTGTGTGGAGATGAGTCCTCCCATTTTATCACTTTGATTTTAGCTGCCTTTTTTAATGCCTGCTCCTTCTTATCCAGCCATGGTGAAGTACCAGGTCTTGGTCTAGAAGATGTTTTAGAGGGAATATTACACTTTGTATAATAAATTACAGACAGCAAAAGAGGATTCATCGCAATTAGGTTCCAGTCGCTATTGAAGCCTTGACATATCATTGATGTTATTGATGCATAACTTTTGTATTTTTGAATCATTTACCCTACATAAGAATCTTCTCCTAATCTGGGTGCTTACAAATACAGCCCATAAAAATATTTGTTCAGGGATTGAACCTGCAACCAGTGGCTCAGAAGTTCATAGTTCAACCAGTGTGGCAACTGTGTTTACTTAGTTTCTTACTTACTGGGTTGGTGGTCTAGTAACAAAGGTAATAAATTTATGTATTGTATGCAAAAGTTAAAATAATTTTCTTCTATGTCTATCTCTTTCTCATTTTGCTTCAATTTTACCTTTCATAAGTGTCGTAAAAAGTTGTTGTGTCATATCAAGAGGTCAAACAGAAGGCAGAGAATAGAGATCAGTGGCAATTGCTCTACTAAGAGCTAAGCTTTTAAATACAAGAAGAAGCAAAGTTAATAATAATGGGAATGGGAATATGATGGTAATAAATGGTTGGGAATAATGCATTCATTATTTACAATGAAAATGCGAAATTAGGTCAGACAGTCGCCTTAGGGGCAGAGTTAACCTCATTAAAGCTGATCATATGGCCTGGGGCACCAGACTTTTTTTTTGGTTTTGTTGTTGTTGTTGTTTTTCGCAAATTGTAATTGTATATATGTATATTGTAATAAGTACATATTCATATTGTATTAAGTTCACAACTGAGTACCAAAACTTTAGCTTAATTTTTGTCAGCAGAAAGTACTGTAAAATAGAGGAATCTACGATTTACACTACTATATGCTAAGGCGAGATGATCAGGCGTTAGATAATGTATAGCTTGTATAGCCGTGCGAATATAAACTTGTACCTTCCTATAAAGTCATCATTACGCACGTAGCTGCCGCACAGCGGGTCATCATCTTCACTATCATCCATGTCAGGGTAAGGATCGAACTGTGTCACTATTTCTCTTCCGACTTCCTCCTCAGATATCTCTCCCATAGCATCCTTTCCTTTGCTAGGTCCTGGCTGAGTCAACCTCATTTCTCTTATCCTCTTCTTCTCCTCGATAGCTTTATTTTGAAACACTTTAGAGAAGTCTTCCCCAGCCATAACGATCTCAGATAAACCGGTGTCGTCGGTCGCAATAAATGCATCTCGTATGTTTTTTAGGAGCCAAATTTTATTATCGTATGTAGCCATTTCATTAATAACCCTAATTATTTCAAATAAATTGATAATTCTTGTGTTTGATCCTTTTTGAAACACATGTCAAAGTTGCAATTTCCAAACAAAATGCTTCGCCTTCGCGTGATTATAGTTCCGGTTTAATAAATGTCATTGTTTTAAGCATTACCATTATAGTGATAGAAGTAGAGACAGCTGTATGTATTTATGTAATATAAAAGCAATAAATGTAATAGTTATGAAGCTGAAACGCAATTTGGTTTGACATTGACATTATTGAATGAGTGTCAGTTTTCTCAGTTTTCTGTAGTGGTGCTTATAAATCGACTATCATTTTCTCCCAAGATGCGTAATAATTACGTTTTTGTTGTTTCATACTATTGAGTAGACCAATAAACTAAACGTTCAGGCTAAACGTTCAGCCTTAGGCGCCAAATCAAATTTTTTATAGATTTTTCACAAATTGTTTGGCTATAACATAAAAGTTTTCAGTACAATTCAAGGCCAGTCTATAGTGGTGTTATAGCTTGATGTGTAGCCGTGCGTATATACCTACATGGCAGTCGAAATTGCGACATGGACAATAACTATTGAGTTGATTGAATTGATTATGAAAACTTTTTCTTAAAAATCGTAATCATAGGAAATATACGTGTAAGCAGTATGCTAGAATCGTAACAAATGGCGTTCTGTAGTTTCTGCATACCTTTATGGGGAAAAGGCGTGAGTGTATGTATGTATGTAGGTACCTATAAGTTGTAATTTTTGGACGAATCCTCTTTTTGAGTCTTTTTTGTATATGGGTTTTATTAAAGCGTAGTAAGTAATTGTTGGCTACCACCAGCACTGCTAAGCGTGGGCATGTCCATCTAGTCAATTCCCCGCTTTACGCCGGCACTTTTTTGTCAATTTATTTTGACACACACAAACGTACATGTGCATCTTTTACGCTTCGAGCAACACGCAAATGTTGCTCGAAGCTTTTACTATGGAGTGTCTACTGGAGTGTAGAAAGAAAGGAGGACCATCTTGTATGGGGGATTAGTCGAAAAAGTGTCCACTTGTATACAGCAAATTATGGTACTCACCGAACTAGCGCTAGTGTAGCAAGTGGAAATGATATGAATGTAGCAGCAGAGTGAAGTGTGCTGAGTTGAGAAATTGTTTTATATGCAATTTCGTTGATACATTTTTGTTATTTTAATGATTTTATTGTTGTTAATACAAAAAGAACAAATATAGACGCAATGGGAAAACTTTGTTCAGTGAAAAGTTGTCCAAGTGGACGAAAATTGAAAAGTAAAGGAATTGATACGTCTCAACCTAGATCTTTTTTTCGACCAACAGTATGTATAATCAATTTTTATTAACTATTTAAATTTTCTTTCCTTTTTTAATTTAGTAACCTACTCTAATAATTTGTGGCGCTCTTTTCAAAATTCTTCCACTTGCTACTACAGCGCCACCTTAATTTGCTCCCTTTCAATAGACACTTTTTAATACACTGAGATGGTCCTCCTTTCTTTCTACACTCCATAAAGAAAAGAAAAAAATATTTTGTTGTCAATGTCGATATGTCATATCGTGTTGTCAATGCAAATGTCATCCATCAAACTGGTTGTCATAGCAACGGATAACATCTTGTTTGTTTGTGGCTGTGATTTTATCATGTTTAGTGATTGTCTTCTTGACTGAATTTGGATGTAAGTTACATGATAGACATGGTTGTTAATTCATTTGGATAAAATATATTACCTAAGCTTAAATTGATATCATATAATGATTTTTCCTTTTGAGATGATAGGTTAGGTTACAGGTTAGGGGTAGGCCGAAACTACAGAACGCTGTTAACTACGATTCTTGCATCTTCTTTTGCTTCAGCCACGTACTGACATGGCTTTCCAAGGCTGTCGTGTTAGCCTCATTATCATTAGACATATTTAATTTATAACTATTTAATTTATACTGGTTTCTAACACTTACGCGAATATTAGACATTGAAATAAAACCATGGATGCTGTAAAGGATCCGAAAGGTCGGGAAATTTATAATATCAATATAATATAACGCGATAAAATCCGTAAAAAGTAGTTTTATTTCAATATTTAATTTATATTAAATTGCCTCATTAGTCTAGTGGTCCTATCCGCGACTGCTACGCTAGAGGTCCTGAATTCGATCTCCAGGTCAATCGAAATGTTATTGGGTTTTTCTATGAAATTGGAGTCAGGATTTGAAAGAAAGAAAGAAAAATACTTATGATTTGAGATTTGTGCCCGGTAAATGGCAATAGGCTCGACCCCTATTATTTAGACCTAAATTTACCAGCGAATTGTACCTACATGTACACCTATGGGGAATACAGGCGTGACGGTACCTATGTTAATTTATATTACTGCACTTTTAAATGGGACATCCATACTAAATTTTTTAATTTAATAAATATCATTCTCAGCCTAAGAATACATTAACATTTCATGATAAGGCCTCTGTTCTGAAATCTGAAATTCTGAATCTATAGCATGATGAATTGATGATACATTAAATAAATTTAAAAACCGATCACACCGATGAACAGCGGTGTTCTATAATATGGGCTCATGATGATGACATCATGGTGATATTATATAACACAGATGACCTAAAGCCATAAGTTTATCTGAATAGGCAAGATTCCAAGCACCCTTAACCAATGGTCATGCATGATAAGATTAATGAATGTAGATGAAGCAAAAGTAGTGTGCCAGGATCCTAGCAAGTAGAAATCTATAGTCTCCGCCTACCACCATGGGAGACAGGCGTACATATCATATGTATGTATGTTATCTGAATAGGCCATTTGATATATTCCTAAAAATAAAACATTGATAATGGTAGATATTTCTATTATTTTATTTTATTGTTAAAATTCAATAATTATAAACCCATATATTAGTAACAGTAATTACATATTTAGTCAGTATAAACAGGTTATAAAATGCTTAACATTATGTCAATAATAAATAAGTATATAATTAAGTAAATTTCATATTAATTCATAAATAACATCAACTATATAAAACTGAACAACAATAACACATTTACAAACATTACGAAAGTACCCTAGGTAAATAATATTTTGCCAATTGGCCAGAAAAGGTCAAAATTATAAGTATAAAAAATACTTATAATGTTTGTAAGAATTGTGAAAGATCTACATAATACTATAGTTGCCCATAGCTAACATACTGCGTCTTAGGTCCTGAACACAATCATAGTAGGACCGATATGGAGGAGAGAGTGTTTCATCATAAAGTTTCAGCACTCCGACAAACTTCTTTATAGCTTCTCCATACTGGCCACTCTCCATTGCTGCACGGCCGAGACGGTACATCATTTCAGTGTCCTGTAAGAAAAAATATTTAATTATTATTATTTTTCTTTAAAAAAGCTTACTAGCAATGTGGGTTGCACATTATTAGTATTCTTGTTAACCCCTCATACTAAGCTAAATGCTTGTATTATGAGTCGGTCCACGTCGGTAGTGCAATGGGTGGGTTTCGAACCGGCAACCACATGATCGAAGTCCAACGCCATAGCCATTAGTCTACTGCTGCTTATAGTTAATTTTCCCCTAAGTTTGCTATCTAATTTTAAATAATATAGCATTTCTTTATGATACTTTTTCTGTTGCAGATCTTTCAATGCTAACAACCTTCTAAATCACCATGGCAGATGATGAAGATGGTAATATATTGCTGTAAATTATAATACATTAATAGAACTGCATCATTAGTCTAGTCGTCCCAAGCAGGACAGCTATTATGGGTGTGTTATTGGGTCTTTCTATGAAACTTTCGGTGGCAGCTAGAAGTTTGGATATGTGCCTAGTTAATGGCTATAGACTTGTCCCCTATTACGTCCTAAACATACGGTTTAGGTTTACAGTCCACCACACTAGCTTAAAGTGTTTTGGCAGACTTAACACGCCGTTGAGAAAATCTCCCAGCCATGCATGTTTTCACACGATGTTTTCCTTCACCTAATACATAATTATATTTCATTATTAATATGCTCAGTAACATTCGGAGGCCTTGGAGTCGAACTCGAGACCTACGACTTAGCAGTCCAATGGCCATATCAGTAGGCTATCACTGCGCCATACAGACTGGTCATAATTAAAAAATATATATTTAATTTCAGTTGCAGAAGAAGAGACAGCACAAGTAGAGGAACGTGACATAGAGATAGCGTTAAGCCCTGTTGAGGTTCAAGCATTAGATCCACCAAAATATGAAGTGCGACCTGGACTTGGTGAAAAGTAAGCTCATTTGTACCCTTAATTATCATATTAGTAAAGAAAATAATATTTAATATTATTCTGAAAATATTTTTTAAGTCGGTTAGAAAAAATCTGAGACATAAGCGTTTAAGGTGTTCTAGCGCATTGATTCGTGACGTCACAAACAGATAAAGTACGCTTTCTGTCTAGCATGAAATTAAAACGCTTATAACTTCCATAATATTGAACCAATTTTAGTTTTGCATCATTAGCCTATTGTTTCAAGCGCGACTGCTACGCTGGAGGTCCCTGGTTAGATTTTTCTCTCAAAATAGAGTTGGGATTTATGCCCAGTTTATGGCTATAGACTCGCCCTTTCTGACTTCTGAACCTTCTGACATGAGCTTAACATACCGGTGAAATGTGGGTGTACATTACTGTGCCTAACCCTTCGTGGAATACAGGCGTGATGGTATGTTAAATATACTACTTGTGCCAGATTCCAAGCTGCAAATGTGAGGGATATAATCCTGACGACGATGCAAGAACAGCTGATGGGGCGACAGTACCGCTCCGACCAGGCAGCGCGCTGGGTCAAGTTTATCGCCAACGGAATACGTCAGAGGGTACAGGAACTCGATATGAAAAGGTAGGTGATTGTTTTGTATCTATAGACAATGCAGGTTAGGTAAACTGCGCAAAAGTTTGGAAGGAAAAAATAAGAATACTGAAGTCGAATTAGTGACCCAACCGCGATCAAAGAAAAAATATTCTAAAATGGCATTGCATTTATTGCGTTCGACTCAACAATTTAGAATGAACAGCAAGAATCGCAGTCCTGTATTCGGTGACGTCACGCGCCATCATTGTGTAGCTTACTTCTTACGTGGCGTCACAGATGGCGCCTAAAGTTACCTGTATCGTTATTTCACTTTTATCCTGTACTAGCTTCCCGCCCACCGCTTCGCCCGCGTAGTTTCTCGGCTTTTCTATACTAAAATATGTATGTATTATACATATAAACCTTCCTCTTGAATCCCTCTATCTATTAAAAAAAACCGCATCAAAATCCGTTGCGTAGTTTCAAAGATTTAAGCATACAAAGGGACAGAGAAAGCGACTTTGTTTTATACTATGTAGTGATATTGACAAAATACCTATCTATTTACAAAAAAAAACATTGTTCAGTATCAGCGTCGTAGCCATTTCTTTAAATAAGGCATGAATAAAAATTAACAGCTTGTATAATATTACAGATTTTTTTTTATTTCAGGTACAAAATCGTAGTACAATCAACACTTATTGAAATGAAAGGGGCGGGTGTCAAGTGTGGACAGAGATGCATATGGGATCCCGAGACTGATGACTATGCAGACAATTTATATAGAAACGAGACTATATTCTGTTACACCATTGTCTATGGTATTTATATGTACTGAACTGGTATTATTAGATATTTATAGATCTTAACAAAAAAATTTACAGAATCAGTAAGTACACACGGCTATAGGTCAACCTATACAAATTTAGTTTAACAAAGATATGAACTTTCTAATTAAAGAAATTTCTAGTGAAAGAAAATATTTAATGCAAAAAAAAATGCATAAATCTAGTTCAAGCTGATCTCGCATTGTATAGGCTTCCATTACAATAAGAGGCCAGCGTAAACTGGTTTTGTATAGCTTGATGTGTAGCTGTGCGTACACTGCGGTGCGGTAAACAATAATTTTTATACCGTCATTCGTTATGAACATCAGTTTTAATTTAAAGTTAGTCAAAGTTAAAATGTTTTATATAAATTAAGACCTTAAATAGGTACTTTTGAAAGTCAGACTAGTTGTACTCGTACGGTTCCAAAAAGTGGATCTTATGGAGTCATGAAATCTAAACGCAAATTGACCTAAATAAATATTATTGATTATCAAGTAATTTATGAATTTATCATGTTTTTTTTTTTAAATATACTTCATTATGTATTGCGTGTATGAATAAGATTGAGAATGTAATTTGAATGTTCGGTAGCTGATAAAGTTAAACAATTATGTAAGTAGGCTACGTACGTCTGTAATTATAACATTGTTTGTAAATATCTAGTGTTTTTCTAAAAAATTTGGTTGAATTACACATATACAGCTCAGATCAAATAAAAATTAAGATGGAACTTTGCGAACAAAGAAGTGAGGCCGGTTAAAACTACGCCTTGCCGTGTACAAACACAATTACACGCACCTACTAGACTGACCCGATGAAGTTGTCCTGTCTTAGCTTAGCTAGGAATATTCAATTCAAAGTGGATATTTTTTTTCTAAAATTTTCAAATTTTCTGCGCAACTTTCTTAATTTTTTCTGTCTTAAGAGCCTTCTCCTGACAATAATAAACAAGGTTCAAACAAAAAAGGTTCACCGTTCACATGACACTTGTTGCCGTGACTAAGGAAATATGGGTTCATTTGAATTCTCAGGGGAAGATAAGGGCGGTTTCAGTCGATACGAGTCCGATATTTTCCTAGTGTAGTACGGTCGCCACAGCACATCAAGTTACTACAGAATGTCAAATTATCTCAGTCCATTTTGAACTTAATCACCAAAATTTTAACGTTTAAAATCATTTGGAGAAATTTGACAGTTTTGTATAACCTGATATGCTGGCGATTGCACACCCGATGCCAATATACCCTTAGAAATGGTAATCACTGCTTTTGCTTCCTTGCTTTCGATAGATGAGTCAAGATGACTCGTCACGGAATTTTCACGAAATTTTCAGTTATGTACTCAATTTGCGAATACATACAAATGTATCCTTAATTGAATATATCCATATCATGTAATAACTCATGTTTGTAGTATAATTGTCACGTCTATTCTAATTCTTTATTATGTCTACGCGGATACCTACAGAACCATTTATTGTAGGTACTAATTTGGTTACACTATTTACTTTATTTATTTTGGATGTCGAGATAAAATATTTCTACGTTGCAGGAAATCTAATAAGTAAGTACAATTTTCTTCATATTTAACGAATTTTGTCAGGCGTTTGATCACTTCACATGCTAGTTCATTGACATGGAAGATGATTGCTATAGGTACTTTATTAAAACCTATTATTTCTGTATTTTTTTTTACTCGTCATCATCCTTATTAGAGACGGATTGTTTTGTTTATAATCTACTACTAACTCTGGAATTGGAATTAAGAAAGGCCTACGGGTAGCGTTATATAATTTTTTGAAATGTACATATTCTTTTAATTCGACATTAGTTCGTTCCTGAACTATTTTCTCTGTACTTAACACTTGAATTGCCCTCACGGACCCTAATCACAGAGGGTGAAAAGGCAAAGGCTATGTTCTAAATTTGAATTAATTACGCAGTATATCAGCCAATAAGCATCACATCCCCGGGCATGACGTACCGACATGTCAATATTGCTGATGTTTTTTCTTCTACCCCATTATTTATTCGTAGTCTACCCCATTATTATTTATAAGTATTCTTTTTTCAAATGCCACGCCGCCAGTAGGTACGCACGTCAGTAATAAAAGTGACAAAAATATGGAAGTGGAAAGACTAAATGGATATGGTTTTGTTTAAGTAATGATGAACTATAAAGTATGCTACAGTGAGTGACGTGCTGTTGAAAAAAAGAAATACACGGGAAAAATGAGAAAACATCTTCTTGTTGCAATGATCAGCCTGGTGGAATTAAAACGTGGAGCGAATTAAAAAGGTACGTGTGAATTTTCATAATTTATTTTTAAGCATTAGGTAGTTGCTAGCATTTGGTGTTAAGACGCGTTGAGCAAATTTAAGTAAGTTCACAGTGTTTTTTGCAAATGCAGATTAGTTAAGCTGGTGCTTGGTACACAAAGTAATGTTAACGTCGCATATCTACATCGACAAGAGATTTGGCGACAGAAGAAAAAAAAATCGGCGCGTATTACCCGCATTGGTCAGGCTCTTCAGCAGGCGTAACTTTGGTGGCATAGTACTTACATAGACGTTTCTCTCTCGCATCAAAATAACACATCACTCTCGACATATTTCTTTGTTATTTCGACCTTGATAGTATATATTACTAAAATTATCGTAACGTAATTTTTAACTTTTTACTGCAGGAAGCGGGTTCGTGAGCTTCAAGTTCTTATTATTCTTGATTAACGCGTAGTTTACTTACTTGCAAAGCCTTCAGCCCCTTCAGAATGTTGGTGTACTGCTGGCAGAGGCCGCACTGCACCATGAACTCCTTGCAGTCATAAGGCACTGCCACCACGTTGGGACACGGCTCGTCCGAGTCGCATCTAAAGAGATAACGTCATTTACATATACCAAATTAGCTAATGTATTAACTGATAAACCTTATCTCCAAGTTTAATATCTACCCAATAAATCAAATCAAATACCTCTGAGCCAAATAGCTATTCTAGGTAGGAATCTAATGCTAATAAGTGCATTTCACAGTCTAATATTCGCGTAAGTGTTAAGTAGAGACCAGTAACTAAATACAATTCGTATTAACTATGAAAAGATAAATATAATTTAAATCAGCTAACCAGACGGGGTCTAACTACCGATTGTGGTGGGTTTTTTTTTTTAAAAAAAAGCTTACTAGCAATATGGGTCACACATTACTAGTATTCTTGTTAACCCCACGTGCTAAGTTAATGCTTGTGTTACGAGAGGGGATGCTGTATGGCATGAAATTAAAAATATTTTTGAAACAATTTAAATTTTGTTTTGTTGACAACTCTATTAATGTTACACATTAACATGAGGCAAAAAAGAACAACCAGCTTATTGTTTATTGATATTGTGGATACCTGGAATTTACGCCAGCAACCACTAGATGGCGGTAACGACCTCAAACCGATTGTAAACTACTAGACATAAATCAATTCCTATTACTCACTTGAATCTCATATAATTTTCGTTCATTTCTTCATACATTGGCCATTTATGTTCACACGGTGTACATTTGCAATCGAACCAGTACTGCTCCTTGAGGTCTGCCTGCCTCTTCTCTTTTGGAACGGTCGTGAAGATAGGGCCGTAGTTCTCGGAGACTTCTTCACCTTTTTTAATGTTTTTCACGGCGCGCACGACGATGTTATTACCGCAGAAATATCTGTAATGTGGAATAATACACGTAACTAAGTATTCTTAAATTATATTGACATTGCAAATGGTGTAGTAACGTCACTGCCACTGGTCGCGAATGTACAGACAGTTGTTCCGATTCTGGTTGTTTCAGTATGAGAAATAATTAATTTATAAATGAGAGTAGATATTGTGTCTCGCTGGCATATAACGTGCTAAAATGAATCAATCGGCACGACCCGGGAAGTACCTACTACCCTCCCACAGAATATCGACGTGAAGTAGCAGTATGCATACTGTTGCGTTTCGTAAGCTGAGTGTAGAGCGCCGGAGGCCCAATCGCGCCCTCGGTTCCTCGTTCTTACTTTAATCCTTGTAACCAATTACCATCACGCGGGCCGTAAACTTGTTAGCCTCCTTAGGGGTAACTGTATTTTTTTTTCCAAATAGTGTTTTTAAAATGGATACATACATCCTATATTTACGACAATTAATCTATTAATGGTAAAGACTAAAAAACTGCTTACCTCACGACACCAGGATCGCAAGAATGATTGAAAAGCGCAAGAGTCGGGAAGACAGCTCCCGCCAAAAACACTGACTTCCCCTCATGTTTTATGACATTCTTATCAACCTTTGGCTTCGGACATTGAAGCTCAAATACTTCATGAGCATTAAATTTGAGAATTTGTAGATTCTTCAGGATAAGACCGCCAATTAGGGCTACATCTTCATTATATTTCTCATCTACAGCCAAAGTCTTCAGTTCATCAAAACCTACAGGGTGACTTCTTGGTTTACCTTCAAAGTAACCACTTACTTCCAATAATTTAACAAAGAAAGCTGTCATTTGAGTTCTGTGAAGAAAATCAAGCTTGGATCTTTTATCGTCGTGCGACACCAAGTGATAGATATTTCTGTAATCATCAGTTTTGTAAGGACCGGGAGGTTTAGTGTCTAGTTCGGGACTAACATTAGTGAAGTACTCTTTCTTCCGTTGTGTGATCATCCTGAGAGCTATGTGGCATGTTATGGAGCATCCAGATTTCCATATAAGTGGGAGAATTTGACATTCGTATGCGTGATACGATTTCTGTGCCGCCTCTAAGCACTTGTCGCTGCAGAATATAACGTTTGGACATTTTGGGCAAGGCAGAGGAATTGTACACCTGTGAACAAGGATTGTGATTAAATATGAGAAAGCCAAATCCAAGCTCCCTATAAAGGTAATAGTTGAGTTACAGATGAATGATGTATGCGTGCCGTCAGATAGGAACTCAAAGCTGCTCTTCGTAAAGACCATTCAGATATTGAGTAGGTATTGAGTTAATTTCGGAATTTCTTAAAAAAAATTAAGCACATTGACTACTCAGTAAAAGTGTCTTTAAAAGAGTTCACAGAAATAAAAAAATCATTTATAATTAATCAAAATTAGCTCTGCATTATTTTGATACTTACTTAATAAAACAGTTTTGACAGTGTGTACTCGAATATTCCGCTAGTAAAACTGCACTATGAGGTTTCTCTACCAGCAATATCTCTCCTGCCTCTATGTTTTTTGTTGCCGTCGCAAATCTGCCTCTAACTTCTTCATAATCTATACGAATGGCTTCCGAAGCTGCAGGATATTGAGGGTTATTCTTTCCAGGAAGCTTCGGTCTAGGTGGAGTCTTGGTTAAAGGTTCGGGGTCCTTAGGATTTCCAGCCAGCACGAGACCTTTGTTCAATATTTCCAACATCAGCTTGGAGTCTGTGCGCATCTTTTGTCTCTTCTCTTTATCCAGCTTTGTGGCTTCATCAAGTGAGCTGATTGTGTCTCTGGAAATTTAACATGTTTATCATTGCTTAACATCTCTTTGACCTTATAACTTGAGGAACAGGTTTACCAAACTAGGAAAAAGAACTCAAGATTAACTTCTCCTACTACTATTACTACACGGCGATCCCCCAACGGAACATATAGTAGGTATGCTCTATTCCGGGTCTGGTTTTTTATGTACTTTTTACGGTTTTTTGCAGAAGCATCCTCTTTTATTGCCTCATTAATCTGATGGTCCTAAGTGCGACTGATAAGCTAGAGATCCTGGGTTCGATTCCCAGGTAGAGCAAAGTATTATTGAGTTTCTCTATGAAATTCTCAGTAGCAGCGCTGTCTGAATTTTTTTCTAGCAGTAGGCTCGCCCCCTATTACAAATCAAATCAAAATGTGGTATGGTGGGTGCTTTTGACATAACATACGTATGTTATGTCAAAAGCACCCACCATACACGGGATTATACTAGAATTCCAATGTTCATGCATGATTAAGAAAATATCTTACTGAAAAGCGGTGATAGCTTCTTTGTTCCTCTTTAGAACCAGGAGGCATCTTGCCCTCCTCTCGTAGACCTTATACCTAAGATGTCGCGGGTACCCAAGACTGAGGCACCTACGAATATCGGATAGAGTGTCTTCGTATTGCTCCAAGTGATTTAACGCCGCTGATCGATTCGCCAACACAATGGAAAGCTCCTCAGCTGTAAAAATAAAAATAAGTACTATATAAAACCTAATTAAAATCTACATTTATGTATATTCATATTTCAAAAATACTGGCGGTACGCCTCAATTTGAACATATAAATACATAATAATTGACTGAATAGACTGCCTCGTTGGTCTAGTGGTCCCAATCGCGACTGCTACGCTAGAGGTCTTGGGTTCGATCCCCTGGTCGAGCAGTGTTATTGAGTTTTTCTATGAAATTCCTAGTAGAAGCTCGGAGTATGGATTTGTGCCCGGTGAATGGCAATAGGCTCGCCCCCTATTACATGGGACCCAAACATACCGGCGAACTGTGGGTGTACATTAAGTGCACCTCTGCCTACCCCTTCGGGGAATACAGGCGTGATGATATGTTATGTTTTGTTAAATACATAATACCTACATATTGCCTATGTCCATCTGGGATAGCGTACCTTTCAAATAGTGAAAGATTTTTCTAAATAGGTGCAGTGGAGTTAACTCTCCATATTTATACAATCTTACAATATCTGCTATACTTTTTTTGTAATATAATTGTTTTGTACCTACATCACTGGTGAACTAATAAGGAATTACAGAAGCACTCCTCTGCCACATTTTCATTTAAATCGTTAGCTTTCGAGGAATATAGGCGATATGGTTTACTATTGAAATATAATTCTGAGTTATTATTTTCTTAGAAAAAATACCGTGTTTGAATTAAACACTCATACAATGTAAACAAACAAACAATATTATAAATGATGCAGGAAAATATACATATTAATTCATTTCCTGTTTTCAAATACAGGAATTGAAAAGGAAAACCGTAATATAATTAATTATTGATTTTAAGTTTTACAGCATATTTGTCACCCCCAAGCTTTCAGCCGATTGCGAATTCTTAGAATACCTATCTCGTTTATAATTATATTAATAAAGTATTTACTAACAGGAAAATACCTTAACCGTATTTTATAATAATGTTAGTACATATCTTTTGCGGTTAAATCTAGACCACTATATGGAGTAAAATACCACAGTAGTACAAAAATGTACATTAAATTCTACGGAACAGTGAATTTGTTAATTTCCTTAAGTGATCTATTTTAAATAGCATTCCGCCCGCGGCTTTGCCCGCGTGAACTTTAAGTTTCTTTTCATTGTACGGTATAATATATAGCCTATGTTACTCAGGAATAATGTAACTTTCTATTAGTGAAAGAATTTAAAAAATCGGTTTATTAGATCCAGAGATTGCTCCTACAACCTGGCAAACTCACACACTACCAAATGCTGTTTGTTTACAAGTAGACATGACCTTAAACGTCAAAATGGGCAGTCATTATTCTCCGTAACTATTACAACTACATATAACAATTGACTTACTTTCCTTCTCCGGCATGAAAATCATGCTTTGGCTGTACATCTGCATAGCTTTAGCCCAATCACCTTTCTGCACGGCTTTATTTCCCTCATCCTTCAAGTCTCGCGCCTTTTCCAAGTCTTTTTTCACTGGAAACTCGCCGCCAGTCTGGCATTTCTGCAAATCGCCGATTATATTGTAATTTCTGACGATCGGTAGACTGCACAAGTAGGAGACACGCTTCGAGTTGGTCTCTAAATTGGCGAAATTGTTTCTCGTCACGTCATCCAAAGCGCTGTTAATAGTTTCGTGGAACTTTTTGAAGAAACCCTCGCTGTCCTGAGTCATTTTTGTGAACGGGGAATAATGCACATGTAATAAATGGGTATTCTAATGGCTTTTAGGTTAGAAGTTGAAAGCCGGCGTAAATGCTCGCGGGGAACTGTTTCATGCTTCTATTTTTATATTCGGGACGTCGATCTGTTCTTCACTTCAGTTACATACAGACATTCAGACAGTTAATACTAGTACTATAGAACAGTGTGATGCATTTTGGTTGAGATTGAAATGGGAATTTATCTTATATTTATCTAAAATCTAGCATTATGTGGCGTGTACTGCATAAACATTCTAAAGTAGATACCTATTAAATTTCTACGAGATTTGAAATTGCATAAACGTACCTGCCTAAAACCTTGACTAAAAAGCCCGCTTTGAATGAGTCACTATTTATAATAAGTACTATTCAACATTTGCTATAAGGACATCAATTAATTCCAGAGAACTGGAAGGCTAATGTTATTCCGAAAATAAAATAGCCATATTAGTCGTACAGTTTTATTCTGGACAGTTCTCGAACAGGCAAGACTTGGACGGAAAACAAAACAACCAGAATGTGCATGCGTTTATATATTTTAATAACGTAATACAGCGAGGCACGCGACTATATTTGGTCCAAATTTTTTGCTCATCTCTGAGTTTTAATTAGTTATAAATTGCTTGCCATTTGTTTAAGAGTTTGTGGCTATTTTTATATGTGTTTCAAGATGTAGCTTATAAATTACGGTATGATCATTATTTGCACTTGCGGGGTATTAAAATATGTTTCCATTCCATTTATCTTCTGACCAGTTTTTTGTCTCAAGTGTTATTGTATTCTATTTTTAACCCCTGACGAAAAAGAGGGGTGTAATAAGTTTGTAGTGTGTCTGGCATAGCTCCTGAACCAATTTTAATTATCTTTCTTTTTGTCTTGACTTATTCTATCTCTTCGCACGTCTGATAAACTATGGTAAACCTATATATAGCTGATACATATTATTCAGTTTTCCAAATAACTATATAATAATTATTGAAGCATGTGAGTGAGTTAGCCCGTCAAGACCCTCCGACCCTCGAGAGGGTTACCGTTTCCATTTTACATAACTATTGCATTATAAAAACCTGAAAATCTGTGGCATTTAGAGACAAGTAATTATAATATAATTCTAAGGAAATGAGTAAAGTGCCTTCTGCTGTGTGAAGTTTTCTTGGTACAAAGAAACGACAATATGGATCTAATTCATTTCCGAGTATTATACTTGTACTTACCTTCGACTTCCAGGGAATGAGATAAAAGCTTTGCTTCGAGTCCATTACGTGTTCGTCTCACAGGAAACAACAAAGGTTTACATACATAACATAACCTACCATCACGTCTGTATTCCCCGAAGGTTTAGACAGAAGTGTACTAATGTACACCCACATTTCTCCGGTATGTTTAAGTCCCATGTAATAGGGGGCGAGCCTATTGCCATTAACTGGGCTGTGCTGCTACTAGGAATTTCATAGAAAAACGAACCCAGGACCTCTAGCGTAGCAGCCGCGCTGAGGACCACTAGAACAATGAGGCACTCTACATACATTCGTCATAATGCAATCTGTTTCCTTGTGAAATTTTATCTAAGTAAATCTGTTCAGCGGATTACGCGGCTAAACTCTTGAAGGGGCAGGGGCCCTATATCAAAATTCAAGCAAATGAAGGGTAAAGATTTTAAAAACTAGGCATCTATGACAGTTTACCGGGAAGCACGAGATTAAGTGACATTGTGGATAACATTTTACTACTTTACTATTTTACCTTACACACGTTCGGGGCCCCGTATCATTGATATGGCTGATATGGCGGTAGCTACGCCCCTGGACTAAACGTTCAGCCTAGGGCACCAAGTTAATTTTTCGCAACTTGTTCGTCTATAATATGAATAAGACGAACAAATAGCGAAAACAAAAAAAAAATATTTGGCGCCCAATGGTTAAAGTTTAGCAGAAACAGATTAACTTATTAGGTACATATTTACTTTTGCATTTATAATAAGGGAATGGACGGTATGGATTACCTAATTGGTCTAATGGTTTCAATCGCGGCTGCCAATCTTGAATTTTTGGGTTCGGTTCCCAGGTAGAGCAAATTGTTATACTTACGTCATCATCCCTCTCTTGCCTCCCTCCTTTGCCTTTTTCTCAATTATTTCGGGGTCGGGTTACAGTCAAACCAGATGCGACTAAATATCTGAATTTAACCCGAAGCGGCCATCAGATCCTAACGACCTAATTTCTGGGCAACATACTATCACGCCTGTATTCCCCGGAGGGTTAGGCAGAGGTGTACTTATGTAAATACACCCACATTTCGCCGGTATGTCTAGGTCCCATGTAATAGGGGGCGAGCCTATTGCCAGCAACAAGCTGCTACTGGGAATTTCATAGAAAAACCCAATAACACTTTGCTCGACCTGGGGATCGAACCCAGGACCTATCTAGCGTAGCAGTCGCGATTGGGACCACTAGACCAATGAGCAACTTATCCGATCTATAGACTGATTGAAAATCAGGCTTTCTGGGCTTCTAACGTTTTTGGAGCGACTAATAGCGTGATGATTAATAACCTTTTGCACGCCAGAGTATAAACGTATCGCCGTACCCCTGACGCCAGGCCACTTTTTACTGCCACAAAGTACTGAAAACACACTAAAGTAATGATTAAATTGTTTATTTCATAATATGGTGCGACGTATATTTGTCATATATTTGTGACGTTGGCGTTCAGGGTAAGATTTCGTTTGGCACATATATGTGACAATGGCGTTCAAAAGTTAAGGTTAAGGGTGTACGTTAGTACAGCTCCGATGGTATCTTAAGTTAGGTATGTCTCCTATCATGTTCGTTTGTTTATTTACTTATCCTTATAATTATATTTCCTACACCTTTTGCGCAGTTAAACGATGACTCACATTTCGATTATAATTATTCTAGGTAATTTGTAAAGTACTAATGGGACATGATGCCCTGATCTGGTTTTATAAAATACATTGTTTATGAGTTGTTTATTGGAGTTGGTAACTTAACTATGTACCAATACATTGCATATAGAGTTTAGTTTTCCTGCTTACAAACATGGCTTTAACGTTACTATGAATATCAGAGCTATATGAAAAGTCCAAAATTGTAGGTAGTTAAGCAGTTAACTATTTATTATTTACTAGCTGTACGGCAGACGTCGTGTCTTCACTATGAATATTCAAAACGCGCGAAGTTATAATTGTCTTTAAGTTTTCTAATATTTTCCAATTTTCTGCCCAATTTCAATTTTTTATTTTCGTAAGAACCTTCTACAAAGTATTAGGAATAAAAAAAGGATACCTACTCATAACTTGATCTTTCTTAAGAAAGTTCTCGAAAGTGGTGTGCATCGTAACCAGTGGAAATCTAAAGTCTCTGCCTACCCTCATGGGAGACAAGCGTGACTTTACTAAGTGTTTTTGTATTGTGCTGCGACTCAGAATGAACTTTCTTTCTTTTTTTTAAATCATAAATGCATCCGAGCCTATCTCACTACGGAAAAGTCCGTGACAAATGAATAAGGAACCGATAGAACGCATGATACGCACATGTTAATAGGGTTGCCGACATTTTTCCGGGCTTAAAAAAAATGGTAGGTAAGTACATTACAAAATAATACCTACTGTATTTTATGGAAAAAAGGCGGGGTTTGATTGCTATATAGTTTAGATGCTGTAAAAAGTAACAATCCAAGGGAAATATAGTATTTTTGCTTAAATACTTTTTATTTGTATGTACGCGCGGCTACACATAGATATAAAAAACCAGTTTACGTTGGCCTCTTATTGTATAGGAAGGCCATACAGTCCGAGATCAGCTTAAACTGGATTTGTATAGGTCGACCTGCGTGTCTACATGTTATCAATCAAAGGACGAAGTAAAAGAAATGCAAAGTCAGCAGTTTTATAGAGAACTGTTCTTTGAAAAAAATAAAATAAATGTGTATAGAGAATAGCAGCACTGTTTTTTTTTTCGCTAGTTTAGAGTTGGTCATATGTATACCCAGATTATTTTTTTCAATGGGATTACTCGGCAAACGAGCATGCGAGCTACCTGATGGTAAGTAGTCATCGCCGCCCATGGACATCTGCAAAACGAAAGGAGTTGTAGATGCGTTGCCAAGCCAATTTAAGGAAAAGGGAGGGGAAGGAGAAGCAATGGGACTGAGGGAAGAATTGGGCCTTCGACTCACTGACTTCGATATTCTACGGAGGGTAGTACACACGGCTACAGGTCAACCTATACAAATCCATTATAAGCTGATCTCGCATTGTATAGACTTCCCCTACAATAAGAGGCTAGCGTAAACTGGTTTTGTATAGCTTGATGTGTAGCCGTGCGTACTTCCCCGGCCGTGTCGACCCATTCATGCTGGCACGTAGACATGCCAGTAGGCCTCAGGCATTTTTACTATGAAATTGTACAAATTGTCGAGGCCCTTTCGCTTGAAAGACGACTAAATTGTCGCGGTGTATATCATGGCATTCTCATATTATCATCATATTGCCAACCCTACATCTAAATATGAAAAATGTTTCGCCTTGACACGACCTTATAAGTGAAGTGCATTGTAAGTAAACAACTATGAACAATTTTAATAACTTACAACAAAGCATCCAGACAGCCTTATAATATTTCCTCGATTCTTGGAAGATCGCAGAGATTAGCCGTCAAGTGATTTATATGTGTCAGAACCGAGAAAAATTAAAGTTGTTTTCCACTGACGTCAGTTTAATAATACTTAAGGTTACGTTAAAGGCTTAAGTATATATACTTAACCATAACTTATCATCACGCTTGTATTACCCGAAAGGCTAGGCAGAGATGTACTTAATGTACACCCACATTTTACCGGGCACATATTATATCCAACAGATGATTGATGTCAGAAGTGCTCTGAGAAGAATTTATGAAAGTGTTGTTAACCCTTTTTCTTCATTTTGTATAGTTTAATATGTATTAGTTACTGTAATTGGTTATTACACAACCATTGTACTTAATTAAATAAATGAATAATTATGCAAACTCCTAGTAGCTACTGAGAATTTCATAGAAAAACTCAATTACACTGCTCGACCTGGGAATCAACCTAAGGTCTTGAGCTCTTGGCTTGGGATCTTTTTTACGCGTGAGCATAGCAGTCGTGCTTAGGACCACTAGAGTTATCAGGAAGATAAGTATAAACTAAGTCTTTTCCATGTCATGTAACGAAAGTAGATAACGTCCTTGAAAATATGTAAAAAAATACCGAAAGAATAATTCGGCTTTAGGCAGCTTACGAGCCCGCTTCCTCCGTTTAATGTCCGGTAATGTTTAATAGGGTAGTTGACTGTTGTTTAATTTAATGAAAAATAACAGGATTATTGTAAAATTAAATTAATATAAGACTCATCCTCAGATCAAATAAAAAGTTAAGATGGGACTATGGAAAGCTCGACTGACAAGATAAGGCGTAGTTTCGGTAAACGTGTGTAATTGTGTTTGTTCACGGCAAGGCGTATAGCCGGCCTCACTTCTTTGTTTGCAAAGTTCCATCTTAATTTTTTATTTGATCTGAGGACTCATCACTCATTCTGAGAGTAGATTTAATCTAAATTTTGAACGCAAAATTTTAACCTATTCTATTCTTTTAATTCATATTGTGATTAATGTATACCTATGTCCTAATCTATTTGTTATTTTTACAGTATTAATTTATAATTATTTTTCAATTCCAATTTAATCGATGTTTTTAACCATTGAATCATACTGTATTTTAATTTAATGTAATTTATCTAGTTGACATTTTAACTTAAATGATAATTTGTAAAATTATTTTAGAATTTTTGAGTTTTTATAATTGATACTATACAAGTGCTGTGCACACCTATAAGTGACGAATTCACCGCAAAATTGTTGTAATGAATATATTTAATGTAATGATTAGTGAATAAGTCGTTGGTGTGTCAATAAATAAATAAATAAATAAAATAAATAGACCCGTGCCCAGCAGTGGAAAAATGTAAAAGGTTGATGATGATTTATACTGAATAATAATATGAATGAGCGTTAAAAGTTTTTGGTAGGGATGAAGAGGATATGCTCTCTATCCCTTTCCCGTTATAGTGTTAGTAAAATGAAAATGCTTATAACTTTGTTATGGCACCGTAAGTCACCGTCAGTCAAGTAATATAAGTCACCTAGTGTATGGAGTATATATTTACGTGGTGTTATTTAAAAGAACCATCTCGTTCGGACTATTGTTTATGGTTCTCACGCGGGCAAAACGTTGCAGTTCTTGTTTTGACCAACCTAAAAATGGAATCGCCCAACATTTTAGGAATTCCCCCGACGATTAAAGTGTTTTGCTTTTATTGACGTAATATCGCAAAAACTCCTAGATAGTTAAATAAATACGAAACGCCAATCTATTTTTAGTAATGTCCCTTATTAAAAGTGTGGGTATCGGTGGGTGAGTAAGGTGTATTTCGTTCGGGGAATTTCTGAATAATTATTTGTACGTTGTATGGGAGTCTTTTCACCCTTAAGTCTCCAAAATACAATATAAAGGTGTGTTCTTAATAAAAACATATATAGATTCCATAATAGTCCATCAATCTAACGTCCCTAAGTTCAACGTCCTAGGGCTTGGCAAATAGTAATCACGTAACAGACCCAGGCATAACAGTAATAAGCTGGAAACATAACCTAGATATCTAGACCTAGCACAGGTCTTACCTAAAACTTAACCTGGAAATGTAACTAGAGCTCAGTGATAGCATCGAGACATGTTCACACATTATGCGTAATGAGTTGCGCGTACGTATTTCGTAACGCACACCTGGCGTATTCGATTATGCGTTTAGTTATGGTTCAAAGGTATATGATAATTTTTCAGCGATTTAGAATTAATTAAGCGTTGTAGAAATATTACAGAGAACAGAAGGTTTTTTTACTATTACAGCAAAAAACAAACAAATTCAAAATCAAAAAATTGTTTTAAAAAAATTGTACTTCTGTAACACATTCTACTCGTAGGTTCATGATAGTAAGTGTCAGAAAGAATTGAGACATTAACTACTTATAGTGTACTTATTCACAATTAAGTACTTCATCTTTTTCGTGTCGAAGGTACTTTTTTTTTAAATATGTTGGTATACTCTTTGCCCAAAACTTAGCCACCTCTAAAACATTGTCAGTGGCAGCGCAGAGGTCGTCTATATTACAGGTTTCAGGGCATAGAGGACAGGATAGAAGGGGATCCATAGTTTGCAACTGAAACTAAATTGAAAAAACTTAGAGAGAACTTAGAGAGTAAAACTTTTGCTTAAAATATGTACGCAGCAGATGGTAGTGTTAATTGTCAATCCTCCAGTTATCCTATATTATAGTAATATGCAACGACTACTAAAAAGCCTTATTAGTCTAGTGGTTCCAAGCGCGACTGCTACGCTAGAGGTCTTGGGTTTGATTCTTAGGTCGAAAACTATCATTGTGTTTTTCTATGAAAATCTCAGTTCAGCAGCTCGGAGTTCGGGCTCGCCCCTTATTACATGGAACCTAAACATACCGGCGAACTGTGGGTGGATATTAAGCACACCTCTACCTTACCCTTTGGGGAATACAGGCGTGATAGTATGTCATCTGCAAAAAAATGAATTTCCTATAAATAATTCTGTTCTGAAAAGAGTGTCCATGGAGTTTCTTGCCGAATTCTTCTCCATAGGATCAACCTTTTGGAACCGTGCAACAAGAGTCAATAACGTTTCATAAACGCTTTTAAAAGCTTATTTGAAATAAAAACATTTGATTTGATTTGTTTTCAGGGTCTGCTATCTACTCAATATATAACCGTCGCCGGCGCCATCCTTATAATAGACAGTTGCACCTGCTTGTGTAATTTGCACTATCTATTCATCTGTCTGGAGTTTTATAACGCCATTTGCAATCAACTGTATCTCGCTGCGATCCGACACTCCTGCGCACACATGGGCGTTATAAGGGCGTTTATACATGTAAAGTAATTCATTGAATTGCCACGTGGGGACGACTTATAAATCATTTATTTGCGATTACCGCCGCACCTGAGTAAAATGTAATTATGTTTGCAACAGAATTTTCCAAGTCGTGACTGTGAAACTTCATTGTTGTGACTAACTCGGTGATCTGACTAATGAGAATGTGCAAATGATAGGGTAAGTGCTCCAGTGAATGAACACTTAAGGAATTCTCGAACTTCAAAAAATAATTACGTTAAGTTGCCTGTAAAGGATTCGAACCAAAGCTATATTTTAGTATTAAGATTTTATTCAAAAATCATTTTTATGTTCGTTTTATGACATAAACTGTATACTTTCATACATATTTAGCAATAAAGTACAAAATACCCTAAAACCCCAGTGAATGAACGGAAATTTCTAGTAAATGAACACAATAAAACCAGTAAATGAACACCATTTTTCTTTATTTAAAATTCTAAAAAAGTGCGTGATTTTGTAAAAATTGCAGTCCAATAAATAACTAAATTAACGAAAATAAATCCTTGAAACCTTTAAATCTGATACAAATAATATAATATGATATTATAATATTATTTCCCGTTTAAATCCTTCGGTGCCGCTGGACATGCCGTTACAGTTTCTTCGATTTCAATTTCATCATTTAGCTTAGCCTTTTTAACTGAACTTTTTATATTTCGATTATTATCAGTGTTCTCTTCGTGGTATTTAATATTATGCTTTGTTCTCTTTTCCTTCTTTTTTCTTTTGCCTCGAATTTTCGCTTTTTCCATTTGATATGTTCTTTATACTATTGACCGGTTAATCCAAATGGCATGGGATTTGATTTCTTTGTACATACTGGTTTCTGACACTTCCGCGAATATGAGACATTGAAATAAAATTATTATTTACGGATTTTATCGTGTTATATCGATATTCTTTGATTCCCGACGTTTCAGATCCTTTACAACATCCATGGTCACGGATGAACTGAGGTATTACTCGTCCTTATGTCAAAATTACTAACAGCTACCCTTCATTGCTTGGCGGTCATAGCGTCTGGTGTACTTAACCAGAAGACGCAGGTTCGAATCCTGCCCGCGGTCGTATTTTTCCTTCACTAAAATAACTTAGCTACCCTACATTTTGGTAAATTATTTTCATTTAATCCGGTCACACAAAAACGAGCTCACCGTATCCTTTGGGCTCGGAGTACTGTGCTTAGATTCAGATTATACCAATATACCAAGAATTCGGAAATTATATATTATAAATGGAGGAGCTCTCCTCTTTCTCATCAGCAGCAAAAGTACAAAGAATTATTATCGATTCTTATTCATTCCACTGGCGATTTCGCACGTATTTTTATAATTCTTAAGTCCTAATATTATTCCGGTTTTGGGGCAGGTCATGGCACCTGTTTTGGCAGCATTAAATATACGACTAGGGTTGTTTCTAACATCTTCAGCAAGTTCTTTGGGCAAAAAATCATTTAGCTCCTTAAACACGACCTAATAGCTGTTTCGGTAACAGCAGCTCTACCCTTGGAAATGACTGCCATATATCTTTTAATTTTATCGGGATGCCTATTTAAAAACAACAATAGCCACTTTTTTACTTACTATATTGTTAGTTGTCAAACATTTTTTAACAGTATCAAATACTTCCTAAGGATGCATAGGAAAATGAAATTTTGCTCTATTTATTATCCAATTCGGCAATCTAAGCTTCTTCATGCGTAGCTACTTCTGTTGGTGGACGCATTTTTCGTTTCAAGGGAACTTTATTATCGATAGGGACAATTATATATAAATTATTATTAATAGTAAAAAGGGATGGTTTTAAAATGATTAAATCCAGTTGAAAAGGATCCAGTTAGTAAAATGGGGTTATCTCAACAAAACGGCTACTGGGTGCGGATGTGGAGCTGTGTCGCAAACTATGGCTCACCTCTTATCCTGTCCTCTATGCCCTGAAAAATGTAATATAGACGACCTCTGCGCTGCCACTGATAATGCTTTAGAGGTGGCTGAGTTTAAAGCAAAGAGTATTTAACGTACCCTCGACACGAAGAAGAAGTTGAAAAGGATGTGTTCATTTATTGGACACATTTACATGATGAAAACTAATATTTGAACATGACTAAAATGTTAGTTCATTCACTAGATTTTATGAGCCAGTAAATGAACACACCTGTTCCAATACTGGCCATAAGATAAGAAATATTTTTTTAAATCTACTCCCAAAACATGAATCTTATGGTGTAAAAATAAGTAATTTTTTTTAATAAAAATATGAAATCGAAGGTTTTCCAGTGAATGAACGACCGTTCATTGGATTTTAATCAATTTTTGGTTTCAATCCTGGAACACCTAATAATTTCCTTAAAACTGACTAAAACGACAACGGAATTAATTTGAGGCGTATAGTATAACTATCTTTTAATCAAATTAATAAGCAACTAATCACAATTACTTCAATTTCGGCTACAATGCCCAATCAAAAAAGTTGCATCCTACCCGAGTCCTAAACTCTGACCCGAACAAATATAACAATACACCACACCGACAACTTTAAACGCTCGCCCTTGTGAAACGAATAGTGATATAAAAAATGACTGTTGTCACTAAAATAGAAAATTATGTTTCAATCACGAAAAAAAATACTGTGTTGGATAGAAATATCCTTATTTCTTATTTTTTGGAAAAAACTGAGATTTGTTCATTCACTGGGGGGTGTTCGTTCACTGGAGCACTTACCCTATAATATGTATGAGTTATTGGTTGTAGATAGCGATAAAGTTAATTGAAATGTTTAGTCGTGGGAAATCTAGTTGCTGTAGACTTTCTTGGATACAATACATGGACAGTTAATTTGAGGAAACAAGACTAGTTCTTTTCAACTTTATTTTGTGCATATGTACACCTATAGATATAGCATGTTTGTTTAAAGTGAGTTTTGACATTATTGGTACAGAGGTGTCCAATTAAGGAGTGAACTGCTGCCTCTAGGGTCTAGGCTAGGCGGTCGTGTTCCTCAAGATTCGACTACACCATAAGTCTAGTTGTCCCAAACGTGACTGCTACGCTAGAGGACCAGGGTTCGATTCTCGGGTCGAGCAGAGTGTTATTGGATTTTTCTATAGAATTCTCAGTCCGGTTAATTGCAATAGGCTCGACCCTATTGCATGGGCCTTAAACATACCGGTGAAGTGTGGATGCACATTATTACACCTCTGCCTAACCCTTCGGGGAATACAGGCGTGATAGTATGTCCTGCAGATATAATGGCAAACTGTCATGCAAGTATCTACTTACATTGGTAATAATAATTTTATTTCTAATTATACAGTAGATATTATTGCGATTATAGTAATAAGATTTTCAGTTTATGTTGGGTTATTTAGTTAATGTATAATAAAACATAATTTAAAATGTCAGTATGCGGTCCGCGTTTGCCAAACACATATTACTCTATCTATACTACTACTATTGAGATTTTATACAGTGTATCGTATATTAGAGCACAATACTATTGTACGTGCATGTGATTATATTATTATTATATTGCAATGTAGGACAAATTTCGAAAAGGATGCGCGGGCGCAGCTAACGGCCACGGTCAAAGACACAGGTCACGCGACATAAGTACTTCCTGCATACTTGTATGATGGGTGCATTTAACCTAGTAATCTGACAGTTTGGAAGGTAATATTTTTAAATCTTGACCTTTGAAGTGGTGATTATTTTATTCATTTTCCGGATATTGTATTGGGATAAAGTGATTACTTCCGGAGAAACATACTCCTCTTTGTAATATTTAAAAGCAGTTGAAGGTCAGCTTAAAGGAGATTATTAATGTACCTACATGGGCTAAGTATGTGCCTTTATCTCTATATTATTCGGTATGACTATATTTCACCATCAATTTGTGAGCTTTTAAAAGTATTCAGCTGACTCAAAAGACGTTGTCATGTCTTACAAAATTTGCACAATTTTCTTAATTTTTGTTTCCCTAAGCAGTTTCTACAAAGTATTAATGAAATCGGTAAAGTCGTTTATGGCGTGACACAAAGAAATAGGGATAGAAATTAATTTTTATATACTTACCAATTTTGTTGACCGGTGTACGTTGCTCACACTTATCGCGATTATAATAAACAGGATGAATTGACTAAAAGAGCGACCAAAAGGAATATGGAGGGATAGATAGAGACTAAAGAAAAGATGGATTGTGTTAAGCCCAATCATCCATTATGATGGAAAAGGGAGTGCATGAGGAGACGACGGCTTATAGAGATGAATGGAAGAAGAAGGCGTGCTGCGCTGTGACCAAATAAATTGGAAAAAGAAGGAAGATGGTGATGGTATATACCTACGAGCCGACAACCGTAGTCTATAGTTCCATACCCTGTCGTAAGAAGAACTATTAAATGGGAAATGGAATAACAAAAAAAATAAAACAACATAGAAAGATTTATTTAATTAATATTTAATTCGTTACTCTAGTAGGCTGTGGTTTTATTAATTGTCGTCTCTACCCGTATGGTATACTGTGTTGCCAACTCATGTTGCGAATTAGACAATTAAATGTCTATTTTCCTACGTACGTAATGAATGATGTGCGTTTTGCGATGTCAACGAAAAAATTCCATAGTTATCTGTATGAGAGCAATTATGTCGGAGACGTGTATCAATGATAATAATATACGGATTAACGTACCATCATCAACATAGGTATATAGTAAAAGGGATTTCTGTAATCACAAATCCATTTCTTAAGGCATGATAGATTCTTTGGATGATAGCGGGGTATGTAGGACTCATAAATATAGGTACAGTCTCCAGCACATCAAGTTACTAGGTTCTGAACTTATTTTTTTTTATTTAATGATTAAATTAATTGGAGAAATTTGGCAGTTTTGTATAACCTGATGTGCTGGCGACTGCACTAAAGAACACACTCTCCAAAGGATCCTAAAACCGAACGATTCTACCCTGAACCAATAGTCAGGGCCGTAGGATTAGTGAACACATCTAAAAATACTTGCTCGGTAGTGAGATCTCTTGGAGCCCGACAGGACCTTTACTTCGGAGTCTGACGTAAGGCATCTTACCGACTTAACCCATAAATTTTATATTATTAAGTATTTCTTCCTTGGTATCACAAGACTGCGAAGTTGTGGTGGTGTGTACATTTCAAGCATGGTGTTTCTCAAAGTTATTCCTTCAAAGGTCATCTTTGAACCAATATAAGGCGTCGACATTGAGGAATTGGCTTACTGTTAATAAATTTCCATTCATGACATCTTCTGTCTTCGCGACCCGGAAGGACGTATACTTGTTTAACTTTCCAAAGAGCTATCATAAGATCTTCCTTGTTCCTCTGCCAAATAAATCTCTAGGTCGCGACCTAACCCGTCCGCTATCGACATGCACACCATACACCTCCTTCCGATTGTCTCCCTTCCTCCTCCTAATTATATCTTAGTCCTAATTACTAAACACAGCACGTACTATAATACTGTGTTTCGCGATGAATATTTATTTAATTGACACTTAATATTAGTTTTACCTTCCTGTGGGGCCTGAGGAATGATGAGTATGACTCGACAGTGTTTTATTTCGAGCTTATCTAAAATGATTTGCAATCTATTTTATTTTTAGTGTAATTTTAATGTAAAATGGAATGTTTCGGTAACATCTCAATAATATAGACAAATAGGATTGTAATTACTAAAACAGCAAAGATATGTGTACTTACTTAATATCTAACAAATATAATAATGTATGACCAAAAATATTTGTACGAACAGATTATTGATATGCCAAGGAAAAATTTGCAGACACAATGGAAAACAATTGTTACAAACCGGTTGAAATTCCCTCAGTTCAAATAAGGAGAATGCTCCTTTATTTCCGGATTTCTATAAGGTTCTATTAGGTAGCGCCATTACACTTTAACCTCAGAAACAATAAAGCCAATCTTACACAGTTTGTCACATACAGTAGGTCTAGTCCTACACTAGGCCAACCTTGTAAGTTTATGCCTTGAGGGATGCAACGGCCACTCTTAATAAATCTAACATACCGTCACGCCTGTATTCCCCGAAGGGTTAGGCAGAGGTGTACTGCACCCACAGTTCGCCGGTATGTTTAGGTCCCATGTAACAGGGGGCGAGCCTATTGCCAAACTATCATAATCATATCATTCATATTAACAAGCTACCAAGTAAATACTACAGGTTCTAAATATGAATTGATTTGCAAATGTGGCAATTATGGCTCTTTACTAGTATAGCAATGCCTAATCAATTAAGAACTCGTAGTAATTTTCTTCGCTGAATCATATTATGATTCATCAAAAGCGGTGCTTTTAGCCCCCTCATCCCACTCTCGTAGCAAAGTAGGAGGTATAGTATAGTGGGATTATACCAAATGTGCGTTTCTCAAGAAACTTCTTACCGCGCACGACTACTCTGTGGAATCAATTACCAGCGGATGTATTTCCGATCCGGTACGACATGGTACCTTCAAGAAGCGAGCCTATTCGTATCTAAAAGGCCGGCAACGCATTTGCAACCCCCCTGGTGTTGTAGGTGTCCATGGGCGGTGATGATCACTTACCATCAGGTGACTCGCTTGCTCGTTTGCCTCCCTCTACTATAAAAAAAAAATAAAAAATAAAATGTGCATATCATCATCATCATCATCAAATAAGTATATTACCGTTCACTGCTGAATGTGCATATAAAAGATGCATTTTTCGTTTGAAGTCCAGCATTACAAAACCTCCTAACGATTCATATCATAGGTGGGAAAGAAAGGCATCTTTATGAAGAAAATCCTTTACTCTGACTCTGACTTAACTTTACGATATGTATGCCTACCTTTATCTCAAAAATATTGTTATAATCACTGTAGCTATGAATTTAGTTGTATTAATCTCAGCCATAAGATGTCGTATTTGTAGAGATTATTCATTTCGCTTCAATTGTGCTGGGATTTGGAATTTTTTCTCCAAATTTTTAAGAGTCATCAGCTGAACGTACTATAATAATGAACACGCAAATCCAGTATAGATTGACCTTGCATTGTAAACTGTATTCACAAAGTGTGAGACCAGCCTACACTGGATAATTATAGTTTAATATGTCGCCTGGATAAGTCTTAACTTAGATGCTGTACTTACAGGTTATCCTTGTGTTAAGTTCTTTAATTAACATACCATCACGCCTGTATTCACTGACCTTAGGTAAAGGTGAAATGTTGTACACACATGTATTCGGTATGTTTTAGGGCGTGAGTCAATTGCCATGAAACAGGCAAAAATTCTAACCCCTAAAATGCTACTGAGAATTTCGTATTGTGATAAAAGAGTGATCGATCCGGAAACTTAAGAATCGTCCTTACGACATTGAAGTGGTTTCGGATTATCTAAATAATTATTCTGCATATAATGACGTCTGTATTCCCCGAAGGGTTAGGCAGTGTTGGGCTCATGTATATCCAGTATTCCGGTACGTTAAGGTCCCCTTTAATAGCGGTAATAATAATCGATAATAATCCCCTTTAATATAATTCATTTCAAAGCGGCGGTAGCCTAATGGCTAGGGCGTCGGACATGCGATCATGTGGTTGCCGGTTAGAAACTCACCCATTGCACTACCGACGTGAACCCACTCGCACAAGCATTTTAGCTTAGTACGAGGGGTTAACAAGATTACTAGTAATGTGTTACCCACATTGCTAATAAGGGGCTGTGCCATAGAAAAACCCGATAACACTTTTCTCGACTTGTGAATCGAATCTGGGACTTCTAGCGTAGCAGTCGCGCTCACGATCATAATAATAATGAGGCAGTTCGCAATAGTTATTCTAAACATCATATAGACCGACTTCTGAATGTCAATGCCAACATAATATGCTTGACAAGAAAATTCGTAACGCAAACTTTTGTGTTACGTTACGTCAAATTATCGCGGATACCACGACCTTGCTTTAAGAAAATATTAGTGAACCAAACATGGTGAAGATAAATTTATAGAACAATGGTGCCGCCGACATTATCTGTGGTATGTACTCAGCATACTTTACGACATCACAGTAGCCTTTGTTATCACTTTCTCCCCACCACTTTGTTACTCTGATTTTAACGATGATCGTAAGATTAGATCGTAAGACGTTAGATGATAACAATGCCTTAAGATTTCAAGCCTATTTCAAAGTTACGTTATTTTCAGTCTTCATTTTTACTCGCCGGCTTTATTTAAATATTACAAGCTTAACCTAATAAACAATAGAATTCAATCCTGAACAAGTTTGTTTGCACGTCCTTAAATAAAATCTAAGCTAATCTAAGAAATATGAACATACTTTATAGAATTTATTAATTAGACTAATTTTCAAATAAGTCTAAAATTGTCTGTAGATATATTTAAATTATTAACTTATAATATTATTACTTACTTAATTAAAAAGTAATATTATTAGCAACTGTACTTTAACTAAAAACTAAAAGCAAAATAGAAGTTATACTTATCTCAAATAAAAACTCGGTAGTCAGACTTTTCGGGCTTCTGACTACCACATCAAGTTATTTCACCTCAAAAACTGACAACAAATGTTGACAAGTCAATCACAATTTATAAAAAGAGGTAATTTATATGTAGTCTATGTTGTACAGCGACACAACAGCGTAATGAAGACAACATTACAACTTGCAAGATCGCTTCCTTTGTACAGATTGCATTATAATTGCCATTTGCGTCGGCGCAACGTTGTCGTCGGGAAACTTCTACAATGGGATCCGCACTGTTATTCTATTACAATTTAAGTATTATATTGTTTCCATTGCACTGTAAAAATTGTATTAGAACAAGGTGAATTTAAAAGACCTCCTCGTATTCTCATTCATCGAAGATTAAGTCATCTGGACCTGTTAAATTGGTGATTCTACCCTTTCATACCCTATCTGTTGTTAAAAAAATATATATACCTACACCTTCCAACACAAAGTAGGTGGTGTTTACTTCTGTAAACAGAAGTATAGTATAGTGCTATAGCACTATTTATTTATTACAAGAGACGATATTTTCAGTTTTGGAGTTTATCGGGTGCAAGTCACTAAATCAACACTAAATCATTTCGCTGAAACTGTCATTATTACTAAGCTACTTACGGAGTTCTAATGGAAGAGTAGGACTAGGTACGTACGGCTACACATCAAAGTATACAAGACAAGTATAGCCTGCCGTCGCATTCTACGGAAAGTCTTTACCATGCGAGATCAGTCTATACTGGTTATTTATAGCACGATGTGTATCCATGCGTAAATCACGAAAAGAAAATTTCTGAATACGTAGAGACAATACGTTTCTATTACGCATATGTTCTACGTTATGTATACTTATCGGATACGTCGGATATTGTCATAGTGACGATTAATCGATATTTATTACAGTTGAAACATAAAAAACTTAGATTAATGACACAAAGTAGTCACTTAGTCATGAACTCATCACCATCTCATCTCGTGCGATAATGGATTCGCTGTAATCTGTTCACGTCGCGGCACAACCAAGTAGTAGCATAATAATAGTATTAAAACATTATTGTATAACGTTGTGATGGCGCCGGCGCAATGCAACGATCTCATTCTTTCTTAACAATATATAAATTATTGTAATGGCTTTGCGGGAAATCAATTTTAAATCATTTACTACTTGTTATTTGATACGTTGAAGGAAACTAAGTAGGTATATGAGTCAGTACTTAATTCATCATCTTAACATTATTATAATGAAATTGTAACAGACCGATGTCTTGAAGAAAACCTAATAATATGGGGGGTTCTTTAAGGAACAAAAGAAGCCAAAACAATTTTTAGGATTTTTTTTTACTTCTGCCTGTATGTTTGAACACGCACCACGCAAAAACTACCTCACGAAAATGGATGAGGATATCACAATTTTATTGCGGAAGTCGAATGGTGTGTGTTTCATCTTGATAAGCCGTCTAGCCTTGTATAGAAAGTAAATCCTTTTCGTCTTATATAAAATAAATTTAGTAATTAGGAGGCTCCATATCACTATCACTGCATAGTATAAAACAAAGTTGCTTTGCGCTGTCTGTGCCTATGTATGCTTAGATCTATATAATAAATCTACCCAACGGATTTTGATGCGGTTTTTTTATTAGGTGAGAGTGATTCAAGAGGAAGGTTTATATGTATAATACATACATATCATAGTACAGAAAATTCTAGAAAACACGCGGGTGAATCCGTGGGCGGGAAGCTAGTTGTTAATTAATTGTAACATTCGGATGCATATACCTATGCATCATATGCATTGCAGATTTAAACAACCTTAGTTTTATGTAAAACGTTTAGATTAATGTATTATAGAATACAAGAATTCTTTGCTGGACAATTCGCGTATTATACGATAGCATTTGAATTCGTGTCTACACTAATCAGATGACTATTAAAATGAGTGATTGACACAGACAACGCATCTATCTAATCTTCTAAATCTAGAATTAAAAGTTTTTTACAACCATTGAATCTAGAACTAAAAGTTCTTTATAATAAATGGAGAATAATATAGGAAAAGAATCTTATCCATGGCATTAACTCGTCTCAGACGGGAGCTAGTCTAGGTACAGAGGCGTAGCTAACGCCGTATCAGCCGTATCAATGATACGGGGCCTCCGGGCTACAGGGCCCCCTAACGTGTGTAAGCAAAGCAATTAGTAAAATGTTATCCACAATGTCACTTAATCTCGTAATGACAAACCAAGGGATTATCCCAGTGGAGCTATGAAAAGAAAAAGTAAACAGAGAGGGGAGGAGGTTATAAAAAATTGCCCCCCTTCATTTGCCCTCCTAACTAATTTTGATACAGGGCAAGGCACGCTACGCCAATGTCTAGGTAGTAACGGATAAAATGTTATTGAATTGTTTTTGACTTATTTAAAGTGTGTTTCATTTAAAAATTTAACAATAGCCTATGCTTGGTTTTTACGTCAAAAACTGGTAAGTAATATTATTATTTCAATTGTTCCTTATTGTTTGTTTTACATTATCACGCTGGTATTCCCCAAAGCGATAAGCTTAGTTGTACAAATTTACACAGTTCACCGGTGGGTATGTTTGAGTCACATGTAATAGGGAGAGCTTATTGCCAATACTCGGGCACAGATAAGAACTCCGAGCTGCCACTAAGAATTTATAGAAAATCCCAATAAAACTTTGGTTGACAACGGAATCCAATCCAGACCTCTAACGACTTAGTCACGCTTAGGACCACTAGACTAATTGGTAATTTACCACACGAAAGAAATGTATTATACTTATTAATTAAATAAAACAGTTATATTTTAGCCGCGTCTGCTTGAGCTGGAAGCTGATATTTTAAGATTACGTCAATATTTATTGTGTAACTGAACATGACAACATGCAAAGCGTACTGAAATTGAACGTCATAAGAAAAAGTACCAGAAAATAGGTCAGGCGATCGACCTGTTGAAATAAATGTAGTCATTGGAAAAAGGGATTTTTGTTATTAGGAAATCTTGTGTGGTACTGTCATAGGAAGTTGAATGAAAGACTAAATGTTTCTCAGGTCATTGGTGGAGATCTGACGAACATGCAGTGAATAGCTCAGATCAAATAAAAAATAAAGATGAAACTTTGCAAACAAAGAAATGAGGCCGGCTAAAACTACGCCATGCCGTGTACAACACACAATTACACGCACATATATGTATTAGTTAACTACGCCTTATTTTAAGATAAGGCGTAGTTTCGGTATACGTGTGTGCGTGTAATTGTGTGTTGTACACGGCATGGCGTAGTTTTAGCCAGCCCCTTTTGTTTGTTCGCAAAGTTCCATCTTTACTTTTTATTTGATCTGAGGTGAATAGGTAGTAAATCCCAATAAAATATATATTAGTATTATAAGTGCTCTGAATTACCTACATGCGAGCGATGATAATGGAAATGGAAGACGACTATCGAAGGGTATTTATAAAGCGAATGTCAGTAGGTCGACAGGAGACGACTCCCTACAGACACATTATACCGACCTTATTAGTGAAGTCCTTTAAAAAGGTCAAATAGCGCCGGAGGAGCAAGGAGCGAGGAGCGCCGGAGGCCCATTTCGTCCCTCACTCCGCTTCCTTCTTCTTTTCTCCTTCCCCCCTCTTTTCCTTTACAAGGTCGGCAATACGCGAGCGATACCCCTGGTGTTGAAAGCAGCCATAGGCTATGATGGTAACCGCTTACCATCAGGCGGGCCGTATACTTGTCAGTCACTTAAGCGGTATAAAAAAATAACTGTATTAATGTGGACGAAACATAAGAAGTACCTATACAAGAATCGTAGTAAGTGGCGAAAAAGGCGTAAGTGAACTGTATTGGTACATACATGTAATGGAAGCTCAATAAGAAATGAATGATGTTGATTATAATAACTCGGTGGCCGTAGGTGTAGGTCTCGAACGGATATAAACACTTTTTACTATATTGACACCTACACAAACAAACGCACAATTGGATAATAATGACGGCCCATGCGTGGATTGAAACAAGTGCGGAGATTAACCAATTTGCAAACCGTAAATTGCACTTGAACATTTCCAATATTGAGATGGGGTCCGATGATTGTACCGAACCATAGTCTTTTATAGTTGGGCGAATGCCATTAATCCATATCCGTCACTAAAGGGTAAGAAAAGGTTTAAGTCGCTATGAGGCCTCCCCGGGTGACAGACGATCCTTTAGAATTTCCTGCACTCCAAAGTAGGCTTGTGGAGCAATAGGCAGGTAGAGCTACTCATTGCTACATCTCGGCAGCAAGTAGGTGAATTTGTTTCTGCTATGTAAAACATGTGAATAAAACAATATATTATTTTCTGACGATATCTTCATGTTTCACCGGCCATGCTATTGTGTCCGATAACATTATAAGTTTCTGTTCTGCTGAAGTCCAAACTGATTACAATGTTCTAGATTTTATGGCGTTATGCTAGTTTTAGTGTTTTTGCATCACCGTGACTGCTTGCTAAAGGCATTAAAAGTTAATGGTACAGTGCTTAGAATAATGCGTCATTTTTGGTGATGGCTAAGGAACTTTTCTTAGTCATTCTGTAATTTTCAGAACAAACGACGAATTTGGTTGTAGAAAAATATATCCCGGTAGGCCTCTTTATCTAGGATAATTCTAGAAGGTAAAATTTAAGGAAAGAGAGGAAGGGGAAGAAGAATGAAGTTTGATAGAACAAGTACCTAAAGGAAAAACTGGGAAAGGAGTTGTATCACCAGGTCAATAGCGAGTACTATTTGTAGTGGAAGATATAGCCGTATGCTATGACACTTGCACGCAACAAGTGAGAGCCGGAGGCCTCCCTCAGTCCCCTTCCTTCTCCTTCTCTCCTTCCCCTTCCTTTTCCTTAACAGGCACGGAAAGTATCTGCAGGTCCAATGGTATTGCTGATGTCTACGGGCGGCTATGACTTCTTACCTTTAGGTGGCTCTCCTGGTCGTTGGTCGAGATAGCCTATAAAAAAAAACAAGATCGTCGATCACCGATGTCTGCTCGCCTAGCAACATGGGACCAACGCCATATTCACATTTTGAGGTTTTCCTCAAAGGCGATTCCTCCTTCTGAAAGGCGAGGACTATGTTGGACTCCTACCGACTAAAAATATATGGCCATCCATAACATTTTATGTAGGGGCGCTATGAGATTTCCAATGAAGACACCGGTGACCCTTCTGTACTTTGACCTTGACATGCCTGGAGATCGGACCCAAGATCCATATATATATTTTCCTGCTACGACAAGTGGTTAATTAAGTTTCTGACCAATATAACACTTTTAAAAGCCACCAGGTATGGTAGCAAATTGTTTTTCCTAAGATTAATGATGAATCCTTCATTTATATTCTAATGGCGTCGATGACCCGACTAATAGTTGGTATACGCTTATAATTACTGCTTCCGCCCTTTATTTTGTTTCGTGTGATCTCACCTTCGCCTGGCTAACAATGTTTTGCAATGTAGACAAAAAAAACAACATACATTCTAGATTGATACAGCCCCTACTATTGAAAACCGTCAGTTGTCAAAAATAGAGCGGCATATTGGTAGATAATTATCGAGTTAAGATTTTGAAGCTAGATTATAGAGAATGCATGTAAAATTAAAAAAAAACTTACTAGCAATATGGGTCGCACATGAATAGTATTGTTGCTTGTATTACGAGTGGGTACACGTCGGTAGTGCAATGGATGGGTTTGAAACCGGCCATTAGGCTACCGCCGCTGCAATTATGGGTTGGTGAAGTTCTGTAGAGAACGGCCCTGTTAATTGCAGCCATGTGGACTGCCTTCTTCTCTGGCACTATACAATGAATTGCGGTCTTCACTTATAAAAATGCAGCGGTGATATACTTTCCCTGGCTCTCAGGTCACAAAAGAAATAAAACCTTATTGCCGTTTTTGGGGGAGAATGAGGATGAACTTCAACAATATACTGCAAGAGACGGTAGCTGTTAATCCAACTCTGCTACTATCGGAGTATCGGTATTATCTTTATTTTTCTGCGAGGTCAACGCCCAGCAGTGCAAATTTCAAAAGACCTGTAGCACGTATCTTTATCGCATCAAAATCAAAAACATTGACAACAAATGCGTTTGATTTAGCCGGTAGATCAAAGGAAGCCTTGATTAAATTTTCGATCAACTCATTAATCGAATTCATACCGTAAGTGTGTGTCGTGCTGTGAATAGTATTATGTGCAGGTGTGAGATCGAGTATGGTGGTCAGCGGTACGTCCAAACTGATCTGTTCGTAGTTGGTGTGTATCCAAATTTCATATATATAACCTTTTTTGTTGCTCTTTTTTTATTTAATACATCTCTAATATTGAGGCTATGACAAAAATACTGTATAGGAAACTAGAACTTGAACGTTTACCGATACGCGTGAACGTATCGGTAATGTATAAGAATCGAGATATGTATGTTTTTTAAAGCAGAAACCTGATCTGTTTTTTCTGTTACTTATAATCTCCGCCTACTCTTCTTAAATTTCCTTTATTCGCATGTGTGAATGGAGACATGTGTTTGCATCGATTTATTTATTTAACGATGCAACAATCACACATGCAAATCCATTAAGATAGCCTTCATAGCGATGTAGTTTGTAACCAACATATCGCTGAAAAAGACGCAGTGTGTTATTACCCTAATATGAACAGTTAAAGGGCAAATTATTATAATCGACGCCCTTGTCAGACACGTCAGTTGTCGCAGTGTGTTTTTTATTTAGGCATAAACAGGAGGATGCGGCTCCTTATCTTATTGAATTTATCCCTTAATAACCTTAATCGGCAGTAACAGGCCGGGATTGGATGACTGATTTTGCGTCGGAGACTTAAATTGAACGCTTGATTTAGTGAATAAATATTGATGTCATCATCATCAACCCATTACATTGTCCCACTGCGGGCATGGGTCTCCTCTCAGAACGAGAGGAAATAGTCCACCAAGCAGGCCGTCTTCACATGCAGGTTTCCTCACGATGTTTTCCTTCACTGTTTAAGCGTGTGATAATTAATATTAATACGCACATGACTTCGAAAAGTCAGGGGTGCGTGCCTTGGATTTGAACTAGTGACCTTTGACTTGGCAGTCCAATGGTCAATATTGATTGCCCATTGGCCTGCCAATGTCTATAATCTATAAGAATATTGATATACCTATCTATAAATAAATATATTTATGTGTAGTGACTTCTATCGTGCTACCTGAAAAATAAACGAATCGAATCTTGCAGTGATAAGTATTTGACTGGTAATTAGCGTAAAATACTTAAGTGATGATTGTACTCATAATAATAAACAAGATTGCCTAAGAAAATTTCGTTAATACTATAGAGATTTAGTAACACATTTTGAAATTGAAATGATTAAAAAAATATCAAATGAATATTATTTTTTGCATAACTGGGAGAACATGCATGAAATAATAAAATATTAAAATAATAAAATATTGAGTTGGTAAACCGGCCCCTGTATTCAACCCGTATTCTATCAACATTACAGTGTTTAAAACTTGAAATATTTTAAGAATACCCTCTGTTTGTATGCGTGCGCATCTGTGAACTTCAAATAATTTATATTTTGTTTTGTATTTTTTGTCGCACTTATAATGTTAATGCGTTTTAGATCAGTATGTATTTCGATCTCGAATCATTAGTAGCGGTCATGGGTTAGCGACCTAAGTAACAATTTCTGAATTTAATGAGAAGCCGGCATCAACAAAACATAAAAAACCGCGCGTTTTTGCCCGTGGATAATGTTGCCATTATACCGACAGTTTTTGTTTCTTCAGCGTAAAAATGAAAGAAGTTCTGGAAATTACCAAAACCCGCAAAGACGTTCTTGTGACCTTTGTTTTCTTGAGAATTTTATTTTAAATTACCTTTGAATGAAATACATAATAATAAAACAAGCATAGAAACATTTTGTATTATTATAAGGTGGCGAATTATTGCAACCTTCTTGCTAAAATTGTGGCGTTAGTAGATACTTAGTTACCAAGATCACTTCTTGTGATAACAATTTTCTCTTCCACATAACATACCTTAAACCGTCATCAGCATTTTTATAAAAGACGTATCCCGCACAAGTATATGATCCCTGTGTCACGGGACTCTTCAAAACCACAAAATCAACGGGCACAAAAATATTACATTATCTGTAAAACACAAATATTTGAACCGGGTGGGAATCGAACTCACGACACGCAGTGCAACGATAGAAGCGGGCGACAACCTTAACCGTGCAGTCAAAATAAAATAATTACAGTTTGGCTATAATTATATTTTTTGTGTTTCGATACGACTATTTTTATATTAAGGTGTGTTAAAGATGGCGATAATTGATATTAATAATTTAGATAAAAGCAATGTAATTCAATGTTTGATACCTATTTCATTGATATTTCTCTCCTCTACTTGGGACTTAAACCTATCGGCAAAGTGTAGTTGTAGACTAGTACACCTCTGCCTAACCCTTTGGGAATATAGGCGTGATGGTATTACAACAACAAACAATTATAATAAGACAGTCATGCCAAGCCAAGAGCCTTGACACCTGAGGAGGCTCTCGTTAGGCAGCTGTGTTATAAGAGCTTGATACAGAAAGCGATACTCCTAAATACGATACGAATTGTTTGTCCTCTCTCCTTGGAGCCCTCATCACCGGTAGCTTGGGCCCTGTTCCTAATACCGGTGGACTACTATTTTTCATAGTTTTATATTTGTATCTTATTTGTAAAATTAAATGAATGAGACAATGGCAACACATAATAATACACACATTTGTTAGACATTCGGATAAGGTGATTAAGATCATAAACACATAATCTGTTAATTAACTGCGTGTCACTAATCACTTGATGTAATCATTTCTTACGATAACATACCTAAGTATTGGATTCCGGCGCCTAAACTGAAGCTAAAACCAATGAATTTTCTATTACCATGAATATGACTGCCTTAGTCGAGTGGTCCTAAGCGGGACTGCTTTGATTCCTAGTTTTAATTTAAGGTGTATAATTTTATCAGTAGCAGGTCGGAAGGCGACTGTATTTGTGCCCGGTTAATGGCATCAGGCTCGCTTCCTGGGCCCTAAAAGTACCATGTGGGTGTACATAAATACACTAGGCTTATCTCCGTTTGGATCAGTTTTTATCTATGTGCAAAAAAATAACGACTAGTAATTTTTTGACAGGGCAATGCGAACTAGGTACCGTAGGTACCTACTTAATTGTTAAAGTGAAAATTTTGTGAATAAAAATTTTTTTAGGCGCTTTTTAGTTGGGTACCCGGCCACCTCCGGAAGTTGCAGATAAAAAAAGGTTTTCCTAATAGATATACACATTGCTCAACATGGGAATTGAACCAGGATCAGCATCTGTGATGCGAATACTACAAGTTTTAAAGTAGGTACTTCTTCTTGTTGATAAAGAAAATGTATTCGAAATTCGAATTTAATTTTATGTTCTATTCGCCTACGCATTGATAAGAACGTTATTATGCTCTTTACGTATGCGTATGAGCATGTAGCCATGCCTTACGCGTGCCGGCTGATACCTACAGTATTGAATTGATTTGCACATATATGGTAGGCGTAGAGACGTAGCGGGTCATTATGTATAGTGCCTTACTTAAGTTCCCGGCTGCAGAATAACCGATACATTTCCATACAGTGACATTGTTTATTCTATAATTCACTTTATCAGAACTAACAAAATTGGACTGGATCAGTTTCACTTAGAGTTCGTACATCGCGCGGTACGCACGCGCCTCAAACGGATCCAGAGCAATTTTCAGTGCGGTTTATAATTTGATTATAATAATTGTATTATTATTAGCTGCGTGCGAGTTTCGTAGCAACCGTAGCATTTGTCTACGAGCCGTCGCGTGCGTTTAGTGCTCCGAATACGATCGTTCGTTTTTTCCTGTGTCGACTTCAACTTTGAAGAACAATGGCAAGCAAAACTGTTAACAGTGAGTACTTTATTTTATTTAATAGTTAAAATAATAAATAAGCGGAATACAAATAAAAACAAGAAATAAGTAGTAGGAATTGATTTTACATTGCCTTTCACAAGTAAATCGTGATTGGTTTCAAAAGCAACGAGTTAAAAAAAAAACCGTTTTTAATTTTATTTTTTAAATCTCGAAGTAGTTGCATTGCATATTCTCTCCGTCGAAAATAATGGTTATGGATTTTAGGTTTTTGGGTAACCTCCTTAGTGCATTACCGAACGAATTATTATTCTTAATTAAATTCCGAATCAATAAAAATAAAACAGATGCTAAAACCTTATTTAGCAAAAAGTTTTATTAACAGTACTCGCATTTTTTATAAAAAGTGTGTTAATTGAAAGTGTGAGATTAATTCTCAATAATGAGCGACACATGACAGTTCACAATGTTATCAGAAAGTTAAAGTCGGTGATAAGATCGAAAGTGTGATAACGTAATACACACCTGAATTTAAAAAAAATCTCTTAATAGAAAATCGTCACACTTTTTAAAAACACTAATAGAACTTCAGAGTTTAACAACTGCGGTGCTAATCATGGAAAATTAAAAATTACGTTTAAAAGTAAAATAGATTTTATTCTTCCCGTTTTTCTAATTACAAATAATTAGGACAGATATTATAAATATTGTCATTGAAATTTATACATAAATGGATATATAGGACTAACATTTGCCATTATGTTATAGCATATATTGTGTTATCAGAATTAAAACTTTACAAAGATATGAATTTTCTAATGAACGAAAATTTCTAGTGGAAGAAAAATTCGATCTCAGGCAGGGTTTGAACCTGCGTCCCTCTGGTGTACTTAAACACCAGACGCTTTTCCAACTAAGCTACCGAGACCACTGCCTGTGATGTCGAATTTCTCTTCCACATTTTAACGTATTCAGGTGACGTCATTATTTAATGCTAAAATACAATAAAAAATAAGCATTACAACTTTAATTAAGAAAATGACACCCAAATACGTGAAAATGTACTACAACTATCGACAATTTTCATAGAAGTATTACTTCCATTTACGCCAATTATCTTTTCAAATTAATTACTTTGTTTAGTTTTCATATGAATTGAACAAGCAATTTTCATACTCGGTTTAATTGAATATAAATGAATGGAATGAAAATTTTTATTTGCACGCAACTTTATTTTGATAGCCAGCATAGAATATTTCAAGTTGAAAGTATAGTTATCGGTTATATATAATTAAAATAGATAAATACGACATGTCTTTTAAAAGACATTTTGTAATAGTTTTTTAATGATTATCAAACGGCGGATTCTTTGGAAGTGATAACGAGGAAATATTAAGTATAAGTACTAAAATAACAATTAAATAAAGCGTGTCAATTCATTACCTCGCATTCCGGTCGGGTCATGGTAAATAGTATTTTTATAATTTGTTGTTTTATAGTCTTGCTACGTAGAAAAAGACAAAACGCAAGTCAATGATAGTAATTTGATAGATACACATCGTTAAACGTTTGACAAGTTTTCAACTCAACGTACCTATACTTATTACTAGATAGATGACATATATTTAAATATGACGAGCTAAAAGTCTAATTTCTAATAATATCATAATTTTCATAGGTTTTTTCATACCTACAGATATTTCAGTATGGCAAGGATATTTTCAGTGCATATTAGGCAAGTAGTAGCATTGTGGATAAATATAAAAATTTTAGGAATACTCCATAAATATAAAATAAACTAATTGCCTCATTAGTCTAGTGGTCCTTTTTCGCAACAAGTACGCTAGAAGTCTTTGGTTCCCAGATCAAGCAAAGAGTTATAGGATTTTTGAATGATATGCTTGGTCCATTACAATCATGATGAATCATAAGATCCCCCCATACACAATATGTTATCGCCATAATGTAGCAGTGAATAATGTAAAATCTTTTATTTTAAAAGAGTGTCCATGGAATTTCTTGCCAGATTCTTCTCCATAGGATAATTTTTTTGGAACCGTGCAATTAGAGTCAATATCGTTTCATAAAGCTTCTAAAAGAAATAAGAACATTAATTTGATTTGATTTGTTGATTTGACAGATCGTACGGATGCAATTTAAACACTGTGCAGTTTAAGAAATGCGAAATTACATACTCGTTGTTGATACTATAAATATCGTGAGCGCATCTAAATATTTACGAAACAAAAGTGTTGCGGTTATTTTTGCCGATCAGAATTACGTCCGATAACATCAGCCGAGCAACAGATGGGTTGTAGCTACGAGTGCAAATTGATAAAACTATAATCTAGTATACATAGATAGTCCATTAGTTATATACTTAAGCCATGGTAAAAAAAAAGTAAGTATCTCTTACATCCCATCAAGACTTCACATATCCCTAAAGGATTGCCACAACCACAAATCCAAATACGGAGTTGCTGCTGAAATTTTCATAAAAAATCAGTCACGACGCGCAACCTGGGAATTGAACCTAGGACCTCACGCAACTACTGAGGTAGTTGCGCTTCCGACCACTGGATCAATGAGGTGGACAAAAAATTAATTACCATGACTTACTATCACGCCTGTATTCACGGAAGGGCTAGGCAGAGAAGTACTAATATACTAATATATAAGAATAAACCCACAGTTCGCCGGTATATTTACGGCCTACCGCGAACCTATTGCCATTAACCGGGCACTAATCAAGACTCCGAGCTGATACTGAGAATTTCATGGAAAAAACCAATAACACTGCCCGATTTATCGAACCTAGGACCTCACGCTCAACAGTTGTGCTTCCGACAACTAGACACATGAGGCGGACAAAATTTAAGTTATTGTATAAAAAAATATAAAAGATTACAGTGCATATAAAATTGAATTTCAGCTGTTTGAGGTATGTATCTAGATACGACGATGTATATATATATATCTAAGAACCTAAATAGTATATGCAAACCAGTCTAGACCCAATAAAAGTGATATCTAAGACGTTTTTTGTCTGCGTTTTATCTCATGCTTCGGTGAACACAGTATAGTTTCTGGCCAAAACAACACCTAAGCGAAGCTAATTGACTTTCAAGAACGTCTATAGAATAAACCACATATTTTTTGTATAGTTACTATTATATATATACGGTTTTTCAAAACTATTTAAAATATATAATCCCATACTAGTTCTTATCCATGCTAATACATATTATAATGAGAATGTATCACTGCCTGTTTGTTACGTTTTCACGCCGAAATTTCCAAGCCAATTTTGATGAATTATTGTACCTCGGAGAAGGATATAAACTACAATTCCCCGTTCAATCAATTCACTGAATTTCTGTTCCCGTTCACTGAATTGATAAGATATTTTTTATGATTCCCGTGAAAGTATTATCTTTCCTTATTTTTTATATTCAAATTAACCTTGTCTTACTTCTTCATTGCAGCAATTATATTGTCACAGTTCGATAAACGCCTTATAATCAAACATGTTGTAAATTAGCAATAAATATATCTGATGAGCAAACTTGTTATTTAACGAAAACACTTTTCTTCTTCAGTGTACTGACATAGAATTAAACTAGAATAACTGGAAATGAATTTTTGTGCTAATTGTACTTGATTCCAGTTTTAAGTTCGGCGATGCGTTAAACAATTCTTCAAGTCAAACAAATTACATAAAGTTCATTTGATAATGACGAAATTTTCGTTCCATTATTTAATTTAAAAAATGCTTCACAATAGCATGCTCGCGTATACCTATCAGGGTAAAAACATAAAAAAAACCTTACCCCGGAAAATCTACCTGTAAACCATGCAATTATTTGTTCGGTGCAGAAGCCGCGACCGCTCAACAACTGCGCAAATCAGGTCATCAATAATTTAATTTGTCTATTAAAAACTGATTATTAAATAATAATGTTGTAGTTTATTCGGTTAGGCACTCATACACAAAAAGCGATACTAGGCGATGGGGCAACGACTTGTATGTAGGTATCTATTTTAGACGTGTCAACAGGGAACATCGTTTGTCTGCCAGCGCCAAAAAAATTACACAATCGACATGTTTTGCTTCAAGATAAAGTCGTCTATACGACGCATGAATGAGTTTTATCATCATTCGTAATGTTCAGTTAGTGTCAAGTGTATATAAGAAGTATGTACCTGTTTCTTATGCCGAGAATAAATTCCGATTTTATGTCATTCAAATACAAAAATATTGCATAAGGTAATTTTAAAAATCAGGAAGCGAAGTTTTAATTATGTGTGCGACAATTTTATCTGCACCATCACTGCTTTCAGTGGAAAACAAGCTTTATTAAAAGTGGTTCTTGCATTATGGTTTAGGAAAGTGGGATTAACTGGAGCTTCTGTATATTATCTACTATCTAGTTTATTAGTACAACGAATGAGTAGTTAGAGCACATAATGATATAAATAACAACACCTCTTGACAATGTTACCTACTCGTAAGTATAACATAACATACCATCACGCCTGTATTCCCCGAAGGGTTAGGCAGAGGTGTACTTAATGTACACCCACAGTTCGCCGGTATGTTTGGGTCCCATGTAATAGGGGGCGAGCCTATTCACCAGGCACAAATCTAGACTCCGAGCTGCTACTGAAAATTTCATAGAAAAACTCAATAACATTCGATTCCCAACCCAAGAACCCAAGACCTCTAGCGTAGCAGTCGCGATTGGGACCACTAGACCAACGAGGCACTCGTAAGTATATTTTGAGCAATTCCCATCTTACAAACTTTATTTGTTGCCCACGGGTTCCTTCATCTCCTAGTAGGTAGGCATTCGCTAAGATTTGAGGGAAATTCCTACGGGATTGGACGGAATTCATTGAACGGGAAAATAAAAGCAACGCAGGTAACGTGTAGGTACGGTGTCTATTCTAAATCATACTTTGTGTCAATGGCGTAATGTTTAATTTCCTTACTATGTTGAAGAGTTTGAACAGATATATCTGACGCTGACTGTACCATAAACAAAATGTGTTTATTATATTTGAATTGCACCGAGGTTTATACTGCTCACCGCATTGTACGCTCTTACATCATAGGTTTATTCACAGTGGCAAGTTTACGTTTGATGTCTTGATGACCGGTAGAATACAACTATAATAATGTCTGTGACAAAGCATAATTATTGGTCACGGATAAACAGCTATTTAGGTACCATTATTTCCTGGTTTCACGGACTGCCTTATCAGTCTAGTGGTCCTAAACGTGATTGCTACGCTAGAGGTCCTGAATTCGATTGCTAAGTCGAGCAGTGTTATTTGTTTGTTCTACGAAATTCTCAGTAGCCGCTAGAAGTTTGGATTTGTGCCCGGTTAGTGGTAATAGGCTTGCCCCCTATTACGTTAACTGTGGATGTACAAGAATTAGTACCTACACCACTGCCTAACCCTTCGGGGAAAACAGGCGCGATGGTATGTTATTAAAACACATCTTGTTCTGGGCTAGGATCTCATTATCTCAGAATAAGAAGGGTTAAGTTATAGACCATAACACCAAGGTCACCAGCACTAGCTACAAAGATGGCTAAAACTGTTGATATTATAAAAAGACATGTTAAACTAAATTTGTTTTGTGTTTCAAAGAATCGAAATTCGACGCTGCACTAAAATATTAAACAAGACGGATCATAACAAAACTTACTTTTAAATAATAATACCAGTTGTTGCCCGCAGTTACGCTCGCATCCCAAGGGACGTTTTGAGACAAAAGGTAGCCTTCATCTTTCTCCATGGCCATTATTAGTCAAAACTGGATTGTTGATACATACGACGGTAGCTACGCTCCTGATTGGTTTAGCGGTTTAGGTGTTAAATCGTAAAAAACTAACATGCAGATATATTTATTTAGTGTCCAGCCTTGGGCGCCTAACATATTTTTTTTTTGGTTTATCGCAAATGGTTCGTCTATGCGCTAAGATAATTTAGTAAGTTCTCAATTTTGAATAAGTTATTGTTAATTAATGTAATTAATCTAATGTGTGGAAAACCATAAAAAAACTATTATTGCGCCTGAGGCTGTACGCCTTAATACTTATGTAGAAGGTATAAGTTTAGATAATGTTATTCGAACTACTGGCGAAATTTCAAATATTGAAATTACTTACTAATGAATTATTATCAACTTAAATGCCTAAGTACACAATACTTTCATTATGTCAGTAATTCTCAAATCTCTTCCTTAATATCATGTCAGTTTTGGAGATAGCGTTAATGCAAAGTCCACGACTGCCACGGAGGCCGATACGGCGGCGCTAATTGTAACATCAAACAGACGTTATCTAAGATAAACTTCTGGACACTTCATATCTAACTTAATGCTGCTTAAGTATGTTAACATAAGCTGATACTAAGCTAATATGAGTGCATTCTTAATGACTAGATAGCGTTAGAGCAAGTCTTACTGTTTTGTAATTTGGAGTTGGTCGGTAAGTACAGTTTGTTCGAAATAACTCTGCGTGTCTGAAGGTAGCCGTTCCGAACTGCAGCGTTGGTAAAATCACTTATTTAAGAGATTTATACATAAATAACGTAATTAGTAAGAAAAATAATCCTGAACGCGAAACGATGGTTTGAAGCATCGCCTCGGACTTGCGCTCATGTGGTTGCCGGTTTGAAATTAGAAGCGGCGGTAGCCTAATGGCTAGGGCGTCGGAGTTGCGATCATGTGGTTGCCGGTTCGAAACTCACCCATTGCACTACCGACGTGAACCCACTCGTAATACAAGCATTTAGCTTAGTACGAGGGGTTAACAAGATTACTAGTAATGTGAGAACCACATTGCCAGTAAGCTTTTTTTTTAAAAATAAAAAAATAAAAAAAATCACCCATTGCACTCGTAATAAAAGCATTTAGCTTAGAACGAGGGGTTAACGGGAATAGTGGTAATGTGTGACCCACATTGCTAGTAAGCTTTGAAAAAAAACTCCCCTACCCATCAGCAACTCCTCTGGTCCTTCAGATGCCAATGAGCGGCGATGATTACCCACTAACCATCAGGGGGCTCGTCTGCTCGTTTCTTCGTCATTTATAATAACATCACAATAAGACCGACTACCGTCGTAGTGATACGTAACATATACCAACAATATAATACTCGTACAACCAGATTATCTTCACGTTTAATTCAATGCGTGAGTAACGAGTATGTTACAGAAAATCAGCTGTTAATTGTAAACAACTGTTGTGTAATTGTCACGAAAATAAACCTGAAATGTAAAATTAATCTTTTATGTAGGTCGTGTCCTCACAAACACAATATTTTACGGTGTCATATGTGCTGTTTGCTAAAACATCATGACATTCAAAGGGTTATTTATAACTAGCTGTATCCGGCAGTTTAATCGCGTCCCAAAAGGATTTACTTACTATAAAAGTAACCTAAGTTATTTTTTATAATGTCAGTTATCTTCCAGTGAAAATCAATTCAGCCGTTTCAGAGATCCGCTGCTACAAACAGAGAGACGGACAAAACTTTAACTGATAATCAATTATTTTGCCATTACAAACAGATACCTTATTTTATTTTTTTATATTTATATTGATTCATTTCGATTGCTTCGGAAGATCATATTACTTACCGATCTTGGTAAAGAATAACTTGTTTTATATTATGTAAATAATATAATATCACGCCTGTATTCCCCGAAGGGTCAGGCAGAGGTGTAGGTAATAACGTACACCCGCAGTTCATCGATATGTTAAGATCCTATGTACCTTATAAGGTGCTATAATTTCTCTTAATGATCGTCTGACTGAGTATTAGAATTACCTCCAAAAAAATAAATACTCGTAGCCTTGAATTTAGCTTTCGTCGACATCAATTTTAACACAGTATCGATATTAAAAGTGATTATTTTATCAAATATTTCGTAAAGGCTTTAATCCTTTTATCAGGTAAGTATTTTGAGCAGATACATATTTTATCTTTACGGATTATTAGTGTAAAGTACAATATATAATATAGGTACATATCTTATATTCATTAATTGCACAGTAACATACAAAAACAGCGTAATCATAAAGAATGTAGATCAATGTTGATAATTGTAGCCTTTTTCCAGCTATGTTAAAGTGGCTGTAGTTAGAGATTTTTAACCCCCGACGCAAAAATGAAGAAAGAAAATGAAGCACTGAACTGCCGAAGGGTTAGGCATAGGTATACCAATGTAAACCTATGCCTAACCCTTCAGGTAATAAGTACCAGCGTGATGATTATGTTTTTTGTTAAATCCCAAAGATAACAAAGATAAGGTATTATAATACTTTTAGCCGTCACTAACTATTCGTAACATCGCATTCATATCTGAAACGAAATACATTACTTTCACATGTATTTTACATAAACATGTCACTTTGTTACTTTTCTTATCACAAATTCCACATTTACACCGACACCTTAATCGCATCTTAATTTGTCTAGTCGTAGTATGTACTATGCACGCCACGAAATAATAGAGCTCGAGATATTGCGGCGACACAATTATGTCCCAGCACGCACGTCTGCCCCACCCCCCCAAACGTCATGATATGCGTATATGTATATGTATCGTAAGACTAGACGACCCGACAGATGTTCTCAGGTTTAAATAAAAATAAAAAACACTACAGCAAAACGATTACAGCCTATGTTAATCTGGAATAGTTCAGTTTGCAAACCAAACCAAACAAACCTTATAATATTAGTATACCTAGAGTTTAGATACTTGTAGAGATCTGTAAAAAAAGAATCACCTAATCTAATCTAATGCTATAAAAAAGTACCTATGTAATGTAAAGTGTATGTATTTGACATGCCTACAATAAGTGATACCTGTACCTTCCAGAAACGTAACAGCTTTGTAAAACCATATCTTTAGCGCATATTATAATTATCATAGTACATCTTTATTATTCTTCTTCTCTTCTGTACCGACTAATTGCTCTATTAGTCGAAAACTTGGTGGCTCAGCATGAGGTCTTGGCCTTAAATACCCAGGTCGAGCAAAGCGTTAGTTAAGTAGGCTTTTCCATAACGAAATTCACAGTTCGAGCTTGGATTTTTGCCCGGATATTGGCATTACGATTGCACATTATCGGCGATATAAGGCGATTCGCACAGTGCATTACGCAGCGTAGCGCAGGAATGCGTGTTGAAATTATCTATCTTTGCATTGAAAACACGCGTAGCAACACACGGAAAACGCAAACGCAGTGTTGCTCTCCCATCGCCACGAATCCCGCAGGGTAGAGCGAAGCAGTGTATGAATCGCCTAACTGTTCAGTATAATACAGGCGTACATAAAATAACCTCAAGCTATCTATCAGTCATTAGCATCAGCATTAGACACGCACCATATTATGTCACATGACATTGCCATAAGATAAATAAGCAGACGTGTTAGTCAAAAGTCCTTTTATCTACGAACAATACGTGTTTGATCCACTAGTGATGTTACGCCTGCCTTTCAACTGGATGAAGAGTGACGGACTGTGTCCAATGTGTTGTTGTATAATTACTTGAAGATCATGTTGGTAACGTGTTGGTTTTATAATCAACCGGCTTCTTTTAGTACACTTACGTCCACTATTTGATGAATCTATGAGTGATTGATTAGAAAGAGGACGGATATTGCCAATCTTTATTTTCGGACGGGCAGTTCCGCGATGCAATAAACATATAATATATGTATTATCTATACTTATTATTTTTTTATAATATTATTAAGCTGAAGAGTTTGTTTGCCTGAACGCGCTAATCTCAGGAACTAGGTACTGGTCCGATTTAAAAAAATATTTCAGGGTTAGATAGCCCATTTATCGAGGAAGGCTATAGGCTATATATCATCACGCTAAGACCAATAGGAGCGGAGCATAAATGAAAAATGTTGCAAAAACGGGAAAATATATTCCTTTCAAATGCAGAAAAGCCGAGAAACCACGCGGGCGAAGCCGTGGGCGGGAAGCTAGTTATATTATAAAGACACAAGTTAGCTTATGGCCAATGCTATGTGTATGTAGTGTAAAACCGTATTCTAACCTGATTTATTTAACCACTAGCTGATCCTTGCCCACTTCGTTTGGCGATATAGCCTATGACACAAATAACGTGGCTTTGTATTGGTTATAGAATTTTCACAATCGGTTTAGTAGATCCAGACATTACCCCCGAAAACCTCCCAAACTTTACCTCTTTATAATATTGGTATAGACAAATTGCTCAGTACTTTCGTATTCTTATACAAATACCATGCATAAACTCGTACCTTACATATTTGATGTAGATAATCAGTGAGCTTGTATAATCAGTTGTTATATCTGCGTAAGTCGCAGCAACACAAATATTGTATTAGACTACTTATGTAAAGTGGAACTGGAAAATGGGGCTTATTTACTTGATCAAACATGAGTTCAGTACTATTAAATACGTTATAAAGATTATATAGATAGTAGTTAAACTATTTAACATACTTGCTACCTTTATAAGTTTATAAAATCTTAGAAATTGGTTTACGTTATAAATATTTAAAAGAAGCTATCTCGACAGACATTGTCTTACCAATTTTATTCAAAAGAAGCTATCTCGACAGACATTGTCTTACCAATTTTCTGATTCCGTAAGAAACTTTTACAAAGTATTAGAAAACTTTCGGAAATGGTAAACTCGTTCTCTAGTTATGGCGTAACAAAGGGAAATAGTGCTTCATTTTTACAGTATAGTTATTGGAAAACATTGAATCCCTTTTTTTGACATTGGAGAATAAGATCTGACATAATTACGGAGATTAAGATTTGCCTTAATTAAAGTTCATATAGAGAAGAAGCGAAGAAAACTTTGGTGGTCCGATTTCGATCACCGTCCGGGCGACCACTACTTAGTACATATTTATATATATTATGCAAAGTTAAAGCAAGATATATTTTAAAACTAATATTAAAATTGAACTTAGTTGTATTACTAAAATTTGATTCTTTGTTTATATAAGAGTTGCTTTAAGCCGTAAGATAGGTAGATTGGTAACCTTTTAATAATTATCTCTGCCCTAACTGCTTAGGTATGGAACAAGGCGATTGTGTCATAAAAAATGAGTAGAACGTTCTTCAAACATTACTTCTCAGTTGATTGGAATACCATCTAATATAATTCATGCGCCAAGTACAAATATGTTTGGTTTCCAATTGATCAAATGTGTTTCGTTAATTAATTCTATTTGTCACAATCTTCCTTATGTGAAATAAACTTTGGTCACATGGCCACTTTGTTTGAGAATGACCGTGATACCTAATAAGTTTTTATGGTGTATATTTACATCGGTATGATTTTTAGACCAGTTTGTCCCTAAGACGATTTATATCGTTCTAAGTTTTCCTTAGGGATCGTCAGCGTATGTTAGAAACATTCGGACAAAAAATCGCATTTCCCAAATTCTATTAAAATATATCAAGAATCCATATAATGAAATGACTACTACACTTACTTAATTTGCGAATTAACGACAGTTATTGTAGTCGTTGTTAAAGTTACTGTATTTTAGTGATTAAATTTATTTGTAAAAGGTTAATTAGATACATTTCTTTGTATTTAACGTGAAATAACGAAGCTTAATAGACGCTTTCATTGAAATAATGATAGCTTAATACGGTATTTGTATAATGTTAAAATAAGTGAAGTATGACTAAGAAAGTAATCAGTAATACTTAAGAAATTTCTAATTACCGGTCATTGCTATTTTTAAGATTAATAATGATTATATTATAAGTAAGCGGCGGTAGGCTATCTAATGGCTAGGGTATCGGACTTGCGATCAAGTGGTTGCCGGTTCGAAACCCATCCATTGGACTACTGACGTGAACCCACTCGTAATACAAGCATTTTAGCTTAACACGAGGGGTTAACAAGGATGTGTGACCCACATTGCTAGTAAGCTTTTTCTTAAAAAGATAGAGTAGTCGGCACGTGGTCGTTAAATAAATACCATAACGATTTTAGCTACTTTAAGGGTCAATTCGCATTCACAATCAAAATTTACCTTTTTTTCTGTACAATTTTATACATTTGTAATATTAAGTATATATTTGGTGTACAATAAAGAATTTTCTATCAATCTATATATCTATCTATCTATCATATTTGAGAATGTTAACAAACATATTTAGATAGAACGAAACAAACGAACGTCACCAATAACAATAAACAAATTAATTGTTATTGTAGCAGTACTTACATATTTAATAAATAGATACGAATCGTTATTAGATTTCAGCGCTCGCAGATTTGTAAGAAATTGTTCACCACGTTTCAGAAACACCTTTTTTAGACTATAATCTTGACGTCACAATAATATTTTATTTTCAAACAATCCATATTTACTTGGTTATCCGATGTCAATCTTTGCAATCGATCAATGGTCGTTTCCTGTGAATGAAAATGATAACCATCTGTCTAATCTATTTTCGTCGCTCATTGAAATCACGATAAAAACATTGTTGATATTTTTTTTTATAATTGTTAAATCCGCTCTAGCACTAGCGAATAAGCCCTTTGTCTGAATCAAATAGTGCTTCATCAAAAGTGGATTTTAGTTCCCTCGAATATTATTTACAATAACTTAGTGTGATCCAGACATATCGGATACTTTTCGTTAGGCTTCAGACATAAATACGATATTTCTTTTTCCCCTTCAAACATAAAAGTTTTATCAAAATCTCAATTGACGGAGATATCAGTGAATATATGCATATAAAAACAAGACATACAATCGAGCAAAGAACCTCCTCCTTTTTAAAAATAGTACATTAATGACTTTTTGCGCCAAACAATCTGTTGGGTAAAATGACATAATAATAAAAACTTAAAATGCAAGTAAGCTCATATTATTGTGAATAAAGGTTAAGTGTGACTAAAATCTTTATAAAAACTTCATAATGATTCGTATAATGATGTTGTGTTTAATTCACAATTGTTTAAGTCAGTCATTTTGGCCAATTAATGGTGGTTGGGAAAACCACTGGGTAAGTTCACCGACGGGCGACGAGCTAAGTTTTTTATATATTTCTGGTACCTACTATAATTTACTCTTAACAATTATCTAGAAAAAGCTATGACGCACATCTTGAGAAATATTTTTTTTATAAAGTTAAAAATATTGTAAAAGAATAATTCGACCACAGGTAGGACTCGAATATACGTCTTTGGGTTGTGTACAATGAAAGCTTTATCCGCAAGCACCACTGTTGGTGCTGACCCATAGAATCAGTATCCTGGATTCAGTTTATTTATGAAAACTTCAAGAGACTCGAAGTTTTCATTGATTGGTTATGGCTCTCACCCTATTACCTGAAAACATACCGGCGAGCTATGACTGTAATCATATCTCTATAGATGGAGCTCTGCCTAACCCCTTCGGAGAACGCAGGCATGATAGAATGGAATGTAGGTATCACAATTTTATTAATTTATTGGAGGACTACATAATGTAATAACTCAATGTAAACTGAAGTACCTGAATCAGTGGTTCTGGATATTATAGCAGATAAACCTAATGGTTGTATTGACTTATCACAAGTTTTGACAGGATTAGCTCTTATGAATCAGCTCTCTGATACATTGAACTAAGATAATTATATCTAAATCTCAAGTACACACGGCTACACACAAGCTACACAATTCCAGTTTATGCTGACTTGATATTCACAGTCAGCTTATATTAGATGATTTTAAAGTCTCGTCGTTAGATTGCTTTCTATCATTCATTCTTCTATCTTTTTTCTCGACATGATGGAGTGGAAAGCGGGTGAAACTACGGGGCATACATAGCTAGTTTATTTATAAATCTAGAGATTTTCCGACTATCTTTGAAAAAAAAACCTTACGCAGTAGATTTTATTCTTGAAAAAGCTTACACTATAAGTACATCAATTCATACTCCAAGGTACAATTATTATTTTTTCATGTGTTTCTTACTTTCTAATATAAAGCAATATACCTCAGTGGTATTTTAATAATCGACTTAAGTAACTTTTTATATCCGCCATTATCTTGTCTACCAATGAAAGTGTGAACCAATTATATCATAACATAATTATCTATGTATAATTGTAACATACTTCCGTTCGTAGTGTTCTTGTAAATGACAAAAAATATCATTAACAAACTTACACTAATGTTGAGCACGGGTCTCCTCTTAGAATTAAATTTGGATCCACTTCGCTGGCCTATAGGTAGGTAGCCTCGTCAGTTTAACTAGACTACATAATATAGACGCCGCGTCATAGACACTTGCCACGTCTGGCGAGTGTCTATGACGCGGCGGCTATAGAATGTATCTCTGACCCGCAGCGACAAAATCACAATTTAGCAGCGCCAGTAACCCTACAAACGTCGCGTCACTGATGCTTGCTACGAAAGAGCCTCACTGGACTATATTGGATATATTTTTTTGGACTTATTTGGACGATAACAGTTCTTCTTTAACACATTCTAGATTAAGTAAGGATTGCGACGTCAACTACCTATAACATTCAAACCGAGTAGGTACCTACTAAAATTTTTGCTGAATATGGCGCCGGAAGAATTTGTACGTTGGAAATGACTTTCAGGTATGAAGGTTCTCTCACGATGTTTTCCTTCACTGTTTAAGCGTGTGATGTTTTATATGACTGCCTCGTTAGTCTAGTGGTCCCAAGCGCGACTGCTACGCTAGAGGTCCTGGGTTCGATTCCCAGGTCGAGCAAAGTGTTATTGGGTTTTTCTATGAAATTCCCAGTAGCAGCTCGGAGTCTGGATTTGTGCCCGGTTAATGGCAATAGGCTCGCCCCCTATTACATGGGATCTAAACATACCGGCGATATGTGGGTGTAGGTACATTAGTACACCTCTGCCTAACCCTTCGGGGAATACAGGCGTGATGGTATGTTATGTTATGTTTTATATGAATTCGAAAAGTCCTATATTTATGTATTTGCTCCATAAAATCTTAACAGTCTAACAATTAAGTTATTACCGATTTAAAAAATGTAAGTAGGAATACTTAATTGAGATAAGTAATCCAATTGTTGTTGATTATCTTTGGATTACGTAATGAAATTTATCGTATTCTTCTATCAATAAAATATGTAGGTATCAGTGAATTACCTAGGTACGTCAGTAAAATTTGATAAAATGCAGGTAATTATTTTTATAACCCCACGTTCATAAAACGTAGGTATTAATATATGATATTTAACTCTTGATTCTTATTGTTAGATATTAGGAGCCACGACGACTTTTGCAAGAAAAAATTACTTAATTATCAATATAAAAATTCAACTGACAGTTCCTTAGACAAATATTCAAACCATATATGGAGTTTTTATTGTACATGGGCGGACTTAGTCACTTAACAGTGTACTACGGCTGGGTATAATGATACCCGTACAAAGAAACTCCTTCTCGTATCTGATGTTCAATTTAAACTAACAAGACGCTCATTTGTGCGCAAAAATGTTTATTTTTGTAGGCAAAAATTTTTTTCCTCATGCAGAATTTTCTCCAATAGGGGTTTTGAATTTAGTTTTCACTTAGAAGTGTGATTGCAGATGTAGAATCCGGCAACGCGGCCCCTGAGGCTCAGGGTGAAGCACCCGTGACGTCACACGCAGCCTCTCGGAAGATGAATGGTAAGCGCCAAGCATGGCATGAGGGGCTTACCACACGATGTGTCGTCAAAAATATTCACATTAGACGGGATTTTGAATTTGGAATATTGGAACACAATTTGTATATTTTTTTATCGGCATGTGGAACCCACTTGAAAAGGTAGCATGGGAAATCACTTTCATCCACATTGGAGCACCTCACTATTATTTTGTACTTTTAAAATGTATGAACAAGGCTTTTCATGTCATGTATGTCGCTTGCACGCCACTTATGTTTATTTTATACATTTTTATTACGTCATAACCCATTTCACATGATTTAGATTCATGTATTATATATTTGGGAAATTGTTGTTGTTGTTTGGGAAATTGTTATTTCTATTTGTAGTGGTGTAGTGTATGTTTATTATTTAAGTATTTTTTTTAATTTTCTGACACATACTTTAGATAATTCAGATTATTTGGTACGTAAACGAAACATGAAAGTTTTTGCTGAAGTACTTTTAAAAGATACAGCTCCTAGATGTTTTCATAACGAACGATAGCTAGATTCCACAGCAGGTAAATAAGAATGATTTACATCATAGGCATGCTAGGATCACAAGCGCCCGCGCATTAAAACAATGATATCACTGGGAAACGACGTACGCGACTAATGTTATTAAAATAATCGTAATGACTTACATTACAATAATTAATCTTCTTAATGGCAACAATACTGTCACAGAATCTTCGAGTAACAATATTTATTTTACACGCATTTGATTTGTATCAGCAATTAAAAGTATTATTTATTATATATTGTGTAATGGAAATTTATTGCATCGTTCCATATCTAGTGCAAAATAAGATGTAACTATAGAAAAGATTTATCGGAATTTATATATAAATAATAACCGCATTAATTAAACGCAATACGCAATACATGTAAAGTCGATGCTGAAGAGTACATTCTTACTTACTTCTTTTAATATAGACTTAAGTAAGTATGACATTTAACCTCTTATGTCCTCACAACCTTTTATAATGTACCTACCAGTGAATAATGTAACACTTTTGATTTTATAAAAGAGTGTCCATGGAGTTTCTTGCCGGAGTCTTCTGCATTGGATCAACTTGTTGGAACTATACAACTAGAGTAATAAAGTTTCATAATACAAGCTTTTATTTAAAACGTAACGTATAAGATTTATAAAGCTGATTTGAAATAAAAAAAAAATGAATTTTAATGCAAGTTATGTAATGTGACTTTACTGTTAGTATAGTTTATAAATATCCAAAATAGTGGACTGGTAAATATACTTAAACAAGTAATTGTACTTGTGATTACAAACAGTTCCTAAAGAAAGATTTCTTATAAAAAATATTGAGCTGCGTCAATACCGTTAATACCTTGATACTTAGTTCTAATTAGCACCACCTTTTTTTATTATTTTACGCTATTTACCTGTCATCATACACAAATATTATAAAGTTCATTGCAAAATTCCACTGAACATAGTATTTATGATCAATATTTCCACCAGGAACAAAAGCAACTACAATTACGTATTACTTTCTACTAACAACCACCAATTAATCTTCAACAGTTTACGTTCATCTTTTTGTTATTGACTTTCGATAATCTTTGGCAGATCTTATTCCATAGCAGACCATGGCAATCAAATTTTAACTCAAGCTTGCACAATTTAGATTGCATTTTGAGTTGTACGGTTATTGTTTATATTGTACACAGATGAGTGAAAGGATTAAGTATGGGACTGAGAGCGTCCTATCTCCCTTTCGCCGAACTTTGAATTGTATTTATAGCTCATTGTATAATAAGTTATGTCATGTTAGATATATGTATAGAGATGGTACGACAGGAGATTGTTCGAAGCGTGAAAGTAGAGAATCTTTTTTTTTCTTCATTCTTTTTCTATAATTTAGTTTGACCAAGTTTCTGTCCGTACCATTTTTATTGTAGATATTTTTTTTAATATTCTAACGCGGTTTTAGTTATATTTTATATTCTACAATTGTAAGTGAATAAGTCAATAAAGCGTCTGACTGACCGAAATCATTTGAGCGTATTGTAACATGTAATAAAGCGAGCATTCGTTGGATTAATACTGCGAACCTAATTGTTTTTCGCGTTCGATGCAAACCGTACGTGACTACAAAATGCTCGACTGTCTCCAGCTTCAAATTATACAAAGCATTCTAAGCACTAGAAAATGCTAGTTTTTTCTAATGTTAGGATTCATTTGAATACGTAACTTTTAAGGTAATAAGTAAAAGTCAAATGTTTTATTTTAATTAGACATATTATTACAGGTACTTTTGAATTGTTAAAAACTAGTTGCACGGAACTAAATAGTGTGTCTTGTGGAGAAAAGCTGGCAAGAAACTCCATAGATAACTACTACTGTAAATATGTGTTTACAATTTAGTTCTATGAATGTGGTGTCATGTTAATCATGCAACCTTTGAAATACCTACCATCATAACATACCATCACGCCTGTATTCCCCGAAGGGTTAGACAGAGGTGTACCTACTAATGTACACCCACATTTTGCCGGTATGTTTAGGTCACATGGAATAGGGGGCGAGCCTATTGCCAGTAACCGGGCACAAATCCAGACTCCGAGCTGCTACTGAGAATTTCATAGAAAAACCCAATAACACTTTGCTCGACCTGGGGATCGAACCCAGGACCTCTAGCGTGGCAGTCGCACTAAAGACCACTAGACGAATGAGGCAGTCTTTTTAAAAGGCAGGCAACCTTTGACCCCTATCTTTAATTTTCAGTCAAACTATTTATAGCCAATTCGCAAAGTATTTGATTAGATGGATAAATCAGGAACATCCTTGTAACTAAAATCCATCCTCGTCGTCAACATTCTTATTTGGGTCTCTATTTTTATACTGCAAACATCATCCATTAATCAACAAAATGGTCCAGCAGGTCACTGTTTATAAATAGCAAAAGGAAATGGTGGGATCTAACTGAGTTAACTCCTACATGGACAATCTACCCAATTACCTATATTGCTACAACATGCGAACAAAATTTAGTTTGACACATCCTTTTTATTGGCCACCCACGATGTTTAACTTATTTTGTTTGCTGGGCGATATTTCCTGGGTCAGATAATATTTAGGTTAAGAGGAAGGTGGCAGGACTAGAATGTTGATAGGACTAGAGTTGTTGTAGGTCTAAATACTTAGGTGGTTTTTAAAGGTGATAGAAGCACCAGGATATCCAAACTCCGAGCTGCTAATGAGAATTCCATAGAAAATCCCAATACCTCACACTGTAACACCTGGGAATCCAACCTTAAATGATTATTGTATTCTATAAAAACACAGAAACATAAAACTAATTAATTAAAAATGGCCGTTCGAAAACCGTCTGGTGATATGCGTACTCGAGGATTCGGTATCATTACGTCACCTGATATTGGCACGTCTGGCGCCCGAATGTACAGTCGTCAGCACAGAGGTTATACAAAACTGTCAAATTTCTCCAAATTATATCTATCTAAAGGTTACCGATCGAACTCATTAAACCCACTGGTTCATTATAGAGCTATAATTAGTTTGAACATGATTGGACTAAATGTCAAGCAAAGCCGTGACGTCACAGAGATGACACTGACAGTTGACGCTTCGTTAAATTTTATGTTTCCTTTATTTTGTTCTGCAAACAGATCTAATTGCCGTGGAACTTTGTGACGGTCATCAAAATTGCTGATCTCTAGTTTGGCATGTAGATAAGTATGTAAACTACTACGAATAAATAATACTCAGGAAATGTAACTGCGTTAAGAAAATGACCCAACAAAAGTTGTGTCCAAGTAGGCGGAGCTTCAAAATTGTGTCCAGCGCGCCATCAGTCGGACATTTTCCTTGCAAGCGAGCATATGTCAAAGGTTTTAGCTTAATATCATTGTGAATCATGATGCCATCATGTGTTGTGAAGTGGTGCAGGAGACATACAAGATTAAAATGTCCAGAGATCACTTTTCACTTGTAAGTAGTAGCTTAATTATAATTATATTCAAAGTTGTTCAAATACGTTATCAAAACGAGATGGTCAATATTATGCAAAATGAAGTCAGTAAATTTTTTACCTAATTTAGAAAGATTTTTTTCTAGATGAAATATTGAAAAGTAAATCGGTAAAATTTAGATAATTTTATGAGACTAATGTATTTTGTTTTTTTTTTAGTTTCCCTGCCGATCCCATTCGGCAAAATAAGTGGATAGCTGCAGTTCAATTAGAAAGACGAGAGTATGACTGGATGCCTGTGAAAACTACCAGAGAATGCTCCATGCCTTTTGATGAAAAATATTTTTACAAATCATTAAAGGGATATACCATGTTACACAAAACTGCAGTACCAGTTTCTACAAATATCCACATACAACTGAAGTACCAGGTCAACAGAAATCTTAAAGGAACCCTGGTGACCTATTGCCAAGGTTATGATCAGAGCGAACAAACGACTCAATTGAATACACTAACACTATTTCAACGCTCCAACAATAGATGAGGTCGTAATTCTTGTTGGCAAACCATCGGCTTTGTTCGTTTTAGCACCATACAACAAAAAGTACCCAATCTAAGCCTTTTTAGTAACCGACGAAAAATATCTACGCGGGGGGGGGGGGGTCCAGAATCATGTACTGAATTCATGGTAAGCGGTTGTGCGTCGATGTCCCATCCACCCTGTATTAATATAGTATAATTTAAAAAAATCACAATATTATAAAATATTTAATATAATTATAATATTGTTTTATTATTGACTTGGTCCGATCTTCTTATTGCATAATATCGTCCACTCCATTTTGACTCAGATGTCATAACAGACATTACAGCACGCGCGCGAACCAATCCCTGTTTTCTCTCTGAATTTAAACCAATTACCAAGCATGTCTATTTGAAACATCGCAAGTGATTCGAATTTTTGAATCGTCGTCATTTGGTTTGAAGTAGGTCCACTTTTTGAGCGGAATTTGTTCTGAGTTACGCTTCCTGAGTATTATTTATTCGTAGGTAAACTAAAACAAAATAAAACTCGAAACTTGATAATAACTGTTAACTTTTCGAGTAGGCATGTACAAATATAATAAAATTATTTATGTAGCGATCTAATAAGTTTATGGAAATGAAAAAATATCATAAATAAATGAAAAAATATGAATCTTTGAAACTTGAATCTACTGATCCATCAACATAGTTTAAATAGTCCTGTCATAGTTATGTGAGAGCCAGAGCTGAAAAAGGTGTTTTGAACTTGATTACGTGCTGTATTTTAAACGCTGTTTGTGCTTTAATTCAAGCAAAGCTATGTTCAAACGCATTTATAGTAACATACTGAAGGGTAAAGCAGAGGTGTACTAATGGAATGTTTAGGTCCCATGTTATAGGGGGCGAGCCACTTACCATTACCCGGCCTTAAATCCAGATTTCGAGACTGAGAATTTCATAGAAAAACCCAATAACACTGCACGACCTGGGGATCGAACCCAAGACCTCTAGCGTAGCAGTCGCGCTTAGGACCACTAGACTAATGAGGCGAAAAAAAAACCATTAATATGAGTCACAATGTCTACTTGAAAATCCATTCAATTTCTCACAATATCAAATTATTCTTATCAATCAAAGACGACACCGCATCTCAATTTGATTGACAACGTAACGGTTGAGTACTCACAAAATTAATTACTGGCGCCATTCCTAAAGTGTAAGCACAAAAAATCGTACTACGCAAAATGTCAGTGTGATAATAGTTAATAGCAACACTTGAGATGATGTGTTGCAGGCCGTAAAAAATGGGCCAATGCCCCGACGCGCCTCAGAAAAGTGCGCAGGAGTGACTCACAGTGTTTTTGTTATTTTTGCGATCCTTTAATGACTTTAATATTTTTTTAAACGTAGATATCATTTAATGGGTCTGGCAGCAAAGTAAACAGATTGCGTCACATTAAATCGCATCCGAGCGCGCATCGCAGTGCGATGCGCGCTCGGATACGGACGTGTTTCCACGACGCTAAAATTTATAATTAGCGGATTGCGCGGCTATAGCCGCTGCCCGTTTACGTCGCTATGAGTTCGCAGCAACTTATAGCCAACGAGTTGTTGGCATTCATACAGCATGCCATCGATACTATGGACGAGGTCAGCATCTTGCAGATCTGCAAGTCTAACTTCAGGGAAGATGAGATAAGCAGTGGCAAGTTGCTTATTTTCCAAACCCTTGGAAAGGTCGACCAGATGCCATCCCGCAGGAGGGATGGAACTGAGAAGAGCATCCAGGATATAATCACCTTGCTTAAGGTGACTGATCCAGACGACGTGCCGAGTTTTGTGGCGAAGGACCTACATAGGCTTCCTCCGGTTACTTTCGACCACGTTGATGTTACCAGGCTGCTAAAGGACATTAATTTCCTTAAGACAAGCCTAGCCGAGGTTCAATCCAAATTAGAGGTATCAAATAACACCATAAGTGAGCTACGTGCCGAAGTAGTGTCGTTACGAAACACTGTTCCGGTAAGTAGGTCACTTGACGCCTCTAAGGTGAACACGCGTCGCGGGGCGCAGAACGCGTCCATCAGCAGTTTTGAGTCGGCGAACGCAGGTACGTCACCTACTATTGCTGGTGATGCATTATGTACCGCCGCCGCCGCCGCCGCCCGTCCCTCGACCCCAAAAGAGGCACCGTCATGCGTTAGTACGTCAACCCCGAAACGTGCTTACGCTGCTATTGCTGCCGGCAACAAAACCGCTGCAAGACAACCGCAACGGCAAGAAGGGGATAAGCAGACCAAACATCTGCCACAGTGTGACAAGGAGGGCTTTATCAAAGTAGAGAAGAAGAAGAAAAAGCCCACTTGTCGAAATAAGTGCGGCACCGCACCGACCGGACCGAACTACATGCTGCGATCTGCTGCACCAGTGACGCCGCTGTACGTGTCTCGATTACATTACTCTACAAAGGCTGAGGAGATTGTAGAGTACATCCGCATCAAGACCAAATTTACCCTGAGGGTCGCACGGTTGGAGTCTCGTCACAATGTGGATTTTAATTCTTTTGTGGTGAGAGTACCGACTGAACATCTGACGACCTTCATGAATGAGGAATTTTGGCCGAGAGGGGTAGTGTTCCGGCGATTTCGAGGCCGGCTACCGGACACCGCGCGACACACGACGCCGACTGTTCGTGTGAATTAGTGTTTATATTATTGTATATGTATAATATTTTATTTGTTATTAGTTTAAGATTTATTGTATTGTATTATAGTATTATTTTTGATATGGGCTTTGTTGCCTGAAATAAATAAATAAATAAATAAAAAAAATAAAAAAATAAATTCCATCCATTTAACTGTAATGTTATAATACCTATATCTTTTGTGAAGGAAGTTTGGTTTTTGGTTCCCATTTGTTTCCTATTGCACATTATGACAAAATAATTATGTGTAATTTCAACCAATTTTATTTATTACGCCTTTTATAAATCATATATATGTATATGATATATGTCATGTGCGTAGTACCCGCAACCGGCGCATGTGTATGACAAGATGTATGAATGTGGATGGAGCAAAAGAAGTATGCAAGAATCGTAGCAGATGGCGTTCTGTAGTTTCTGCCTACCCCTATGGGAAAAAGGCGTGAGTGTATGTATGTATGTATATATACAACATAGCAATATGTTGGGGTCGGCTTCCAGTCTAAAGAGATGCGTCCGAATCAACATGTCAGTAGGATGTAATTACTTAAATATTTTATCGGTCAGACATTTGATATGTACACGTTTATATAAGTACTTTAAATAATGCGTGGAGCATATTATCTATTAGTATATTATTAGTAAGTAGTGTAATCGCAGGTAATCCAATATGATATGTTAAATACTTGTATATACATATATGTAATGTACCTCGTTTATCAGGGAATGTTATCAAAACTAACGATTATTTTAATAAGTAACAGACTGTTATCAAAATTCTGTGTTGCGTCCTATTTTTTTATTAATACCTTTTTGTATGTCTATTGTGCATACATAATTAATCCACTATATAGTCTATCCATCTCTCAGAGATGAGATCTCTATTATCCGTTCTCTCAGAGGATGCAATGTGCACATGTATCTACTTACTGGATATTGCATTTGAAAGATGATAATACCCTCCCTAATATAATAACCACAACATTTTTTTTTATTAAATATGGGTTTGCTCTTGACTTTAAACTTGCAAACATGAGGTCGTCGGCAAGCAAGCTACTAGTATACAGTATAGTAGTATATAGTTTATAGTATAGTAGCTACTAGTACTAGACTATATATATGTCTTAATAAAATCCGAGATTTTTGTTTTGAAATATCTAAAACTCTAAAGCTTTCTCGAAGTTTATTTAGAATTCTATTTCTGTTTCGCCTTGACTCTACATTCTCCAAGTAAAAAAGACGATAATCATCAACTTTTTAGGCGGTTCTCGCCTGTAGCCGTATTCAGTTTTGCCTGTATATCTTCATTAAATTTCTTGGTCGGTGTACTCGTTTCTAAGTGTGATACTACCCTAATTATTTCACACAATGACCGTCATCTGTTTCTATTTTTTTATTCTCAGACCGTCAGTGTATCTCATTGGATTTTTTTATAGCGTGAATAGATATTCAATTTGTCAACAACGTTGTATAAAAACATAATTATGTAGAATAACCGGTTGTAATAAAATAGTCGGACGCTTGTGTGTGTCTCCGGAAAAGAAAGTGGTTATTATATTTAGCTCACAATAAAAAATATAATAAAATATGTTAATGACTCATAATAATATATTTATATATTTTGTGTCTGAGCTTTACGTAGATAACATCATACATATATACACTCACGCTTTTTCCCTAGTAGGATTGATAGAAACTATAGACCGCCACTTGCTACGACTTTTGCATATCTCTTACGCTTCTTCCACATTCATACATATTTTCATACACTGACCTGACCTTTTTGGATAAATAGTTAACAAATTTTAGTCCCACTCTATTGTTATAAAGCTAGTGATGCACTATATGGGAGCATAAACATTTGGCATACTTATTGGCGCAAAATCTAATATTGCGAATGGACTTCGCAGCTTGTCAAATCGCATTAGGGCCCAAGAAACTTATTATTTTGTATTGTGTCTGTTATTTGATACTTGACGGGTTAAGACAGATAAGGTCAGGTCCACACAAAAATAAAGAAAATTGCAGAAAAAAAAAATAGGAATCTGCATTGTAATAATCCATGCCATAATATATTTTCTGTAGGAGCTGTTTGTTATTATGAATTGCAAATTGATAGGTTCCTTATTCAATACTAGATACTATGAATGAATGGAAATGTATGCTAAATGGACTTATATACGTTAATGAAGCTTAGAATCGCAAATATCTGGAATGTATAAATAAATTGTTTTTTAATGAAGATTTATGTATATTCGATCTTTCGTATTCAATAATGGACTCTGTTTTTTATATAAAAATAGCGTTGCCTTTTATGTTTTCGTCCATGTTTGGATTTGCATGAAAGTTGTCTATGGCGAAAGGTGACAGTTTCTGGCAAAAGACGACATTGTTAGAATTTCCATCTTCCGATTGCCAGCCAATCGGCACTGCGCCATCGATATACTTATGGGATATGTTTGTCCGAAATACTTAACTCTGCTCGTCTGAAGTGAACCGTTCCTATCTGCCGTACTAGTTAAACCACTTTATAAAATGTTTTAAATTTTTAAGAAAAATAATCACGAACGCGAAACATTTTCAACCCCAATGGTCTTACACGGAATCTTTATATTGAAATTTACCACTGCTAACCCACTTGCAGACAACTTCAGAAAAGCATAGTTTTTTTGAACGAACTACACGAAGCGTTGTGTATCCTGCTTTCTTATAGAACAGCTAGAGTGGACCTCTTTGCCTAAGTCTGTTTCCAACTTTGTTTCCAGTTTTAGGGAAGCGTGCCCCATCATCTACTCACTACTGCATCGAGCGTATTCAATATTAAAAAAAACACCATGTAAAAGGCGACAGTCTCTGGCAAAAGGTGACATATAAAATCCATATAGAAATAAACTATTTGTTGAATTATAATATTCTTGTTTATGGTCAAATACCAATTTTTAGTCATATTGTGATCCCACTGGAGGGCAAAGGCCTCCCTACCCTTCTTACAGATACCAATAATAAAAAAGTATAATATAAATCGATCCGTATAAAAAATATGCACCTAATTTTTGTTATGAAGTCATCGCATTGATTACGAATTTGCTTTACGTTTTGGCAGTTTCAGATGCCCATGGGCAAAACCCAATCTAAAATTCGAGAATCACAATAAAACTGTGCTAAAATTAAAGCTAATGCAGTGTAGGGTTTCTCACGTTTTTTGTTGGTTTCGTTTTAAATCTGATATCTGTAAGGTGGAAATCAAACCTAACCTGTGTTTTGAGAATGGTTTCTAACAATACTTAGTGGGATAACTGTGACCAATTCTTGCATCCAAGGCGGCATAACATGCGTCCCATAACATTATCGACACATTATCATTTGCGGATGGATGGTCGAAGATCTTATTGGTATGTCAGAAGTACTGTGAGAGGAATTTATGAAAGTGTTGTCAGCCTTTTTTTGTTAATTTTGTTAATTTCGTACAGTTTATATTTATTAGTTACTATAATTGGTTAAGAGACCGTTGTAATTAATTAATTAAATAAATAAATTATCGCGACATAATTTTCCCGTAACATTATCTCGTCCGTAGCCATATTCTGAAAACAAGCGTAGGTATCTATGTGTCGACAAAATTATTCGTCGCGTCCATGTCAGCCGTATAGGACAATATTTGGTGATTCCTATCTCTATAAATCATGTTTTCGGGGTAACCATTATTTTAGTGTCTTCTGTCATCATTTTAGAGGAAACCTATGTATGCCATCATGTGACCTTGTGATTCAAACATGCGTTGGAAAGTCCGGCGACCGTGCCAAGTAATCATACAGAACGATCGGTAGAAAGAAACATAAACAAAACTTCATTTGTGCTGTTGTCAAATTATTATTCACGCAAAATTGAACTTATAGCTTGTGATATAAAGTTATTGTTACATTTAGTGAACAGTAAAATTATATTTGTTATGCTAAAAATTGTCATGAGGTTTTATTTTGCTTGAAACTAATCTCGAATCGTTTTGCGTTCTCGGAATGCGTTTGTAAACGAGGGTACGAGAGACGGGAGTATTGTTTTTCTAACAAAAAATATGTAGGTAAGTAATATGAAGTTCTTAGAATAGTATTTAATTAAAAATAACTAGGTATAAGGAAAATTTAACTGGCAGGTTGATCTTGGATTGTGTTTCGTTTGGAATCGAGCTTGTGCTTCCTGAAGTATGTTTTAGTTTACATAGTATAACGTACTTATTTTAGTTTTTGTTGGGTATCCATAACATAACATACCATCACGCCTGTATTCTCCGAACGGTAAAGCAGAGGTCATAGGACCTTAAGATACCGACGCAAGGTGGGTGTACTTTAAGTACCTACTACTTAAAGTACACCCACCTTGCGTCGGTATCTTAAGGTCCCATGTAATGTGGGACTACCCTATTATCATTCACCGGGCACATATCCTAATAACACTTTTCTCGATTTGGGAATCGAGCCCAGGTCATCTAGAGCAGCAGTCGCGCTTAGGACCACTTGACTCATGAAGCAATTAGGTTATTTCTTTCAGAGTAAAACCCTCATAATATTATCATTAAAAACATCTTAAATAAAACTTAACTTTAATATTTTTTCAGACTAAAGGAGATTTTGACATTAAAATCTCAAAAAAATCGAAACTAACACTGCAATAGTTCAGTTTAAAAAAAAATATAGTGTGATACGGGTCGAAGGTTCGTAAATGTAATGTTTAATTATCAAATAGGTATCTGCATTGTCTATCTATCGGCGAGCGATAAAAAACCAGTAGCCACAGACTACATAATAGTACATAGAGTAATACGCGCATACAGGATGTTACCGTACGTTCGTAATTTGTCATTGTTTTAGTTTTTAGAGGCTCTTTGTTCGGTGTATCGAACATTCGATCGTAATGCCATGGTAATGAGCGGGTTAACGGCTGTTATTTGCGTTTCCGAGATGTTTCATTGTTATATAAAGTTTATTAAAAAAAAGATATATATAGAAGGTTTACTTGATACGGTAATGAAAAGCTTACGTAGATATATATAACCTTTAATGAAAAGTTCTTAAAACTAAAACTCACATTTAACTTCGCCGAAATCGGGTAAGAAGGAATATCGGTGAAGCGCCTACTAATATAATCATAGTTTGATTTGTCTTTCAATGTTTTGCCCTTTTTCTTTATTTATACAAATAGAATAGAGTAGAAATAGCGTAGAATATAATAATAGCGTACCTATATATTTGTGCGTTATTGGTGCCAAGCTTATTTACAGCAATTGAATTTTTTTTGGCCGAGCTGAAGTAAGCCCCCCCCCCCCCTGACACCCCTAATTTTGTATTCTGCGCATCGGCTTGCGCCTACGTTCAAACCGGCAAAGATCGGGGAAAACAAACGCTAAAACCAAATGCTCATCTGGCCTATGGATTAAAACGGAAAAAAAAATCTTATAGATTTCTGTTCTAATTTGTAGAGTAACAATTCTTTGTATTATATTTTATCAAAATTTGAGTGTAACTAAACATAACTTCTGCTGTTTCTATTCTGTGACAATATTTTAATCTAAGTATTTCTCAGTCGTCCATTGTATGCGTCTTTCTAATTTAGTTCGTGCTTGGTTAATCATAGGTTTCTCATTTGACACCCACACGATAATTATGGTATTACGTGAAGATTGCTTTTAAATTTTTTTACTTATTTAATTATAGAATACTTTTTTTGCAAAATAGATAGATACATATATTCCATCACTCTTGTATTCCCCTTAATATGAAGGTGTACCTACTAATTACACTCGTACTTCGCCGATATGTTTAATAGACGGCGAACCTATTGCCATTAATCGGGCACAAATCCTGACTCCGAGCTGCTATGGCTGCCCAGCAGTAGAACGAAAAATGGGTTGATGATTCTAATGAAACATCTATACCGGACCAACTACCCGATGAAGTATTATTACGGATTAGCGCGATCATTTTGCCGTTGCGAGATAGGGATGACGTGACATAAATAACGTCATCTCTTTCTCACAATCTAAAAAAAAATCCCGTTAACACGTAGGACTAGGTACATAGCCTTGTGATATGACCATTGGACTGCCAAGTTAAAAGTCTCAAGTTCAAATCCAATAGCTTTGACTTTTGTGAAAATCATTTGCTAGTATTAATTAATTATCACCCGCTTAATCGGTGAAGGAAATCATCGTGGGGAAACCTGCATACCTTTTGATAACTGAGTTTCTTTATGGCGTATAAAGTCTGCCAACCGGCAGTAGGCTAGCGAGGAGACCAGTGCCCAGCAGTGGGATTATGCGGTTGATGATGATGAAATAGCGGTACGAGCTCTATAGGTCTTAAATATTGTTGTTCCGTGTAGGGATCGAAGCTACAACCTGTAGCCGTTCTTTCAGCTACTATCGCCAAACGCGCTGGCAGTTAGTTGGGCAGTCGCCGAATAATATATGTAAAACGATTTCCTGTACGAATTCTCTGAATACTCGCCGTAGCGGCGCCATCCTCATTCCCAATTTGTACACGCTTACAGTTAGTCAAATTTATTATAATTTTAAATTAAGCTTAACTACTTTATTTAAGCGAAAATTGTTGGTCATGGAAAATGAAATTGAAAATGACTTCATTTTAGTACTACTTTATACCACCACGCCTGTATTCCCCATATATTGAAATATTAGGCAGAGGTGTAATAATGTACACCCATATTTCGCCCGTTTGTCCCATGAAATAGGGGCGAGCCTATTGCCATTAACCGGGCACAAATCCAGACAGCTGCTACTGAGAATTTCATAGAAAAAACCCAATAACACTTTGCTCGACCCGGGGATCGATCCCAGGACCTCTAGCGTAGCAGTCGCGCATAGGACCACTAGACTAATGAGCCAGTTAGAGATAATAAAAAGATGATTTAATTATAATTAGAAATAGAATTTGGCGCAGGTTTTTTTGGAAATAGAAAATCTACCAGTTCCAACACCTGTACCATACCTGTATCAGTCTACCATATTTTTTCCAACCATGATATCTGGGTAAATTAATGAACATGATAAGTACTTAGTCTATTCTTAAAAAAAATATGTAACATCCTATAACCGTTCAGAGATATGGGTTCACCATAATTTCGCAAAAAAGCGAACGGCAACTGTAAGTTCAAATATTTTTGTAGGTTATTGTTACAGTTATTGAAAAATCCATGGAAAACAAACATACCAAAGTCAAATTTTAAAACATTCTGAAAGCGTCCTGTCATATAAACAATTTATACCATCCATTATGGTGGCGAATGGCGATTGACATGATATAATAGCTCAATTTTCTCCGCCGTAGAACAAACTGGTAGGAAATAACACGTTGTTATTCTGTTTGCGTGGCCACTGTTGTACTCGCTTGTATGTACAGATGCATGCGACGGACGCCGAATGTTTCGTTGTTAGATTGCTTGGTGTAAGCTATAGGCGGCAGCAGGGCGGAAGCATAAACATAGCGATTTTAATGTTTATCGTACTTTACATTTGACAGGACTAAAAAAGCTTAAATAGCATTAAGAATACGTTTTGCTTTTATGATTTTTTTTCAATTCAAGGAACAGCTGATTTTTAAAGAAAGCTTTAAATAGAGTGCAATTGTTATTGCTTTCTCGTTTGGAACAATATAGATTTAGTAAACCTAATATGATTTGTGAAAGTGCAATATTATCATAGGTAACTGGTAGGATAGGCAAACCGTGGCTTTTTATATATATTAATGATAAGAGTGTGTGGGGGCCTCCTTATCTATCTAACAAATAAGATAAATAAAATAGGTAAAATAGACGAAAAAAAACACCTAATTTGGTGTTAAAAGTGCCAGGCTTTCATTCTTTGTCTAGACTCTAGGTCAACACGGCACTTCTTTGATCATGTTAGCCATAACAATAATATTATTTAACCTATTCGATTGTGCTCGATAGCTGCTGCGCTAGGACTCGTGGATTTGATGAAGAAAAGCAAGAAAAAAAATGTATGGCTCTCAGATGTAGTCGTTTCGGGTTAGATAGATGGCTAGATATTTTTACATATGTTTTTTTAAAATTATGAACACCCTTCTCCTAAGAGCTTAGAACCACGAGAAAATTCTAGTGGGGCAATGTTATTTAAAATTAACTCCTTATTCAAATCGCCAACCGCTAGTAGCTTGTACCAACCGTAAATTTCAAGGTCAAACATTACCTTGTTCGACACACTACTCGCCACTGCCAACCGTGAAGGTTTAGGTTACCATCGCTACTTAGCTATCAGTCATAGTCAATCCAGGATATCGATAGCTTGTTGCCTAGATAAAGTTTCCTATAGCAGGAAGAATATTGAACTAGACAAATTTTATCGCATTGCATGAAGTTAGGTAACGGACAAATAACGCTAGAGGGCTGAATAGTTGAAATTGGAATATTGGAGAGCGTTCCATAATTTTTAAATTTGGAATTAGTATTTTTTAGGAGTGAGATAGAGTATTTGTATTGTAAAGTAGATATAGTACAGTAAGAAACAATATTTAAAAATAAATATGATATGAAGAATATTTTCAATGTTGTGATGATTGGGTAAATGTTAGCCCAATGGGCTAATGGCATAAGGATGAAACCTTTTAAATATATTTTTTTCGTGGTCAACTCGCACGAAGACATTTTGCGTGGGTACCTATTATCAGACCATCACAAATTTGTAGTAGTCACAAATGCCCAGAACTGGAACAGTTGTTCCAGATCTAGAACTGAAGATCTTGGACACTAAGATAAGTGCTCCTACGCTCTTTGACCTGTAGACCAAACAAATATTTTGTTCCTTTGAGGGAATCGAAATCCACGCCATTATCTTGTCACATAAACATCCAGTATTGTCATGACATTGTGAAAAAGTTATAACTATGAGTTAATTTAAAAGTTAACTGCTCGCTGCTGACGCGCGCAGTTCATTGTCACGGCCGAGATGCTTCTGCGCATTTATTTAACTGTTACCTATAATAAAACTAACCGACTCGGAAACTATAAAAACTTTAATTGAATGTTTAAAATATATTTTAACACAATCTACGATAAAAACCTACCTACCTATAAGTACTGTATTATTGTTTTCAGGTAGTTTTAAAGTAGTTTCTAACAAGAACAATTTAGCTAAAGCACGTAACAGCGCCATCTATAAGTTTCATATTTTTTTAGACTAAAAACATGAAATATTTTATCACTGCATTCCCAGATCCTCCGCCGGCATTATTCTAGTGGTCCTAAGCGCAACTGATACGCTAGAGGTCTTGGGTTCGATTCCCAGGTCGAGCAAAGTGTTATTCGGTTTTTCTATGAAATTCTCAGTAGAAGCTCGGAGTTTTGATTGGCTCGTCTCCTGTTACGTGGGACCTACGCGTGGGACCTACGCGTGGGACCTAAACATACAGGCAAACTGTGCATTAGTATACATTAGAACACCCCTGTGTTGTCCTTCGGGGAGAACAGACGTGATGGTATTAATGTATCTGTATCTACGTTTCGGAATATGGCCAATTTCTGCGTGTTTGTCGATCTTAAAAATAACTTGATGTAATAAAAAAGATACCGTGTTTTGGGCCACGAAAGTCGTACTCAATAAAAAATGCTACGATGATGCAACAGTTTTATGTCAGATCTATTGTTAATTTACGGATTCGATAAAAAAGTTATTAGGGAAATCGGAGTCGCGGAAAACGCGATACAAATGTTTTTTGTTACGTGTAGTTTGGCACCCACCTCTACGTACAGTTCGTGTCAAAACATTTATTAATTATTTTTAAAATCATAAGGGTTAAGTAGAAGTGTACTTTATATACACCCACAGTTCGCTGGTATGTTTAAGTCCCATGTAATACGGAGCGAGCCTATTGCCATTCACCGTACACATACCCAAACTCCGAGCTGCTATTGAGAATTTCATAGAAAAACCGAATAACACTTTGCTCGACATGGGAATCGAACCCAAGACCTCTAGCGTATCAGTTACGCTTAGGACCACTAGATTAATGCCGGCGGAGGCCTTTGCCCAGCAGTGGGACACAAAAGGGGTTACGTAAAAAAATATTGAAATCCTAGCCACAGTACAACAGGCAGTTAATAATAATTTTATTCTTTAGTTACGTGCGAATCGTGTCGGTCAATTTGTCGAGTTAGCATGTTTCACTGTCATTGTCACGGCCGGCCATATTATTCCTAGGTTTGTTTGAACTAGCTGTTACTACACTTATTGCCCGTGACTGTGTAATTTTCACATTTACATAATGTCAGACAATGCTAATTAGATTATGTAACTGATCTGCTTATTGTGCTCGATAAATATTTGAATATAATTTAGATGCTGCCTTTACACTTTTGCGACTAATTATACAAGATGGCAATTTATTTATATGTAAGTACTTAAGTTGAGTAGGAATTTTAGGAGAATATATTACTTAAAGGTTTTTAGTAGGTACTAGTACGATTAGAAAACAATATTCTAGGTATAATCATTTATTTTCTCTGTTGGTAGTTATTCAGTTTATGTTACATAAAATATTTCTGAAAAAAAGAAGTGTCTTATACACTTTTGCGTAAAATTATACAAGATGGGTAATTTTTACCTTGAGAGTGAAGAGTCAGAGTTTAATGAAAATATATTTAAAGATTTATTTGGTTCTACAGCTAATGGTGAAATGTCTCATTTGTCTGGAGGCGGTCCGAAATTTTCCAATTTTTGGAGAAACTTTTTGGGGGAAATATTATTATTCTAGGACTAAAACGAAAATTTTAAAAAATTACTAAATTATTTCAGTTGTTCTGAAATGTTCTTACCAACAAACAATATTTTTTTATGTATACACCATGAATAATTTTCCTTAATAATTATTATTTGATGTTGATGTTTACGACTGTACTTCGGTACGACGACTATAAAAATCATGTTATTAACGCGTTAGTAAAATTAACGTTACAAGTCATATCTGGTACTAATTTATTTTATCCCTAGGTTATTCATTGTCATGGCTGCGCAAGCGCAATGTCACCGCGAGGATGTTATTTTCATCTGATACGTGATTCGATGTACTAAGCACTTGGCATTTGCGATGCCATTAATTATTCAAATGTTACCTTCCTTCTCAATTTCCCTATATCGTTGACATACATCATTTATTAATTAACACGACAGGAAAGCTTTAGATACTCTTTTATAGTTTTAGCTGAGAGGAAAAGTGTGATAAGTCTACTTTTTAAAATTATATTTTATTAGTTTGGATATTTTAAATGTGTATGACTCTAATCCATAAAATAACGAACATACCATCACGTCTGTATTCCCCGAAGGGTTGAGCAGAGGTGGTCTTATTGCACACCCACAGTTAGCCGGTATGTTTAGGTCCCGTGTGGTCGGGGGCGAGCCTTCGAGCAACACCGTGTTGTTCGAAGGGGCGAGCCTATAGCCATTCGTCGGGCACAATCAAAACTCCAAGCTGCTGCTGAGAATTTCATAGAAAAACCGAATAACACTTGGTTCGACTTAGATCAGTGAGGCAGGCATTTTAAATATATATTCTGTGGTAACTCAAATTCTAAGAAAAGTACGGTGGCCAGCACATCAAGTAACCACAAAATGACAAATTTTCTCAGTTGATTTTGAAATTTATTCTCAACAATTTAAGGTTTAAAATCATTTGGAGGAATTTGACAGTTTTGTATACGTTGACCTGGCGACTGTACCTGAGTATACGTCTATTCTTATTTTCCAATTACTTTTATGATAAGATTATGTTTCTAGTAAGAAAGTTTGCGAGATGAACTGAGATTAAAGATACATAATATAAATAAAAACCTGCATATAAACAGTCAACTGGTACTATACCAAACAAACTAGTTTCTTTATCTAAATACGGGGATATGAAAATTTATTCTTAGAGCATATTTGCATATCAAGTTTCTAAGTTAATACACAACATTATTTTTATTTCTCAAGGAACTAGAAACATAGTCTGTCTACAAATATATAGTTGTTTCAGGAAGTTTTTGTTCGTTCCATTGTTGTTGTATTCCCACGTAATAATAAGTGAATGATGTAGTTTTATGGTGTTGCTCGTGAGCGTGTTATCAGTCCATATATTGATAAGGTTTACCCCAATGTGCTACCATAATCATTAGCGAAGTGTCAGATAAGTGACACTCGACAACCGTGTCAAGTTCGTGCTCCAAAAATATTGTGCCTACATATTCATGTTTTAGATAATGACTGCCTCGTTAGTCTAGTGGTACTAAGTTAAATTCTCAGTAGCAACTCGAAGTCTGGATTTGTGTCTGGTTAATAGCAATAGGCTCGCATCGGGGGCGAGCCTATTAGCATTAACCAGACACAAATCCAGACTTCTTCTATTCTAGACTTCCAGACTAGAGACCTAAACAAACCGGCGAACTGTGGGTGTACATTGGTACACCTCTGCCTAACCCTTCGGGTTAAACAAGCGTGATGGTATGTTATGTAGACTAATGATGCCACTTAATGAGGGATCAAGTAGCTATGGTATTTTTGGTTTTTAGGTTTGACATGGTTCCCATTCAAGTATTCTGTTCATGGATGCTTTAAACACATATTATTCGCACAACCCTTCAAGATCGTATAACTTTTACATTTATGAGTGTATTTTCCCTTTTTAAGGGTAAGTATTGCCTAACGCCTGAACGACGCTTCAGGCGACTCAAAGGCTTGCCTATACTTTGGTCAGAAAATCATCAGAAGAGTTTTTGATGCCCTTATTTATTGTTCCTTTATTCAAAAATAATGTCTACTTATGTAGCTTCATTTAAGTAAGTTAATTACGTTTTCATATTTTTATTCGTATCGGACATTCATTCATCTAGGTTTATAATTATGAAATTAGGATTACCAAGAAATAGTCCTAGGTAGTATAGATACAATGTGAAATCTATTAGTTAATATATCTATTAGTTATTATAATATATTATATCTGTCTATAATTATAATAATGTTATTTTTCTAATGTTTCCGAAGACGTACATATCTACAAATCGTGATATATTGATCTCGTATTATCTACTTAACCAATTAAAAAATCTAAGGATGTACCTATCTATTTATTTATTTTTTGTAATGAGTACTTAAGTACATCATTATTAAAGTTCAAATTCATAAGATCAGTAGATACTTCTGTTGCAGCTTGTCAAAAACCTTCCCGCAGCTTGTCAAAAACATTAACTTAATTCTTTATAAATCAACCTTAGGTATGTAATCAGTATCGTACCTTAAAAACTTAGAATAAAAAAACGCCTAATACAATTTGATGCCATTACAATTATAAAATCTTTAGATCTATTTGATAAAAATATATTCATTGCTTTAAACAACACAAACAAATACAATTTTGATTTTACAACTGACATGAATATAATTAGATAATGATTTTTTGCGTTATTAATAGGTATCTTATTATTTTATTTCGACCAAACAACGCCTGTAAACTATAATTCAGACTTTGTAAATCACTACAATTAAGCCTTCCAAAACATTCAAAAAAGTCTGATAAAAACCATAACCACATAGGTACCTAGTCTGTACTTTTTTTTAAATTACGAAGATTAATTCTTACAAAAAAATATTTAAGGCCAAGGCATTCGATGGCATAGCCTCTGATATTTTTTTATTTTAATTTATACATATTTTTAGAATTAATTTAAGGTATAATTAGCATAACATTGAGGTTTAATGTACTGTTGTTTCTCATCTCAATCTCATCATCAGTACGAAGACAAAGGTGCATTATTAATTTTTAAAATTGCTATGACGCGATGTCTAATTAAATGTATGTAGATTAATCGTGAGTAATGATCTGCAGATAAATAATTAGTCACAGCTTCCATTGAACTAAATCTACTTTATTATTCATAATGGAATATATCTCGTTGAGATTTTCCAAGATATTACTTAGAAACCCGCCACTCACATAGGAAATAACTTTTCAACGTAACTTTTACGTAAACAGGGAATTTTAAACTTTATTGGAATTATATTCAAAGCTCAGTCTAAAAAAAGTAAAAAAAAAAACATTTTAAATACTTCTTGGTTTAATATATCATATATCCTTGTTTTTTAAGTGGGAAGGTGGTGGTGGGGATACCTAATTGATACTACAATCTGTATTAATAAACTGTCAGTGATTACAATCCTGCGCATAGTCAGATAACTATGAGAATCATTTTGAACAAGTTATCTAACATTCCATTCAAATTTTGAATGTAATTGAATAAAGCATTGATTATTTCGTTCTTATTTACCTTTGGTGTTTCATGTATATTGAGATACTATGGACCTTTTATTAATAATTCGTAGATACTGTGTCATAATTAAAAATAATATTTATTACGGAGTATTATGATAGATACTTAATAATATAGACATAACATTTCTATGGCACAATAACTATGATAGTGTAATAGCGGCCTAAGATCATTCTAGATATTCTTCCAAAGTAGTGACCTAAATTGTTTTTAATGGTCTAATTATTTCAAAAATGATAAGAATTCGAAAATAAAATATTGACTGGATCCAATGATCTTCGCTGAGGTCGTCAGACAGGAAACACTGGTATTTTCAACACGTAAACAGATATTTTGACACGTAAACGTTGTACATAATAAAAAAAAATATATGTAATTATATGCATTTGTTTTGTCCTAATATCTGAGCTGATTGCCGATCTACATAGCTAAGAATCGCATTATTACAACTCTGGCTAACCCTTTGGGGAATGCAGGCGTGATGGTTTTTTTTATATAACTATCCGAATTGACCGTGTTATTGGTCGGGTTATACCAGTCTAAGTAAAAACTTAATGTGGTACCAGTACCGGATACTTAACCTGAGAGGTAACTATCACTATGAGAAATTACGTTAATTAGAACTGGTAATTAGAAATTGAATCCAGTAATTGTGGTCAGGATGGAGACAATTAACGACTTTCATATTCCATGTTACTTACTATTAGGTATACATAATTATTATGAGGTTTCATTACCGTGATAAATAATCTTATCTATATATAAACTTCTCGTGTCACAATGTTAGTTACCATACTCCTCCGAAACGGCTTGACCGATTTTTATGAAATTTTATATGCATACTCGTATTCAGGAGGTCTGAGAATCGGCTACTATCTATTATTTTTTTTGGACAAATCTTTTTTTTTTAGAATAACTATTATGTACTCCACACGGGTGAAGCCGCGGGCGGACAGCTAGTATTATATACATAGAGTTAATTTACTTAGGTCATTAATATTATTGCGCATGAGTGTGTAGAAGGTTCAGCACTGCGCTCGAGTGAAAGTAGATATTTAAAAAAAATTATAGAGGGTTTAAGATATAGTCCACTATAGCCTACTTAGGGTAGGCAGACTTTACACGCCGTCATGAAAATCTCTCAGGCGTACCTATAAGTTTCCTCAACGTTTTAAACGAGTGATAAGCATATAAAAGAAATTTAAAGAAAATATTGCAATTGTAACCTTCTTTCCCGCTGAGCCCTGAAGAAATCTTAATGAAATTCTTGATGAATCTTGAAATTATTATGAAGTTCATGGAAAAAGGCTCATTTCCTAAACATAGGCCCTAAAAACCATTCTAGCGAGAGGTCACTTAAATTTTCATAAAACAAAAATTTACATTAAAAAAATGCGGCAACACTAGTGACTATACTCGTAGTTACAAGACCTTTTAATGGTGCTTTCACTAAGTTCGCTGCCCAGCGGGATTGTGCCGTGGCATGTTATTTATTTCTACTGCCGATGTCATACTTCCTCCTAAATATTACTTTACAAAGCGCAAACGCAATCAGTAATAAAACAACTCATAAAACGAGTCATATTTTTATAACAATGTTAAAATAAATTTATAAGCAGTGTATATCAATGGTATATAGTATGTCAAGCAAACACCCTCTGTTTTCATAAACCACTCCGGTTGCGACCACTTTATCTATGGCACACATTGCAACTACTGAATTTTTATTGTTGCTGATAACGTTTCTATAAACACAGCATTTTATGTGTTATTCTTATAAAAGTGGGTAATATGCGGAAATAAAATGGAATGCAGGTGCGTGCGTACAGTCGGGAACGAATGTTCTAATGATTAAAAGCTCTAGCACGTCTATATCTTTCTATTTTATAGTAGGAAAAATCCTCATGGATCCTCTGCCACCTGGGGAGGCGGCATGGTATATACTGGTACCAAAACTGGTACCGACTAAATCCACCATGGCCACCCCTTGCTCGATCGACAAGCATAGAAGCTCCAGGGCACATTATATTGGCAATTGATTAAGTTCATGTTAGGTGGTGCAGTTAACTAAAACAGTAAATAGCTCGGTTAGCGACAGATTGTTTAATGTCAAATAATTTAAGGCACTATATTTTCCTAGTTACAACATCTATACCTAGAAAATTCTTAATTTTTGATTTTTATATAATCTTATAAAATATAACTGACGACTAAAATAACTAAGTTACACCCGTATATTAACGTTTGCCAATTAGTACTTCCCGTTATGTTTTCTATCTTAGTTTTTATATATTTTATCAGCTCTGAACAACACAAGTAATTAGAAGTTTTATTTTGAATACATTCAAAGCTTTAACCATTTTAATATAAATAAAATATATATAGCGTTCTAGGATATTTTGTTTTTGTTAAAAAACAGTATAATAGTACTTATTTGCACGTTTATATATTATTTTTACGCTCTTAAACGTACTAACGTTTTTCCAAATGTTTAATAATAATGACTAATTTCGAGACCGATTTAATTAATTCTATTCACGAAATCCCTGGTCCGAAATCAGGAAACCCATGCTTTATTTTAAAACTTTAGGCTAATAAACATAGCAGGTACGATTAAATTGGACACATTATTCCGCAACGTTTTGTTTCCGTAATTATGACGTCAGACGCAAACGGGCAATTCTGAATTAATTTGCGAACATCTCGGATCACGATACGCAAAATAAAAAGTAAGGTGCACTCGCCAACCGGTGTCTGTACCTGTCATCCCCGAGCGAGATCTCGCCACACTCAAGTGTATGTAGCCACAACGAGAGGTAGTCTCACACGCACGCCTTACGAAACAACAGTTCTTTCCCGAGCGTCTTCGGAATTTTTCAATTACAAATCAAATTACACTTTCACGGTGTTTTATTTAATTCAAATTTCGAAATAGTGCGGTCGGTGAAGTTATAATAGCGGGGACTGAACTCGAAAGTGCTTATTTCAAACAAAAGTTATTTTAGCCGACAAAATGAAAACGGATTACGCGATGGATGAGATGCAGAAGAGTAAGTTCTATTTTCTATTTTCAAAAATATTTATTGTTAACAAGCTTGTCAATTACAATCATGTACTATATCAGTTAAATCGCTGTAGCTCGCTAGTGTGCGCATACGCAAATAAAGTTTGTGATAATTTCGTTACATATTTCCTAAGTTTGTTCATTTTCGAAAAAATTTTTTCAGGCCTGTAGGCCGGAAAAAATATCCAAATAAAATTAAAATATAATGAGTTGACAAACACTTTGTATACTTCTTAACGACACCGGCGGGCGCAGGCGCAATAGCGATGTTTACATATTTACTTAAATGTTTTAATACTTACAAATGTGATGATAGAGTGAATTTTATTTTAAATTCCGTACTAATAAAAATACAATTTAAGGTCACTATACCCAGCCTTAGTACCTAATAAAATCAGCACCAGGTACCTACATAAGTACGTCAATGCGAATTTAAGATAAATACAATTTAAGTATACTTATTTAAGCACCACTCATCTCTTTCATACAATTATTATTTTATATAATTTAAAATCATTTTCATTTATAAACAAAACGTTTTCCTATCCAATGACGTTGGCACCAATTGATCCTTTTTACGGGATTACAGGTTCAACTATGTAAAGCAAGCTTTTTAATTTTATTTTTTTAATGTATTAACTTCTTGTTTTAGTCAAACAAATTAATATCTATAGGACACATCATACAGCAGAGGTGCACTTTATAATTATACACCCACAGTTCGCCGGTTCGCAGTTTTATATCTATTTACCTGAATAATAAATATTTTAACAATAAAATATATTTCATTTTCTTTTCGGGTGTTATAAACCTTGACAAAGACCCAGTGACATATTTTTTTGCGAATTAAGCATTCAGAATTAATAACCCTCATCATAACGATGGACTTTGCAGGTCCATATAAAAAAAAAATTACCATCATTATCACGATGATTTTTTAATGAACCCGTATATTCATTTACTCGTTAAAAAACAGTTCGTCGTTTAGAATAAAACACCTGTTGAGAACAGGTTTATTTTTATTCTTAATTAATAATTTATCATTTTAATGATATTTTATAAATATCTGTCAGTGACAAGTTTAGAAAACTCGTGAAACGTGAGCGTATGTTTTAGTAATCGTTCTGCTTTTAAATGTAAACTATTTAGCGAGAATTGCGAACGAGTTTATATAAAATATCACTTGTTCTCGTAGTTTTAGGCATTATGAATTATCGCATGCGTAGAAAATTTAGTTACCTATTATAATTGTTGAAAGAAATAAAACATAGTTTAAAACAATTTTCTACGCACTAGATAACATTACGGTGAAAACTATTCATCAGCATCATCTGATAAACATACCATCACGCCTGTATTCCCTGAAGGGTTAGGCAGAGGTGTACTAAAGTACACCTACATTTGCACAGTTGTGACCATGTTCAATTCATTCATATAAATAATGTTAGGATGCCGAAGAGACTGCTTAATCGATAAAATATTTTTTTCTAAACTCAATATTATTCTAGTCGCAAACTTTTGTTAATTCATTACACCCATTGCGGTTTCTAGTACATTTTTTTATCTTTACATTTATTCGAATGTCAGAATCAATCGTTCTCTTTTTATCTATGGTTTAAAAAAATATAGCTTCCTTGATTATTTCCGATTATTTATGTTGTGAGTGTTTCTTTTTATTGCGAACAAATTGCATTTGATTCGCAAGATTAGAGGCCGTTTAGGAATTTCCTGTGCATTAGCAACGCCCGTCTTTCGCTTAACCGCAAAATTACATTTAAACGTCAATCGATATTATAAATGGATTGATGTTCTTGGCATAATGTCAGGTTTAGTTAGTTCATTAGAATATGCCTATAATTGAACGTAATAATATCGACTGTTGAAATATACCTTTGCAACTTTAAAAAACAGAAGTTTAATGTTTTAGTTCATTAAAATATGCCTATATCTAATTGAACTGTAATAATATTGACTGTTGAAATATACCTTTGCAACTTTACAAAACAGAGGTTTAATGTTTTAGTTCATTAAAATATGCCTATATCTAATTGAACTGTAATAATATTGACTGTTGAAATATACCTTTGCAACTTTACAAAACAGAGGTTTAATGTTTTAGTTCATTAAAATATGCCTATATCTAATTGAACTGTAATAATATTGACTGTTGAAATATACCTTTGCAACTTTACAAAACAGAGGTTTAATGTTTTAGTTCATTAAAATATGCCTATATCTAATTGAACTGTAATAATATCGACTGTTGAAATATACCTTTGCATCTTCACAAAACAGAGGTTTAATGTTTTTTGTTTTACGTATGGAAATCATAACATTTTTTAATATTTAAATCAAATCAAATCAAATCAAATGTATTTATTTGCTAAAATATGGTATGCGTAAAAATACAGGTGTTTGTCTTAAATTTAAAGTGCGACATATTCTGCCTCATGAGGCGTGCAAATATATATAATTATAATAATAAGTAAGACTGTTGTTACCAAATATTAAATAATCTTTCTATATCCTACTTACATTTATGTTTTATAATATCTTATCTTCTAAATATTCACTAACGCTGTAGTATTTTTTTTGTATCAAAAAGGTGAAGAGTTTGTTTTTAAATTTCGCAATAAGTTCGTTGTAATATCGTTTTACATAAGTACATAAGAGTACTTTTACTATGTCATCTACTAATGCTGCTGCATGCATGCTGTAAAAATAATCTTTAAAACGGTAAAGTTGTCATAGCATTTTTATTTTTCCATCATAGATAAGTATTTTTTTATAGTTTTACTTTCTTTGTATGGACGAAATTCAGCGTTGGTAATTTAAAAAAAAACTAATGTTGCTGATCTATTGTGTGTCGTTTCAATCTAACATTGAACAACTGAGCACAGCAAAAGGCTCTAGCTCTAAAGCTAGAGCCTTTTAAACATAAAGTTTAAATACAATTGTGTCTCAAATTAGGTTTGCGAAAATGCGTGTGTAATTTCCTATTGGTTGTTTAATCTTTCAAGGTAAATATACCATTGGAATTTTCATGAAATCTCTTTTCTTACTAGGTAGATCTTCAAAAAAAAACACGATGATCTTGATTATACTAACCATAGATTCAGTTATTTTGACTTTGACGGACGAAAAATAATAAATTCACCAAAACTTCAAATAAAATGGCTACATTTGTATCTCCTAATGGAATGAACAGGATGGCTTCGATGAGAAATTCTATCAAAGCTAGGATTGCCAGCAGCAGAGGCAGAGTGAGTTTGGCAACAGTTGATCAATGTAAGATCCTGAACTTGAACTTCTCGGAGAGTCTCTCTTGGCTTGGCTAGATTGAGATCTCACTCGGCATAGCAGCTTGGAGTTTGGATTTATGCCCGGATAATAGCAATAGGGATATCGATGGCTCGAGTGGAGACCGCGGCTAGGCAAGCGTAGTGGAAGACACCCGCTTGTCAGCTGATGGAATGATGACTAGTGGAAGGCGGCTGATGGAATGATGACTGGATGAGAAAAGCTGAAGATAAAAACTCTGTGACGTTCACTAAGCTCTCCTAGTAAACACCACAGTGCCCGATCTTCTTAGGCCTCTGCTTACGGTGACAAAATAAAATATACCTAGCCTGATAATGATGATTAGGTAATGGCAATAAACTCGCCCCTATGGGACCTAAAAATACTAGTATAATGCCTACTCTTCGGGGTGATGGTATCAACAGATGTGATGTATGTATCATATATATCAGCCTATTGCCGTCCACCCGCAAAGAGCGCCAAGTAGAGTATGCTATATATAAACGTTAAAGTAAATAGTGTGTAAATGAAATCTCTCTTTTCTCCCCAGGGACATCCTCCATCATTGGTCTGGCAGATGTGACCGACAACAAGCTCCTCTGGAGACAGCTGATTGCGGAGCTCGCTGGCACTTTCCTGCTGACCTCCATCGGTGTGGCGTCGTGCATATCCATCGGAGCATCCAATGCCCCGCAGACAACCAGCATTGCACTTTGCTTCGGTCTTCTCGTCGGCTCTATTGTACAGGTCAGTGCCCTAACTGTATGTATACGTTACCGGATAATTGTGTAAAATTGCAATGAAATAAAAATTAAAAAAAAACCCGTCAATTGCATTATATCTCGACCGATTTTCATCAAAAATAGCTACGAACACTCCCGAATAAAGTCTCGAATTCAGGAGTTACAATGCCACAGGCAGACACACACATAGACACGTCAAACTTATAACACCCCGACATATTTGCGTCGGGGTTTAAAAATAATATATAAACGCTCTCGGTCCTGTTGCGCTTACAACAATATTAATACAAGATACCTAAATATGTTGGAAACCAACACTACCTATACGATTGACAAAGAAGAAGAAATGTATTTTTTCAATTATTAGGTTTACTTAAAGTAGGTAGCATAGTATAAAAAAATAAAACTTTCTTCCTCCTCTGTTAATTAAATTATAAAACTTGTCTTCCGCTCAGATTAAAATATATCCATTATTTTCAATTAAAATATAAAATGCAAATAATCCAAAATATATTATTCATATTTTTTTAAATATATTATGGAGATTAGCTACTCAAAAATATTACATTTGAACTAAATAACCATGTTTTATGACTCAAATTGCGAAAAGTAATCAAATGTTGGATTACAAATTACAATACGTTACATATTCATTCTCTGGTATCAGTAGTGTATATTTCCGGTTCATAAGCATAAAGTGATAACTTTATGTTGGATTAAAAACTTATTGGTTTTCGTAAGAAAAGTAAAAAGGCTTCTTTATGCTTTTTACTCTCTTCTTCAGGTTTAAGAAAGTGAGCTGGATTTGGAGCACACAAGTGTTTGGGTTTTTCTATAAAATGGAACAGCTCGTAGTTTGGATTTTGGGAATTTCCCTTGGGTTTGGGAAAAGCGATATCATCGCGGGTAACACAACAGGTTATACTTGGACTCAACAACGTGAGTTCTTATATGAGCGTACTGCGTTTCAGCTGTGCCAATAAAAGACGATTTCTAATTTTGCGTCGTGGAAAAGCTATGAATAAATATAATGCTGTTGAAAAGAAATAAATCTACACTTTGTACGAGCCGTTTGACTTTTGCTGTTATACATAATATTATATATTTCGCGGAAGATCAAGCAGTGTTTTTATGCTCCACTGTTGCTTCGATTTTAGAAAAAAAAAACTTTTTTCGAATTTTAAAATGTTATAAATATATGGTATATTAGCTTGTGCCCGCGGTTTTATTCTTGTCACAAAAGGATTTACATACTTTAATTCGCATAATATAATTTTGTGTTTCCGTGATGCTCGTAAAAACGTACAGACAGACAAACAAATATTCTAAAGATTTTTTTTTTGTTTTGGCTTAAGTTACACTTATAAAGACCCCGCATAAATAATTATTTTTCATCTATTATTTCCTCTGTATAGTCGAGACATCGGCCTGTTACAATTTTATTATATTTTTATGATAAGTATGCTTTGGTCCTCATTAGTCTAGTGGTCCATTAGTATTTGGTAGTCTAGCGGATCAATAAATCCTACCAGCCTGCTGCGTTACTTTCTATTGTGTGGATAGAAAGTTCATGTATAGAAAGTTCTAGTCCATCCTAGGAACAAAGGCAGTAGTTAAGGTCTTTCACATTCATCAGCTATGCAATATTTTTGTATCATGTTTTAATGCAAATAAATATTCATTCATTCATTCATACCAACCTACAGATAATCGTGTGACCTTTTAGAAATTAGAAACTTAGACTTGTAGAATATTATGAATAAGAAAAAGAAACCTATGCAGAGTAAATCTACGACTCAAACTAGTTATCAATTAGCTATACTCTGCGCAGCGTATATTATAATATACGCTGCTATGAAACCTACGGCTACAAATAAAAATGTGCGATACATATTCATACTTAGATACGTAACCCTTTCTAGATAACAGTTTGTTCAAGCTCCTTGTCTTACAATGTCAACTTAAATAAAGTTGACACACTGAATTATATCGTAACCAGTAGCTATCTAAAACTAACTCACCTCAAGGCATCTAATCTGCTTGTACAAACATTGCCGGAGAGATAATAAGCGATCTCAAACGATCTCACTTCACGATAACAATAGAACATTGCAATAACATAATGTAGCTGACAATAACATGAAATCGGACAATCCTCGGTACGTCCGGCCTTTCCCACGCGGTCGCAGACCCGCAAGCGGTCGCGCGTAAAATGTATCACACATTCAATATCGTTAAAAGGCCAATATGCTAAACACACAAATACATTAACCTTGACATACGGAGTAGTTACCGATTAAGTAGCAGGTTTTAAAGTTCTTTTAAAGCCGTACCTACTTACATATCATCCAATTAAGTGCAAAATTATTGCGATTATGACTTAATTTATAGAGAATCAAGTCATAGGTTAATTAATTCTTTACTTAAATTCGGTCTATCATTTGGCATTAGAATTGTTAAGTAAATTATTTGAAAATCTTGTACCATAAATATCTGTTGGGATTTCCCAGTAACATATATCCTAAGAACAATATTTTTGAGAAAATTAAACGTAAACTATTCGTATATCTCCATGACCCATTTTGTCGATATTTTTCTACTGTCACCATATATAGGTAGTTTAAACAAATCGAACAAGAGTGTAATTGAGATAGCCAAGTGGTCACGAATACGGTATCTATTCGTCACGCATTTACGTACCCTCAGGCGTTTTTGGAACTAGTCAAATTGCGCACATAACGGTAACACGAAATGTGTGATTTTCTTTTTATTTTAATAGTTTTAACCTCGAACTTTTGCGTTGTACATATGTAACTTTAAGTAACGTAACGTTTTATTTGAATGATAAAACTGTTATGTATCGCCGTCTCAATATCGATTGTGATTATAATATTGAACATGATGTATCGTCGACCATGAAATAGTGAGTACCTTCGGATAGGTGGTCCAAGTAACATGTTCGTAAGAGATATGCAAATTAAATTTGATCTGTACTTTATTGATATTTGGTTTTCTCTAATAACAATAGTGTCGAAATTATAGGCGTGTATCTATGTTCTGTTTAACGTCTCTTCACTTGGGTCAAGGTGAATAAAACGTTTATGGTTAAATAATAATTTGATAGTTCTAACAATATTTAATTTACGTGCTTTTGCAGTGAAAGGAAACATGATTAACAACATAAAATTTGAAGTGTTTTGACGTAGCGAATTCAATTTGAAATGACATAAGTGAAACTTTCGAAATATAATATTTTTTTAATTTTACGATTGCTAATCATACGAGGTCAAGTGATAGATCTAAAGGTGCATTAAATTATTCCGATCAATCGAACAAAAATGATAAATTAAGATATGTCACGCGACTCTTAGAGATGTTGATAACATTCAATTTGTTAATGATTAATTGTAACATGGTCCACTACACTTAAAGTTGTTGATATGTCGATATTATTGTGACCAATATTAACGATATAAGTAATAGTTGGGTTGTATTGGTACAAGGCTAATGTAAAGACTAGGACTTATTTCAGAGAAACCGGTGTAAGTCTGCAAATAGCATTTGTGCTGCTTGGTGGTTTGCGTTACTAATTTTGAATGGTCAATCCAAAAACGTAAAGGCACTATATACACAATTTGTCATAACTTAACAGGTTTATTTGGAAAGGGAGCAAACAACCTTAAAGTAACCAACCGCTATTGTTACCATAAGTCAATTTAAATGACACCTTCCTATAAAAAAAGTATATGTAATTTTTTATAAGAAGTGTTGTTGAACGGCATCCTCAGATCTTCTATCAACAACTCTCGAATCTTAAGGATTCTACTTCAGCAACGGTGCGGCTTTGTGGCAGTAAATATATAGAGATGATAGTTTTCTCGGAGAATCCATACTTACGAATAGAACGACGACGCATTTTTAACATTAGTAACTAATTGTACTTAATTAATAATGTTATTACTGTTTCCTTTTCACGCCTGAATCGTTGAACAGGTTTTGATCGCACATGGCATCGTAAAAATGACAAACCCTTAATGTTGTTTTTAAAGTAATAGTAAATAGTCCTTTTCCGATGAAAATGAAATTGCAGGCAAGCTAAAGTTCTATTTAAATAACTGCTAAAAATTAAAATTACTCATGACATAAACAATAATATTATAAAGCCTTTTTACATCTTGGTATAAATTAATACTTAAAATATTTTCCGTTTCAACACTTGTCACCAACTTATTTTGTTTTATGATGTCACGTATTCTAGAGAAATCCATATTTGATTCATTTCCTTTTAAGCCCATAAGAAGAACGTGAAAAACCGACGATAAGAGCGTAGATTTCAGTATAATACTAATTTTTACAATTGCCTGCGACATGTATATTGACAATCTAGGGATGAATATTCATAGTTTATTTTATCTTTTCCTATTTAGATTTTTTAAAGAATCCCAAAGAAGAACCTAATCTTTAAGAGATTAGGTTCTTCTTTGGGATTCTTTAAATGATTAATTTAAAATATTCAACAGTAATATAACAGACTGCCTCATTAGTCTTGTAGTCCTAAGCGCGACTGCTACGCTTGAGGTCCTGGATTCGTTTCCCAGGTCGAGCAAAGTGTTATTGAGTTTTTCTATGAAATTCTCAGTAGCAGTTCGAAGTCTGGATTTGTATTTTGTTTCCCCGTCTTACATGGGACTTAAACATACCAACGAACTGTGAGTGTACATAAGTTTACCCCTGTCTAACCCTTTGGGGATACAGGCGTGATGGTATGTTATGTTTATGTTTATTATAACAACATCTTTACGTTCCTCATTCATTGAACGTCTTCAGTCAATCGACAAATTAAAGCATTTTAATTACGAAATAGACTCAGATACTAAAGCATGGAGTTGGAACATCGCTTTAGATAAACAACTCGAGTGTTGTATCAAAGGAACGTAATTACTAAAATAGGTTTAGGACTACTTGAGTATAGCAGATGTCAGCTGTATTTTCCAAACTGCATTGTATGAAGTTCCCTTCAAAATATACTCGTATAAAATATGAAGCAACTGTATCCCATGATCTCGTAGCTAAGTAATAACTATACTGATCAATTGATTTGCAAGGTTAAGCTACGTCTGCTGTTGTAACTCTATGGTTTGGTGATCATCTATATAATATAACCAGCATTTTAAGTTTACTAAAGTCTTACATTAATCTCAGGTTATCAGTATTGCCTAGAAATTGGGTTGCAGCGGCGGTGGTCTGATAGGTTCGTGATTAGAAGATTTAGAAGCTGTCCCCAACGTAATTGAAGCGGCGGCGGCGGTAGCCTAATGGCTAGAGCGTCGGAATTGCGATTATGTGGTTGCCGGTTGGGTTTTGGGGTTAAAAAATTGGGAAAATTCTAAGATGCTGAAAGCATCTGTATTCAAATATATTGCCAGTTAATGAAATTAAGTAAAATATCACTTAAGGGTAGGTAGGTCAAAATCATCTATTAGAAGTTGTATTAACATAACATACCATCACGCCTGTATTCCCCGAAGGGTTAGGCAGGGGTATACTAATGTATACCCACACTTCGCCGGCATGTTTAGGTCCAATGGACTTAATAGGAGGCGAGCCTTAACCGGGCACAAATCCAGACTCCGAGCTGCTACTGAGAATGTCATAGAAAAACACAATAACACTTTGCTCAACCTGGGGATCGGACCCAGGACCTCTAGCGTAGCAGTAGGACCACTAGACTAATGAGGCAGTCTAAGTTGTATTACTATAACAATTTCCCAAAAGTATTGGTCAACATGACCTTAATGGCCGTTATAATAATAGTAGCGGGCTTAAGACGCTTTGCTCAGCTGTGCAAATACAGGGTGACCATACCTATATAGATACTATGTAGGCAAATGTACGTATGTGTCATATCAACTATAAAACCGTTGACAACTTCACACATGACCTTTGCAGCTACTTTGCTCCAATAGGTGCGCAAACTGGTTCAATCCACGGTTGATGTTGCGTAATCTGCGACTTGCGCAACTTCGTCATCTGTCAATCGGCCGCATGGATTAGCATGACAATGGAACAATGAGACTCATGTGCATGGTTGCCATGTGTGAACTCGATCTAGGATATAGATCTGATGCTGAAATTATGGCTATTTTGTTTTGTTTTAATTTCATAAAATACCACTGATTTACTATTTTGCTATCCATATTACAACTGTAATAATTGAAGCGGTGTTTTTTTTAATTATATTTCGGCAGATTGTTAAGTTCAAAAAAGATCCATTTTCTGTATATATAGGTCCTAAATAATAGGGGCGTTGGGCGAGCCAATAGTTGTTCATAGAAAAACCCAATAACATGTTGCTCGCCCTGGGAATCGAACCCACTAGCGTAGCAGTCGCGCTTTGGACCACTAGATTAAAAAGGCAGTTAGTGTCAAACTAAAGACTTTCTTGCTAGATCGAACGTAGACCTATCCTGCCTATCGAGAAATAAATGGTGACCCTACACATTCAAGACGACTGTCACGAGATGTCGCGTTGTCGCCCTAACAATGTCAGTGTCTCGACAAGTTTATTGTAAGCAATTGAATAGCATCTAGTTATAGCTGTGATATGTTGATACAATGCAATGATTAATAGCAAGTACAGTTACTTATATATTCAGAGACCTCGAATAAATCGCAAGCAATTTAATTTTTGAGAATGGAAAAATGAAGATACGATAGTAACTCGGTTTGTCTGTTATCTGTTTTTTTTCAGGCCGCGTATCAAATTTCTAGGAATTCGTTTGTTCAAAATAACTATGCGCGTCTGAAGTTCTTGCAGTGGTAAATCCTATCCTACTAATATTATAAATGTGAAAGTTTGTGAGGAAAGGATGTTTGTTACTCTTTCACGCAAAAACTACTGAACGGATTGTAATGAAACTTTACAGTATTATTGTTTATACATCAGAATAACATATCTATAGGCTTTAAATTATAACGATAGTTTGGGAAATTCCAACGAGATTGGGGAAAAACTATTCGACGCGGACGAAGTCGCGGGCAAAAGCTAGTTTTAATATAAATACTCGGTGTATAAGACGAAAGAAAGAGAGAGAGAGAGTTCGTGATTACTTTTCTTCCTAATTTTAATCATCATCATCATCATATCAGCCTATTGCTGAATATAGGCCTCCCCCAAAGAGCGCCAACCATAATTTTGATAATTATGTATAGACATACATATTTAAGTGATTTTACTTCGAACAAATTTTATTTTTAGACATGCGATCTGGGACCGAAGACAGCTATTTGATTTGTATCAGAATGGTCGTCAAATGGCACTGAATGATATAAGATGATAGATTGGGTAGAAAAACCGGTCAAAAGCAACAATTCTGAAGTCATTGAATAACGATTGTGACAAAATAAAATAGAAGGCTTGGGACCAATGATCTGAACAACTCAGGATATGAAAGTCTCTACTACTTATTTTTATCATATTTTTAGCATGAAATAATGTGAAATATTCACAAAGATATGAATTTTCTAGTGAAAGAAAAATTCGGCCTGAGTCAGACCCTGCAGGGTAGCTTAGTAGGTAAAGCGTCCCTTGTACTCAACCGTAGGAACAGCAGTTCGAACCCTGCCTGAGGCCGAACTTACCTATATCAGAAGTTCTCTATTCTGTTCATCACACAAGGTATGTTTTAAGAATTTAACTTACTATACCTAGGTACATACTTCATCTAAAGTCAAATGTGAAGAAACTATAAAACCTAAAACTACTTTACCAAACCAATAACCATAAAATTATTTACTAAACTTAGCCATGTTGCATAACGCGATCCACACTCTGTCGTTACTCTTTGACATTTGCACTGTTGGGATAACTTCATCCTGCAAATCGCTGCTGCGTAATTATTAACTTTATGGCTTGAGCTGTAAGGAACATAATTTTCTGCATTTAATTTATTGCACTTGTGTAGTTTTGTCTATTGACACGTGGGTGTCTGCATATTTGACACTTCACATTGTTTATGTTGAAGTTAAGAGCTTTTGTTTTATAGCTTTGTCTTTGCAATTAAGGGCTGCGTTTATAGGTAAATTTATTTGGGATATATTTATTGCAAAAGGTATTAGTGGAATAATTTACAAAACCTACTTTGTGTCCCTTGTTTGTAGGTTAGGCTAGTACCTAAAGATAAATAGATTAAATGTTCCCCATCCTAGTCTTTTCCCAGCTATTTTGAGGATTGCGGGTTTATTATATTCATTGTATAATAAAACTATTGCTCGATACAACCCTTCTAAGTACATAATTTTTAGTTAAAAATTCTAACATTTTCGTCGAAACAATCAAAATTAACACGTCTACACAATATTATCCAAATTTGTTAAACAAGCAATTACCAATTAACGCCACTACCAATTAATTATTAACTGCTATAATATATTTTGTGTAGCAACAAAGGATTTTGTTAATTCCGTTGTGAAATTGCCATATTTACATAATCTCCGCTATTAGAGTTGACAGACATGATTTTAAACGATGTGTAGGTATAGATGCAGCTATGTTTACTAACATGCTTTAGCGTGTTTGTATATAGAATTTGTTTATTTACTATATTGCACGCATATAATAGACAAACAATTAAGTGTAGAATCCACCGATAATCAAGTTTGTAAACAATGTTTGAAAACAATTTATTGTTTCAGTATGTTTAGTCTATGTTTATGTAGTTTACAGAACAACAATGCAGCTTAAACTTGTTGCATTAATTGTGAGGAAACTAGTTTATGTTGTTGTTTTCGTTTAATTGTGTTTACAATTTGGAGAGCGTACCATTATTCACTATTAAGCTTTATGGACGGAGCACTTTGTAGGAACAGAGAAAATTCAAGTACTTGAAGACATTATTTATATTAACGAACGGTATTCTTATTTCTCGAATCTCTCATTGCCAAATAAGGGGTGCAACAAAAAATGAATGAACTCGAGTTCGCTTGCGATCAAACAGTCGTAGCCGGGGGGTTATTGTCGGCAAGAGACTAACGGTACAACGGCACTACCCACGAAATAAATTGCATTCGTATTTTTGTTAAGCTTGATTGGAACCTATCAAAGTCACGAGCAATAAGGTATGTATGTACTGTAATTTGTGCATTTTTTATGAAAGAAGGAAGGAAGAGGAAAGATACTTATTGTTGTTATAGGTACTGTTGGCCGTGCGGGAAGGTCAACAAATAAAACATAAAGTTTATAGAAATAAAAGGTATAATTAGCTATAAAAGTTACCGCGGAGTACGTTTGGTGGAGCCCGTGTCTTTACCCGATTCGGTCAGATCGCGAACTGTCGTTTATAACACGGGTCTACCGCGAGTTACAAACATATTGCTGAGAAAGCTAAATAATACCATAACTAATACGGTACGGAACATGTACGGCTGCAACGTACACACTAGAGTAATACAGTGTACTTATAATATTTTCTTATCATTCTTTTGTTAATTTAATAATAGGAAAATAGATTTAGTTCATAGGGCTACCTACGGCTACACATCGACCTATATAAATCCAGAATAGGTTGGTCCCACGTAGTGAAGACTTTCGGTGAAATGAGAAAAATATCAGATAATCTGACCAGCCTACATTATAAATGTATAGCTTGATGTATATAGCTCGGTGTGTACGTAAGCTCCAACTTTTTTGACGTAATATTTCCCATCACCGGAGAATATCTTCAAACTGATAACGAAATAATTACAATACTAATCCATCCTGTTCTAGACGCATAATACTAGCTAGATGAACTAAATACATAATCATTACAGCACACGTATATTATTATATAACAACGTATATTATGTAAATAAGACAATGAGTTCATTAATATTGACTAAGAACAGGAAATGGTATTTGACCACATCAAAGCAAATAAATCGTTTGTTTTTACAGCAATGCTTGTGACCTTTGACATAACTCAAAAGTAATATTCATATTTTTTATACCGTTCATTATGTGGAACAAAAATGGCATAGAGACAATTTTGGGTAATATTTTGACCTAATGACTTGACTACAGCAGCGATGCCTGATGGGCGAACCAATGGCACGGATGTCATTGTTGGCACGCGTGTCATTTTTGGCACGTGACTGAATATTCTGGGTACGGGTCTTAGGAATTTAGGTAGTTACCTAATCGTAACTTTTTTTTGTCAGCAGGATTATAAAGACAGAGAAAACAGATTTCACGACTTAAATAGGCATATACATACATATCATCACGCTTGTATTCCCCAAAGGGTGAGGCAGAGGTGTACTAATGTACACCCACATTTCGCTGGTATGATAGGTCTATTTTCAGTAGCGGCTGGTTTAAAATCGAATTTGTGCCCGGTTAATGGCAATAGGCTCGCCCCCTAATACAAATCACCTAAAAATATGCGAAATGTGGGTGTACATAAATACACTTCTGCCTAACCTTCGAGGAATACAGGCATCTTAAGTGTAATTTCAATGAAATTGCATTGTTATCAAAATTTCGAGTAAATATCGTTCGTTTATTTTTTTCATAAAAACTTGTCTATGGAGACTATGGATTATGCGGAACACAACTTTTTTAATAGACCTAATCGTGATTGATGAGTGCAGCCTTGAGCAAGTCGCGAAATAACTCATAATCGCTGCTTTAGAGTACACAAGCCATAGATAATCTCTTAATATGGTCGGTATATTACAAAAAACTAGGTAATCTGTGTCCTAGACAATTTACTGTTAAAAAAATATGCAAACAGAACGTTAGCGATAGACATATACATTTTAATGTTAAATTTAATAAAATAAATAATGACACAATTTTTGCAACTCCCAAGCTACTGCTGAGAACTGGTTGGGAAGAGGCTGGCATAATCGTTACACGATTAAAGCCTTTTCCAAATAAAGATAAAAAAAAACTGGTTGGGAACCACTGCATTAGACCAATGAGGTATTAAAAGGTAGATGCCGACCTACAGGACGGCTCATGGTAATATAGTTGAGTTTATCCCCGGGAATATTTTTTTATGACCAAAATGCCTTGGTAGAAACCCATATCTACAAGTTGGAATTGTGCCGTAGCACTTATTTTTTTTGTACAAAATAGGCACCTCGGCATCAACACATGGTAATATTCCCTTGGAGACCTCGAGATCCTCTCCTCATAAAGGGCGACAAATGGTCACATGAGGATAAAAAAAGCTAGGTGACCTTACTAATTAAGTACCATTAACAATTTAATTGATTTTTTTGTAAACACTACAATCAAATTAATTTATGATCACATTTATTATACATCAATTGACCTCGTGTGTTACGGTCTATTAGGAGCAAAGTGACTAATACTTTTTAAGTAAGTACACAGTAGTCGTTATAAATCTAATAGAGATCATAAAAACTACACCGCAAGACCTCCACCAAAATAAAATAACTACAATGAATTAATGCTAACAAAAACGGAAATATTTGTGTCATTTTTGATTGAGCATATTTTTATTAACTCGCGACGCAAAAACGACGGGGTGTTATAAGTTTGACGTGTGTGTGTGTCTGTCTGTGGCATCATAGCTCCCGAACGGGTGAACTGATTTTGATTTAGTTTTTTATTGTCATGTATTCAGCCAATGGACCAACCATTGGACTGCCAAGTCAAAGGTCTCGAGTTCGAATCCAGGGCACGCACCTCTGTCTTTTCGAAGTCATGTGCGTATTAATAATTAATTATTACGCGCTTAAACGGTGAAGGAAAACATCGTGAGGAAACCTGCATGCCTGAGAGATTTCTTGACGGCATGTGAAGTCTGCCAACCCGCAGTAGGCTAGCGTGGTGGACTATAGCCTAATCCCTCTCGTTGAGAGAAGACCCGTGCCCAGCAGTGGGACAATGTAAGGGGTTGATGATGATGATGATGATTCAGCGATTACATTCTAAATATAAATATAGCCTAGCAGTTGTCCCGTTTCCATGGACATCCTGTATTTCGTCTTATTCATAAAAATATAAAGTCTAATAAACCTTCGATTGCTTTAAGTGTGTTTGTAAGTTCTCTTCACCCCGAGATTGTCTAAATGCCTAATATCAGTATTTTTTTATTGCATTACAAAATGACAAATACTGACTAAATATCTTTAATGGTATAAATTTTAGCTTAAGAGAAATCTTGCCTAAGATCGTATTTCTCTTTCACTAAGATGAATACCTACCTAATATCATTAAGACCGCGACCGATTGTGCATTTTTTTTATATATAAATATATAACCGTTCACCTTAACTTACATCATTACCATCAGTAATTACCATAGAAGTTTAGCGATGTGGTATGACAGATACTATGTACCCTCGATTACTTACGAAATATCCGGTGGATTAACATAAAAAGGAGAGTTCAATGTTACACTACGTTCAACGCATTGAGGTGCGTCGTAAAAATGTCGCGTCTCTGATTGTTTTACAATGACACGACGTAATAAAATATGGAAATGCAAATTAAATAAACGTCAACCGAAAAAGTCATGTCATTTTTAAGTAATTTTTTTGTTGCAATGAAAATTTAATAGCGGGAAGTATTTAAAAATGGTTCGTATTAAATAATTTCAATAACTTTTTTCGGAAATACTATAATATGTTCTATAGCTTACGAAGGCATGCAGTTATTTCTTTCCTAATTTATGTGAAATATGGCCAGTTGTGACTTCGCAATAATAGATTCTTACTGTTATTGTTTCGACATTTGAAAGTGGCGGCAGTTGCAAGACAGGTCTATGACTCTTTATAAAACTAATACCTACACATCTAATTTGACAGAAAATAATTGGCAAAATTTGGTGTTATATTTAGATACTTTTTAGTTTCAAATTGAAATGGCAACAATATTGCATTAAAAAATCCTTAATTATTAATGGAAAATCGATTTATGTAATGTTTACAACTTTTCCAAGTCGCGCATTAATCATGTGCACGGCTATTATAGATCATTGATCGATACGCACCCGTAGATCACGGCGACCTTGACTCTGATTGGCGTTAACCTGTTCGAAGTTGATCGGAACACTTCGTGACTGTTCGTAGGTCATGAGACTGTTGCTGATAATAATATTACGACAAAAAATGTACTTTGATCAAATTAATGCCTTTAATTGCTTGCTTGCTTATCGTTAATTTTGTATATAAACAAATTAGTTAGGCTATTTAAACATAAAAAATGTGAGCGGAAACAAGTATTTTTTTTTTCTTTTTTTCCGAGAATACCAAATGGCATTGAGTTTCCTTTAAAAATTGTTTACGCTGTACTGTCACCTTCAAAAGTTCTAGAATATTTACTTTAATTACCACACTTGTTCATATAGATTCTGATGACTGAACAAATTAGTATAAAATGAGAAAAATATATCGAATAATAAGAAGGTTTTCATGAAAGGAATAAAGTTCTCCTTATAAAGTCTTGTGACAGACTGCTTGGAGCCATTCGTCAGCTATTAAGCAACCACTGGTCTGCCCTACGCCCATATTGAATTACGTTGCCTTTTAATTAAACATATCATTGGACTTATAATTTACATTCTGTTCATACATATATTTTAACCCGTCGATCAATCATGCGTTATTGTCAATAAAAATGATTATACTAATATATTAGACATTTATAACGATAAAATCAACGGACACATTCATTACCTGTGAAATTATTTTGGAGTATACAATTATATTAAATTACAATTGTTTTTATTTATTGAATTAAATATTGATTGATTGAATGTGTATATAATTATATAAACTTAACATGCTCTTAAACCTTTATTCCCCGAAGGGTAAGATTATAATATATTGTCGTGTTTATATAAAAACTAATTTATCTTCTTTTTTTTGTAGTGTGTTCAGTTCATTTACTTAGTGCGGTGAAAACACCCTTTACATCTCGAATCACTGATAGTCGACCGTGACATTTTCCTTAAAATTTCGCAAGGCTCACTCGAAAACTTGTAAATATCAAAAACGCGAATTATTATTATTTGGCGCTCCGATTTCGACACTTATCTTAATGATTGTACCTTTTGTACGTTAATTTGTGTGCCCAAATCATTGAGGTTGGTCCTGTTGTTATAATTTACTTAATTTTCTTATTCATTCATAATAAAATAATTTAATTCATTCATTGTACTTACATACGCAGAAGTGATTACTGTTATTTTTCTTCATCATGAGGTCATGACACGTTTTACGTAAAGGTAGTCGTCGTGTATCGTGTACTTCTTATCAATTTAATGGCCATCATAGAATTTATTTTATTAACTTTATACTTGCTTAGATTAATTTTATTGTCCTCGGTATATAGTAAAAATGTGACAATAATTATGTAGGACGGGGGCACGTGGATACGAAATAAGTATCCGAATGTATCAATCTGTAAGGTGATGCTAGGCTTGCCACAGGCAGTCAATAGATGGCTGACCATTAGTACCTTAGCACATCGACACCCCTCAGTCCCTTGGTCCCAGTCCTCGTATGAGCACCTATGAGCATAGTTAATAGTAGTCTGTAGTTCGAAAAGCCTGACCATCAGTTTATCCTTAGTTAAATAATAATTATTAGGCTGCCTCATTAGTCTAGTGGTCCTAAGCGCGACTGCTACGCTAGAGGTCCTGGGTTCGATCCCCAGGTCGAGCAAAGTGTTATTGGGTTTTTCTATAAAATTCCCAGTAGCAGCTCGGAGTCTGGATTTGGGCCCGGTTAATGTCAATAGGCTCGCCCCCTATTACATGGGACCTAAACATACCGGCGAAATGTGGGTGTACATTAGTACACCTCTGCCTTACCCTTCGAGGAATACAGGCGTGATGGTATGTTATGTTATGTTTAAATAATAATGCCCAGATATTGGGTTACGGAGGTCTGATGGTAGTCGTTTCGTGTATAATATTGACAAGTCAAATCTGATAAGACTGAAAGCCAAACCAACATACTTAATTGGGAAAGGGCTATGATGTTGATAGTAATAAAAAAATATTCTGTTTCCTGTCACACGCGCGAATATTAGACATTTACACTTTACAGCATATAAAAAATATTTTTTGAAACTGTTGTATTCATTATTCAAATGTTAGATTGATTGTGCGTCTGTCCCTCCCTATGGAAAACAGCTCACATAGTGCCAGTACATAAGAAAGGGCCCAAGATGGATATTAAAAACTATCGTCCAATTTCTATTCTTAACACTCTTAGCAAAGTTTTGGAGAAAATCGTCTATAATAGTATATATCCAATTATCTCAATCGGTATTGGCCAGAGCCAACACGGATTTGTTAAGAGACGGTCCACAGTGTCTAACTTGGCCACGTTTTGTAACTTCGTTTTGCATAATATGGAAGCGGGTGGTCAGGTTGATGTGATCTACACGGATTTCGAAAAAGCATTCGATCGTGTGGATCACGACATCCTGCTCGCAAAGCTGCAAAAACTTGGGATTCATGGTGACTTGCTGAGATGGCTTAGTTCATATCTGTCTAACCGATCGCAAGCTGTGGTAATGGGAGGTTTTAAATCTGACTTCGTAAATATCCCCTCCGGTGTTCCTCAGGGATCCTTACTGGGTCCTCTTTTTTACTGCGCATACCTATGTGACATTCAGTCTTGTTTCAGTTCCGCGAAACATCTCATGTACGCCGATGACATGAAAATATACATGTGTGTAAAATCCAGACATGATTGCGTACTAATACAGCATGATCTTGAGGCATTATACAGGTATTATCAACATAACAATATCACTGTCAATGTCTCAAAATGTCAATGTATTAGCTTTACCCGTTCCAGACATCCAATTAAATTTCCTTATGGATTTAATAATAATGCTATCGAAAGGGTTGATGTAGTCAGAGATCTTGGTGTAATGTTAGATTCTAAATTACTTTTTAACCACCATATTGATAACATTACCAATAGAGCCTCTCGTAACCTTGGTTTTGTGATGCGTACTTGTAGGCCTTTCAGGAATTGTCACAGTTTAAAGATAATATACTTTGCATATGTGCGTAGTATTTTGGAGTATTGTAGCCCAATATGGTCACCCCAATACGAGGTATATATTAAGAGAATAGAAAGTCTACAGAAGAAGTTCATTAAATTTCTAAATTACAAATCCCGAAGACGTCATGATTCCTATGCCCGGGATTGTAAACACTATGATATGCTTCCCCTTGTGGATAGGCGTAAGATGTTGGATATGCTTCTGCTCTTTGACATCCTACGGGGTCGTTTGAACAGCAGTGATCTGTTATCATGTATAGATTTCTGTACCCCAAAAACACGTACCAGACATACAAAATTATTCAGTATCCCTAGCTTTCGCACCAAATACGGGAGAAATGCTGTTATGACCCGACTGCCTCATATCTACTCTTTGAGCTTTGAAGATGTCGATATATTTCATTTATCAAAACAATCATACCGTAGACAGCTCAAAAAGATATTGTTTAATGAATATGCTTAATGAATATATTGTGTCAATGTCATTCTTTATAAACTAAAGTATGTCTTTGATTGCTTCCAGATATTATGATATTATAATAATTTGTTATTTCCTTTTTATCAATATCCTTGTTTATACATACTTGCTGCACTTCGCCACTTTCTGGTTATTCTAGCTTTATCAATGACGTGAAACTCTGTAATTGGCTAAGAGATAATTGTTATCATCTCACTATCACTGTTCAGTGTGGGCAGACACAATGAAGTTAGAAACATTATCGCAATGACATTAGACTGTGCATTGATGGTGAAGTGAATACTAAAATCATGTAAATTAGTAATAAGCTGTTGAGTTTCCTTATATAAATAAATAAATAAATAAATAAATAAATAGATAAAAATAAATTATGAATATGTACGACGTTAAGTAATATAAAAAAACAATGAATGTTACAAAAACGTTAAACATTCATAAAGTACAGATAAGTACAACGTGTTTTATAACGCAAGTAGCCCAAGTTACGTGCATTACAATAATAACTTATTTCAACTGAGATGACTTCCGCACACGCAAGATGGCCGACATCTACGTCTATTACCGTTTCGTTTGGCTGCTCAATAAAAACATTGAATTATGCAAGTTTTGTGCATTTCCTTATAACTAACACAGTTTTACGGGAATTTGGCGGAATTTATGTTAGTTATGCAGTTTGGTAGTCGGTATTTATTATTATTTCCTTTATAAGTATTCCACACAGATATTACTAACAATATTTTATGCAGTGCATAAAAAAGACAAAGTCCTTCTCCTGTCGTAGATAGCATCAAATATAGTATTACAAAAACCAGTAAAAGTATGAGAATACCCGAACATTGAACCTGAGACCTCGCATGTAAGTGACCCGCAGTGCGCTATCAATCAACATATTTTACGCTTCACCTCTCCGAAGCGAATTATATACGTTTATCTTTTGATGTCGGCGCATTGACGGAGTGTGGCAACCCTGACTTTCAGCTGATTTCTATTAGCTGCCATTTGTTGCCTTTTATGGCACATAAAAGAAAATTAACGATGTTTTAAAACTATCATTTAACATTTGACGCGTGCCTTGACTTTGAAAACTTAATTGATTGTGTAGGAATTTGACTTCGACTGTACATGCAATCAATAGGTTAAATGGCAGATTAAATTAAATGATTGATTAAAAAAGATCAATACGATTTTAAAGATCAAAATATTGTTGCTATGCTTTATAAATTAAGATTTTATTCTATTTTTAAATAAATAAATACAACAAATTGATGTTATATGGCATATTAAAATATTGTAATTATATGAGTAGTTCTTTAGGATTAAAATTGATTGATCATACCATACCGAAATAGGTGAAGGCGAATGTACTTTCGACAAAAATAAAACATTTTCGGCTATAAAAAAAAACGCTTTACATGATGATTATATCTCAATGTTAGTTATTTAAATTAAATGGGAATTTGTATCAAAGGTTGCAACTAATTAATTATGTATTAATAATTAATTAATAGCTTCAGGCAGTGTAGTGCACTGTCAATGATTATTTTGTATGAGATTACTGAAGAGCGACTAGACACACATAAATAGCACTGTCACATGTATTACCCTTATGTCACATTACCCTTGCTAACAAAGAACACAAGTTGTTGTTTCTCAGAAAACTATATTATAGTTCTGTGAGCTAACAAGAAGATACAAAGAGAGAAAAAATAAGTGAAGTTAATAAAAGTGTGTTTAAAAGAATATAAAATCTGTTGTTGACTGCCTCATTAGTCTAGTGGTCCTAAGCGCGACTGCTACGCCGGTCCTTGGTTCGATCCAGTTCGAGCAAAGTGTGATTGAGTTTTTCTATCTAAATTCTTAGTGGCAGCTCGGAGTCTAGGTTTATGCCCTGTTAATGGCAATAGGCTCACCCCTTTGAACATGGGACCTAAACATACCGGCGAAATGTGGGTGTACATTGGTACTCCTCTGTCTAACCCCTAGGGGAATACAGGCGTGATGGTATGTTTATGTTTATAAAATCTGTCAAGAAGAAAGTATCAAATTGTGCACAGTTGACAAATAAGAATCCAATAGCATATAGCAAATAGCATACGTATGCACAAAGATAGAAATAAAAAAGGTGTGTGTTTATAAACAGGCTCGATACAATATGATCTTCATACGTCGAGCACGATACAACCTTCACTTGTAAAAGTTTGCCGTGAGACACAAAACTTAAAGCTAAACTGGATTTGCTGCTCCATATAACTTGTGAATGACAACTTTGAAATCACAAAAAATAGGAACTTATAATTAATTCTGTTTATTTAATAATTAAAAAAACAGAGTTGTACAAAAGTCGAAATAATAAATTAATAGTATTATTTTTTGTAAAGAAGGCTTTTATCTAGCTTTTGTCACTTAGCTAGCTATACATTGTCATCCAACTAACCTTTTGCAAGAACCTAAAAATTTAAGCTTTCATATTATAAAACATGAATACAACGTAAATGTTTGTTTACCCTAATGTCGAAAAACCCCAACTTTAATTAAAATTAAAACTCACGCGGTGACGAGCTCAAAAGTTTACCAATTTACCTAAATAAACCTAACCTAAATTTACTTATAGATATACCTACCTTTTATTAAAACGACATTTCTTTCTGCTTTTTCTTTGTGTCGATGATTCTCTCTGTAAATACATTATGAAAGATGCCACTTGCTTTGATAAATAAGTACTTAGTAAAGATAGAGCGTAACGTTTCATTTCAATCTATTTATACTCAAGTTGACGTAACAAGCAAGTAAGTAAGTATGCGTGCACTTGACATAGTTGCGGACCAGTCGGACGAACGGAACTCTTCCTATCCGTACCTTCACTGGAAAAGTGAGGACCCGCCTTTATTATTGTATTTTATTCAGCAGGCATCGTATAACTCGATCTTGCGGTAACTTATTATATTGTCCCACCGCTGGGCACGAGCCTCCCCTCAGGACGAGAGGGATAAGCCTACTTGCAGTGTAAGTAGGTACTATGCGGCTATGCCATTTCAAAACCCAGTAGAGTACAAATTATTTTCTTTATTAAAAATTATTTTTGCATTCTTGTTGTAAGTATCCCAAATTAAAAGTTTTTTTTAATAATAACCATTGCCTACTGGTCAATAATATTCTTCACATTAAACACAAAGTTCATAAGTACAAATAGACATAGGACGATTTAGTCAGCCAACTTTCACAGTCCAGTCCAGTGGCTGTCTGGTAAAGCAAGTGATGCGAGTGTAATTACAATCGAACATGCCAGTGCTGGAAGAAAGTAACTTGTATTTAAAAAACGCATCATTTTTTTTTGTACCCAGTGAAAGTAAATGGTTAGCCTTTGTGACACTTTCTCCATTTGTAAAATATAATCGATCAATTTGCGAATTGTATTTTTTATAGGTTTGAAAGTCATTTCAGCGTGAACATTTCAATTTCAAACGAAAGCTAAATGGTATATTTAAACTTTTACATTGAGTATGATCAGACATCACTTTTATCTACCGACACCAAAAAAGATGGAAGTGATCCGAATTTGTCATTATAGTTATTTTTTCTTAAACAACTCTCGTACTCAAAAACAAGACACAGACTACACCAGATTCAAAAAAGGCGAGGTGACCTCCTTGACTAGGTACTGTACTAAATGTAACAGAAATTACTCAAGTTTCTGGAGTTAATCTAATCACTATTTTAATTCGTAGTATAATAACAGCTCTAGCTTAGTAAATAAAATTCAATTACTGTTTGCAAAACTTCATACCCATATGATGTCAGACTTAACCGGTTAATCTATAGTGTTAAATATATTCTGCAACACAATTTGAAGCGAGTCATGACCCCAATGTTATCTACCATCAGATTAAATCTACAATCCAGATGAATTAAATTTCTTAATCGACTAAAAACTAATAACGAGCCCCCTAATCGCCTAGCTATAGAGTCGACTCAGTGTCAGTTTAGTCACGATCGTTTTAGCCCATGATATGTTTGTTCTGACGTGTATGTGAATCGATACAATCGATCATTAATCGGCTATCATGCGAGATGGATTGCCTATTGACAAATGACCGATACACAATAGTATTTGTGTTTAGACTCACACGGCTATGGCTGTGATTATGTGCTTTATAATGTTAAGTATAAGGTCGTTCTTTCATTATCAGATCTGTATTCGTATACGCATGTCAAGTAGTCGAGTCTTAGAGGTGGCCTCAGCAATCCAAGAGAATCGATTAACATGTAAATTATTTATCGATGCTATTGTCTTAAGTGTTGGCATGCATTGTATTTTTCACAATGAATGATGGTGTTCATAAATTTTCTTTTTGGTGTACATTTATACAGCTGTTTATATGTGAAGGTCGATGTTTAAGAGGTCATAAATGGCTTTAGCTATATAAATTCGTTTAAAATGCCTAAGCTATTAGCTGCTTAACATGTCAAGCTGTACAGTTGTGTCTAAAGTGCAAAAAATAATAGGTTATTGACACCCTCCTTCATATACCGTTTGACCAATGTCTTCTGTGTAGCCATGAGTACATACATTTTCCAACTAATATTCAATCTGTTGTTTAAAAGATTCATTCACTAAAGATAGAGGTTTTGCTGATATATTGAATATAACAAGGCTTCAATGAAATAATATCTTGGGGAATAGGGAATTTATTATTTTTGTTCAACATAAATTAATTATTAACGACTTGTACATGATCATGCGCAGATAATTAGACGTGTATTAGAGCCGATCTTGTAGTGTATAAAGTTAAATATCCATCTAAAATGTTTAAGATAAATCACAGTTCAAAAGATTCACTTAGGAACGATAGCGTGACATTGAATGAACGTTTGATCACGACTCGGTCTTGCGTAATTAACGAAAAGACCTCTTATTAAAATTAGAATTTGGAATGATTTATTTGTTACGAATTCGTAATTTTGAGTAAGTGATTAATTATTTTGTTAGCTGCGTCCCTCCATGACTCCGTCTTTTCCAATCCCGTAAGAATTTCCCACTTTCTAAGCGAATGCATCGTTTACATCCTTTTTTTACTTTACTTAAAAAATGGAGGAGTATCAAGTCGACGCGTAAGTATATATAATAATAATAATGATTATTTGACGTCACCTCAAAGACGTAAATCAAAAAATTTGAAGGCAAATTTCAACCTGGCGGCGGCTTAGCGCTCATAGCGTCTTGTGTACCTAATCAGAAGACGCAGGTTGGAATCCTGAAAATAACTTAATAATGTTTTTTTTTTATTGTATCTACACCACAAAAATATAATGACAAGACACATAAGCAACTAAAAACATACAATGGGTGTCCTATATACATAAAAAAAATATATAAAGGAATAACTTTGTACAAAATTGTCCAATTAGGATAATAATTTTTCTATCGGATAGCGTATACCTCAAAGTTGGTCTCATTTTATTTACTGTACAGAAAATCTTCGTGTATAGCTATTTAACGAGCATTGAAATTTTCACACTTTTAAGTTTTCACTTCCATCTTTCTTGTAATGATTTCCTCGAAGTCATATATGTAGCTTATTAAAAAGATATTATGATGAAATTTCTGGTCACCTCACTATCTCGTTAGCTATTAAAATATAATTATTAAGAGTGTGTGTGTGTGCTCGTGGAATCAGTCTATACTTAACTATCTAAAGATCTTCTGTACCGAAAAGCAAAGATTAGCTTCATAATTTTTGTGCTTGTTACCTTTTACTATTAATCAATAATCTATGTTTTCATACTTTTGGTTATAAGTTGGTAAACTCTTCACTGCGGTGGCGCTGTGCTTGAAAATTGTGTATTTCTGGGATATTTGATTCGATTCTAGCTCTATGTTTTTTTCAGATAATAGGCTCGCCCTATTACATGGGATTTAAAAAACGAACACTTTTGGCTTCTGTTGCTCTAATAAAGACCCTTATATTAGTTTTTCTTCAATATTTATAATTTACAGACATCGACCTGTTACAATATTATTATATGTTACTATCTATAGATAGTTAATGGCCATACCTACAACACAGTAACGGTCTAGCTTCTTTAGTAGAACATATATCTTTACGTAAGCTACGGAAATAACGCGGAATTGTGTCCAGATTTCAAACGTTACCTAATAGTGTTAGCCTCGGTCTCTGAATACTAAGCACTGACACGTGAGAACTAGTTCACTATATGTGTTTTATATGTACACTGTGTACTACGAGGTATACCTGTGTATGTATGCTCCACATGCTCCAAAGGCTACCCACTCCACTTCACAGATCACTGACTAAATTGATCCTAATTTCAACTTAATTTAAGGCTTCAATCATAAGCGGTAGCGATTTTAAGAACATTTTTTTGAGAAATTCATAGGTAAACACAAAAGTACTGTTAGATCGAGGAATTAAACTCAGGACCTAGTCCACGTAGTCTCAGCAGCTATTAGATTTTTTATTATCGATATAACTATATGAATTTGGTGCATACATTTTCTGCAATAATTATACACAATGCTCAAACTTGGAACAATCTAATACACATTCAAAACTCATATCACTATCTGAAATCGCTTTAATTCGACCGCTTGCACTACTCACCACTACTACACTACTACTTGCACTGCTCGCAAAACTAAATCCCGCTAATTTATCAGCGGTGGCGCAGCGTGCGTGCGCGCACTTTAACTTGTTCGCGACTCAGTTACAAACGAGGCGACGACCACGTTGACAGATTTATTTGCTGCCACTCCAGTTACTTGATGTGCTCCTAATAACATGTAGACTGGCACAAACAGAATAAATATCTGTTTTAATATGTATATCTCAGACGTGGTTAAAAAGTTAAAAGGTGTAGCGTCCCCTCTCACATACAAAAATAGCTTTAATAATCCATTAACAAGAGATTATTCTTACGATCCATTAACAAGAGATTATTCTTGGTAAGTAATTCAAAAATATGGAAATATAACAAACATGATTATGATAAAATTCAACAAGTACCTAAGTACCTAATATTATAAGTTAGTTTGAGGTCAGCTGACCCTTTTTTTCCTTAGTTTGAACGCATCAATCCTTGGAAGTACTAGTTGGATTTGAAAATTTAAATTATATTAATTTAATTTACAATTAATAGCCCTATATTTGAGGATTTATATATTAATATGATGAATATATTTTAATTGACATAATTCTGAATGAGTCTATAAAAGATGTTAGTATTTGTTCGTTCTTTGAGCCTCCTTATACCATTCATTAGAACATCATTTATATATCAAGATCCGTCTGCATTTAATTCGAAGTTCGCAGCTAATCATGACTTAATGCCAAATTAATTAATCACGTAAATTTTTCAGATCTTCCAAGTGCAGTATAGACATCTCAATAACTCACTCAAACATGATTAAACATTTTTTAGTGAAATTCTAGCTAGCTAGGTAACATCAACCAATCAATCGATTACATCAACCAATAAAATTAATTATTGTCTGTAGCCTTATGCAAATAGGTGCTAACATTCGAGAACATGTTAATTATCGAGTTTACTCGTTTGTATAACTAAGTAATACGAGTAATCGATCTGGCGACACGCCGGCTAGGAACTCGAAACTTGCGTATGCCCAATTACCTGCATGATCTCAATCAATCACAGGTATTATTGTCAGAATAATTAATTTTCTACTTTTGAGAGATCGGATACATTGAATAATTTTATTACATTTACTGTGATTCTAATTCCATGAAATTATAAGATTCTTAGTTATATTAAAGGGTAAAAGTTCGAAACAAAAAAAAATAGAGCTGTTTTCAATAAAGTTGTATTTTTTTCCAATAAAGCACGTTGCATTTGTTTTATTAATTTTTTTTAAATGTTAAGTATCCGAATCGGATGAGAACATGAAAATGTAAAAAACGTATTTCAACATTAAGATTAGATCGAACTCCATAACTTTAAAACGAATAGCTTCCATAGCATTATCTTACCATCCACTATATGCAACTGTATCTAGTATGATAGGTTTAAGTACCCTCATACTAGAGAATTACAAGAAAAACGAGTATACAAACATACACGGAATTTATTTGAAGGCTTATTTGTACGATTATCTACATCAAATTTACATTTGTTAGCCGTAAATATATGAAGGAATGCAGCGCGGGCGCAGTGACACGAGAGAAATGCATTATGATAACGGGCCACACTCGTAAAATTACATATAAATGGGTCTTACGTAATAGACCATGAATATTTATGTTGTTAAGGATCGAATGTATAGGCTCCCAATTAAAGCTAGCGTTTAATTTATTTTTAGAATAGAAAATGGACGTTGTGTTTATAAACTCAGCTATTGGAAAGATATTCTTGCCTTTAGACCTTAATTTCCTTAAAGCACCGCTCTATCAAATTTGTCATAGGGTATTGAAATAAAACTTATTTTTACGGATTATATCGCGTTTAAATATTGATATTTTTAAATTCCCGACGTTTCGGATCCTTTACAGCATCCATGGTCACGCGTGGACTGAGGTGTTGGTCGTCCTAATGTCAAAATTATCAACAGCTACCCTACATTTTGTTGATTATTATTTATGCCGGTCACGCAGAATGAGCTCACCGTATCTTTAGGTCTCGCAGTCTTGTGCTTGGATTTAATGGAATCTATGATGGGATTCCAAGCAGATGGTAAGACCCAGCCATCTTCTCTATTGAAATTTGGATGTTTTTTAATTTCAATAGCCTCGCGAATCATCCTAGGTAGGAATCGGTTTTCTTTTGCAAGGACTTGTGGTTTATCAAATCTGATGTAGTGCTGGGCCTATCCTGTCATAGGGTAATTGAGAACATGGCATGACATGTGAATAAGGACCTTACTCTACCTCTGAAGTTTACTACAAGAGGACAGGGCCCAGTAATTGCGAAATATAAGAAAATGTTTGTGATAGAGTAATTACTTATTCTTATATATTCATATTTATTTCCGCACGCAACTTTGCGTGGAAGTCAATAGTATAGTTTTGTATGAGAGAATTTTTAGATTACAAACAAACTTGAAAAGTGTATCGCAAATTTTGCAGTGGGTTTAGACAATTTATTTATTGGGTCTCCAACTAGAAATACTCTATGCATTCAACCAATTAAGTCTTACAGGAGTTCACATATGCCTAAGATTATTATAGTTATGTGGAATGATTTCTCTAGGTGGGTCATTCTGTAAATCCAAGATATTGAAAGTAATTGCAAAAGTTGGAAATAAGCATATATTCGTAAATATAGCAGCAAAAGCTGTACAAAATATAGAGCAAAGTGAATGTTTAGAGCAAACCCATCATGACCATATACGTCTCAGCTCAATCTGAACAAATTGGAGCCCTCGTTACGCCTGTCAGAGGTAACTAGTGACCTACACGACCCATAGAGTTTACCTCTCGGACATCCATCCATCAAGCTCCGATTTAGGACTTGTATGCGTTCATAATTCAAGGTGCATGCATAAATCCTCATTACGCATGCGTAGAGAAAATATATTCAATGTCTTTATCTACTGAGATTGAATCACTTATATCTCGACATAAGTACCTTTATGTACGTGAAAAGCCTTAAATGCTTTTCGGGTTTATACAGATACAAATCATCGTATATTTTATGGTTTAATAAATAGTTAATTAGTGGAATAAAGCCGCATTTTACCACGTCAGAATAGCCGCTACACTCCGAATAAATTAAAACATGTAACAGAATTTGTATGAAATAAACTGCCGAATACATATACCTACAAACGGGAATATATTTAGAGAATTATAAACAAATACAAAGAATTTACTTATTGCGTTATTATTTGGTATACTTAGCACAAAAGATTTGCACACATAATAACATTAACTACTTCATTTATTTGTACTTCTGTCTCCGTTATAACATTATGTCTGTAGAATACTTCTTCATCAATGGCCAGTCCCATAAAAAATCTGTCGCTAAATTCGCTTACTAGGGATGGGATATTGAAATTACTTATAAGTATAGAAATTATCTGAAGTGAAGTCTGCCAACCCGCAGTAGGCTAGCGTGGTGGACTATAGCCTATTCCCTCTCGTTCTGAGAGGAGACCCGTGCCCAGCAATGGGACAATGTAATGGGTTGATGATGATGATAGAAATTATCTGTCTCATCTCCTATCTGTCTCTAGTATCTACTCAGAAGATTGGACTGCCGGTTAGACGGTAATTCACAAATTAAACAAACAAGCAGTTTTAGTAACAGAAAAAAACTAATGTTTATTCAGTGTTATTCGGATTCATACATTATCATTCACAGCTCGTAGTGTAGCTCCACTATTTACAAACATCTCTAGACAAACTTAATACCCAAATATTAGCACAGTCATCGAAGGCAAGCCTCATTGAACTGAGTATACGGTTAAGGAGGTGCAATGTACAAAGTAACTGTTAAAAATACCTTATCAAGTGGGTCGGTCACCTTATCGATATGCAGGTTACAAAGTGCATTTATTTGGCATTTGCAGACTGTTTTGGGCTACTTTTTGCGATTTATCTCACGATATTAAGCTTCTCTAGGCTAGCTCTCGTAGGCTTTTAGAATACGCAATTGTTTTCGGCCGCATTTCACCAACTCCGAGTAAGTTCCCGATAACTTACTCAGTATTTTGAATAGTAGCAGCTGTTTTGACTGTATTGACTTGAATCCATAGCTCACAACACTCACAAGTCAACAATCAGCAAACAAAATAAAACAAAATCAAAATTGGTTCGTCAGTTTAAAGGCTACAATGCCACCGACACACTGATACACACGTTAAACCTAAAACACGCCTTAGACAGAAAAATACTCAATTAGTAAATTGATTTCCCCTTGTTTCACTGAAGAAGGGAAGACTGCATTCATAGGGATACTTAGTTATGTACTTGAAGACGTATAAAGTTTCCCGCAATAGACCAGCGTGTCTTATGGCCATAGGCACACAGTACAAGGCACTGCACTATGAGTATGTAGGATTAAAATGATTGGTGATTGTGCAGATGGGCACAGAATGATTTCATGTGACCTGGTTGCGATAAATCAGAAGGCAATCACAATCGACACGTGAGCTGGTAATGCGTAGGGTTTGGCTTAAACCTACTTTATGGGTTACATGGTGCGTTTGTCCACTGGGACAATTGAACGTTCGTTTGAATCCCCACCACTTATCTAAACCGTTTCAATAACGTAGGGAATTCAATTGTAAATATATATATTACGGAGTAGTGATTTAAAAATTGATCTTCGATATTTAAACGTTATTGGTTTGCTAGATGATGAATTGATGGCAATTATTTAACATGTCGAGTAATGGTATTTCATTTTTATGTTTAACGCAATACCTAACACAAATCAAGAGTATTTTTCCTTGAAGCAATTAATTCCAATGTCTGCTCCTTTAACGGAAATCGTGAAGGATCATCGGTTTAAAACAATTTAGAGCAATAAACAGTAAAATAAATGTAGAGCAGTTTATCTTAAAAGGCAATTGATTGGCCCAATTATTTACTTTGACAGAAGGGAGCCGATTTGTCCAACGCAATTAAATTGATAAAGTAATCAAATGTACAAAAAATATCCGGCGTGCGTCGTGTGTCGGCGTGTTTGGAGAACGAGTATGTGTTGTATATTATTCGTGTGTTACCGTTATTGTTTGGTCCAAGTAAAACACTTATGATTACAAAGATTTGAATTTTCTAGTGAAAGAAAACACAGTATTTTATTTTCTCTGGATTTTGAAATACAAGTTTTTGGGTAGAGTTGCAATAAAACGGCTCTCAATTTTAAATCCTGATCTCTATTTGGACTATCGTAGTCTTGGAGACGAACTTCTTACAACCTCTACCGTTGTTTAGTAGATTTATTATTCACCGCTTAAATTTCCAATAGTAGTAACGTTAAAAAAATAAATAAATAGGTCAAATAGGTCTTAAAGGCCATCGATGTTTTCAATAGATTTTTCTTCGATAATGTGCTAAAGTCTTATGTCTTGGTCCGCGGTCATGTTAGGGATTGTAGGCGCCCTTGGTAGCGCAGTGACCGTGCACACGCATGGTGCGCCCGCGCCGTGGTCAATGCACCGTGCGTGTGCGCCGCCCTAGCGTTAGACCACATGCCGAACGTGAGCGAATGTGCTCGAAGGGTGTGATACTGTTGCTATTTACTAAGTAGGTCGATAACAGATAAATATGTTTTACGAGCGCGCTCCGTGTAAGTGATTTAAAGGTCTTAGGTTAAACTACTTAAGATTAGGTACCCACTGGTGCTTACTAATATAATTTGCAAGAAACCAATATTAAAGTAGAAATGTTGAAATAAATTTTGTCGTTGAATAACTAATATGTTTATACGAGTATCAAGATAAAAGATCAGGTACTTACTAAGTAGTTGTCCCTTAGATTTGTAAGAATCCAAAATTGACGTAGAAATGTTTAAATAGCGGTACATCTTTGATAAATAACATTATCATATTATGTTTAGCAGGTATTGTTTAGTTATCTGTAATAAAATTTTTGATAATAAATTCATGCTTTCCGATTGGCTATAAAAGTATCGTTTTGACACATTATTAGTATATAAGGAAATCATACAGGCGGCTTTTAAGAGACGACGTATTGTACAGTTGCACCACCAATAATTAAATATACACTTTAAATCCATTAGCGTCACATTAAAAAGAAATATTAATATTATATGGACTATTAAGATCAAGGAAAATGTAATAATAATGCGGTTTATAACACGTCTGTCCTAGGTGCGGTATCCGGACATAAATTATATCTCGAGAGATAGGCGAAATCTATATTTTTTTATTTGATGCTAACCTAATATGGCGGTCATTACTGTGAATTGCAATCTCCGAAACAGTGTCAACTTATGTCAGTTGTAATAAATTAATGACTTATTCAACTTTTTTAATTGAAAGTATTTTTTAAATACAGTTATACCTACTCGTAGTATCGTTTAATTAATTTCTCTTACTTTTTTTAAAGTTTGACCTCAATTTTTGATGTTAATTAAATTCTTAACAAATTGTTGCTATGTATCGTGACACAATTTAATTTAAAGTTGCCTTTTTTGAACCTGTTTTTTTTTTTACTTTTTTAAATATGGGTTTGTTCTATGTATTTTTATAATTGTCCCAATCTAGAATACATGCTCTATATTGTAATTTATTTTATTTTTAAGCTATATTTTTTGTTAAAGTAAATTAGGATTAGTAGGATTCAAAGCTGCGTTTAGTACGAGTATTAACCCTAAACGCTTTACACAATTTATAAATTATCGACATCACAGCCTATGATGTCGAATTTCCCTTACACATTTTCAATCTCATTCTATATTAGCTTTTTAACTACATAAAGAATGACATACCTACCATATCGCCTGTATTACCCGAAGGGATAGGTAGAGGTGTACCGCTATAGGTGCACCCATAATTCCAAAGAACCTTCGGTCGAACACAAATCCAAACTCTGAGCTGCTTACTAAAAAGTCCATAAAGCAGCAATAACATAAATTCAGTATTTAAAAAAAGTAGAGTGTACGCACCGCTACGCCCCGAGCTATAAAAGTCCAGTTTATGCTGGCCTCTTATTGTATAGAAAACCTATACAATGCCGGATCAGCTTAAACTGGATTTGTTAAGGTTGACCTGTAGCCGTGTGTACGATGCAAAACTACAAACCATCACGCCAGTATTCTCCGAAGGGTTAGGCAGAGGTGTACTAATGTACACCCACATTTCGCCGGTATGTTTAGGTCCCATGTGATGGGGGGCGAGCCTTTTGCCATTTACTGGACACAATTCCAGACTCCGAGCTGCTAATGAGAATTTTATAAAAAAACCCAATAGCACTTTGCTCGACCTGGGGATCGAACCCAGGACCTCAAGCGTAGCAGTCGCGCTTAGGACCACTAGACTAATGAGGCAGAGATGCAAAACTAGAGAGTACATCTTCACTAACCTTGCATGACTAGATCATCGGACACTTATAGATTATCCATCACACACTCGACTCAGGTCCTAAGTGTGCCTAAACCGGTGACGAGCTGTGACGAGCCGTGACGATCGTTGACGAGCCGGGACCGTGACACGGCACGGCGGTATTACCTACAACATTGAACTTTGTTACACGTTGAGTAATATTTTAATGCACACTTGTCCACCGCGTCGCGTTTATTATGAAATACGTAATTAACGCAATAACCTAACTGCTTAATTTATTTGAAGCGTCTCTTTCTTGATTTTCTCCATTGTTGTCTTCATCTCTGTCTTGAAGTCCACTGAACCCGTTGTTTAGGGTCTTGCGCATGCGCAGGAGTTCCTTATACATATAGGTAACATTAAGGTCGCATTTAAATATATAAAAATCAAAATAAATTCCCGTTACATTGCTCGGCAGTTTATGTTATACAAATTCTGTTTGATTTTTTAAATTTATTCGGAGAATAGGAATTATTTTTACATGGTGAAATGCGGTCTAAGACGGAATTTTAGGAAATTATCTCGACTTTATACAGAAATTCGTCAAGATCTTAACCGAAAAAATATCTTATTCATATAAATTTATTCCTACCATCTGTTCTGCGGCTATACGAGACTAATTAGAGGAATCGTTAGCGACTTGATTATCAGGAACGAGATCGACCATGTCAGATGCTTCTCAATTGATTAATTTGTATCTACATATACTTACAGAAAATAGCTGTATTTGGAATTGTAATTAAGAGGATAAATTAGATGTAGTTTTAGGAATTATAACTTGCATTTTTACTAAGAGTATCTATAGATAGAGAAGATGCATCTAAAGTTAAACTGCTCGGTTGTAAGTGCGGCTGCTGATCATGAGGTAATGGTTTCGATTTGTTAGGTTAGTATAATCTTTTTGACTTTGTACCCGGTTAATGGCTATACGTTTAGTTATTTAGCCCTTATAATTATAAAATATGGGTAAACATTATTACACCTCTGCTGCCTGCATAACCCTTTCGGGAATGATGGCGTGATGGTATGTTATTCACGTTTATTAAATTATATACATTACTTACATATTTCATTTGTTACAGCGTCAGTAACTACGTCTGTTCGAAGTAAATAATTACTTATTATATTTAGACAAGTGTCTTTATTTATATATTACCTACGTATTCTGTCACGAAGGTTTCTACCTAAATAATAAATGTTACAACAATTAATGTTATTATACACATCAAAATTGGAATTATTACTTGTAATTGCGATCGTTTTCCACGTATAGGGGTGCCACTCTACACATTTCATAGTGCTATTCCTTTCTCACAACATCAAGACGATCCGTCCTTATGTAAAAATATCCTAATTAATTAAATACTTTCACTTTAAAACATCATATAACACCAAATGTATGCTGCTTAAACTTAAACTTAACAAGGATTAGTATAAACTTGGTAAAATCATATTTTAATAAGATTGACAAACAAATATAAAAAGGCCTACATCATCAACCCACACCGTCCCAACGCTGGGCGTGGGTCTTCTGTCAGAACAAGAAGGATATCCTATCGTTCACCAATCTTACCTACTGCAGGTTGGCGGACTTCACACGCACTCAAGAAAATCTCTCAGGCGTGCAGGTTACCTTGCGATGTTTTCCTTGCTAATTACACACATGACTTCGGAAAGTCAGTGCGTGCCTTAGATTCGAACTCGAAATCTTTGGCTTGGCAGTCCAATGGTTTTATCACTAGGCTATACCTACACAAAGTCCTTAAGTAAATATCAAATAACAAAAACTACAGCTAAATACACTGGTTTCTATTTTTAACTTACTTAATCAACATAACAAGTGATAATTTCCCACTATACCTAAGCATTTTTAATAATGTTTTAATCTTTACATTTAAATCGGCAAAAGTTATAAATATACCATTTATAAATTAGTCAGTTTACCTCTTTAATTGGTTCTCGTTCAAGGTGTTTATGAATCACAGCCATAATTAAACGATTTTATTACTGAATTATAATATATTTCTCAAAGTCAAGGTCACAATACCTACATTAGCATAATAAGTGGAGTCGTATTTAAAACTTGAGTAATACTTAATTGAATTAGTAAAGAGGACTTTTATTATGGACATATAAAATATCTGACTCATTAGTCTAGTGGTCCTAAGTGCGACTGCTACGCCAGTGGTCTGAAGTTCGATTCCCAGGTAGAGCAAAGTGTTATTGGGTTTCTCTATGAAATTCTCAGTAGCAGCTCGGAGTTTGTTTGTTTGGAATAGCAATAGGCTCGCCCCCTATTACATGAGACCTAAGCTTACCGTCAAAGTGTGGGTGTACATTAGTACACCTCTGCCTAAACCCTTTGGAGAATACATGCGTGACGGTATGTAGATCTCAAAATATCTGGGTACAGGGAAATAGTATTTGCGCTAATTACCGTTTGTCGCATTTGATTACTTCAGATAGGTATAGATATTAAATAACACTTTTCTCGACCTGGGAATCGAACCCAGGACCTTTAGCGTAGCAGTCGCGATTAGGACCACTAGACTAATGAGCAGTTGAATTTGCGGGGCTACCTGGCCTCGTGGATCGTATATCAGCAGGGTATGTCGGACTCCTGCTGACTAAAAACCACATCCTTATATACGTGACATTTGCAAAGCAACCTTGACACCTCAACTTTAAGCTGTATTTATACCATGTAGAAATCCGAAATGATTAAATAACCAAGTATGTACTGCCCACTATATAGAGTCACCGATAAAATTGATAGTTCTGTGCAACTCTTAACAGATTGCCCACTCATCGCCTATGTCATAGATTGCCTAATTGCCCATGTGCACCATAACAACCCATTGTCCTCAGTTAACCCATAACTTGCGTGGGACCGTAATAAGCTATTGCAGTTTATGTTCTAGAAATTAACAGTTTTATTCTCGGAACAACAGGAAAAATATAAAATACGTTGTTAATATTACTTAATTATATTTGTTGTTGTTTTTCGTCCGAAACCACTTACATTCGATTATTAACTTATTTTCGAAATACACAAGTAACACATTCATACATTCTTCTCACAATATCTTATACGCGTACATTCATGCTTAAAAGTGGATTGAAACTAAAAAACAAATTGAATCGTACAAAAAACCACAAACCTTCGCTTATGTATATGATTTATTTGAAAAATAAAGTTAATTGCACTAATTAATTTAAATTGCAACCTACCCTGACCTACATAGCAAATGTTACACTAGATGTAAGATGACATAATGTTTGTTAAAAATGTTAATTACGAATATTATATAGATATTATTAGTTCTGTTGACCTGTGACGTCATGGCGCTGATGATTCAGTGCTTGCGCAGATCTGCGCATCCCGCTCACGAGGCAAGCAATTAATGGGTTTGGTATTAAACTTTTAGTCGTTCATCGATTATCTCATAGATGATATAAATGGGCGTAGTATGGATCCTTGCTACCAAGTACCTACCTACAAATACCATTCCATCACGCCTCTATCCCCTAACGGCTAAGCACAGGTGTACACCCTTAATTCGCAAGTATGTGACGCCCAAAGTGATTTGAAAGGGTTTTGGAAGGGGTCAACATTGTCATACAAAAAATGAAATCCCGATTTTATTTGATTTCTCTTGGTCAGGTTGACACGACGAATGTCAGAGATTTTTTTAACCCATAGGTAACAGTTTTGATGTTTTTTGTGATGTCTGGTCCATCGCTGGTAATATTACCCATATAATCTCGTCATAGTGCCCGGGGCTAGAATGATCGTTTTTGATGAATCATAATATGATTTACAGGCGTCCACATTGCCAGTATAAATTGACCTCGCATTATATCGGCTTTTTGTGGAATGAGAGCTCAGCTTATACTGGTAATATATAGCCTCATGTCCGTAAAGCTTGTGATGACAAAGAGCACTATTACGTTATTTTAAGATTGTTTGTGACTTTATAAATGTTAATTGGCCTTCTGAAAACATGGCAGATGTGACGTATCTACATCGGTACACGTAGCATCCGTTTAAAGACAAAATAAAGGCACAATTATAAAACAATAAAGCCACTTTAGTGTTTAGATGTTCGCCGATATCGACGCTGTAACATCCAATTACAATTAAAGTTCGTTCGCGGGTAGAATGAAGCTTTATAAGACGATAGCTGTAGCCATATAGTTGGCTCGATAATACATTGTAGAAGGTAGTACTTACTTAAATTAAATAAGTAAACATTAACTACTTAACATAACATAACATACCATCACGCCTGTATTCCCCGAAGGGTTAAGCAGAGGTGTACTTAATGTGCACCCACAGTTCGCCGGTATGTTTTAGGTCCCATGTAATAAGGGGCGAGCCTATTGCCATTCACCGGGCACAAATCCAGACTCCGAGCTGCTACTGAGAATTTCATAGAAAAACCCAATAACACTTTGCTCGACCTGGGGATCGAACCCAGGACCTCTAGCGTCGCAGTCGCGATTGAGACCACTACTTATAAAGTAAATATTTGATCTGAGCTTAATGCAATATGTGATATGTGATGTGCTCTACGTTTTCACGCTCCTTGCCCCGGTCCTAAGAATCATAGCGTGATATTACACGGTCCAAAAGATTACACAGTCAAAAAAAAATACAGAATACAGATTTTCAATTATATCATCGATCGGTGCATGAATTGTTCATAAATATTATGTAATATACATGAATGTCGTACGTCGGTAATACATATTCATTAAATGGTTAGAGGCTTGCTGTTAGATGTAATAAACGAGATTGCAATTACCTACAAAGGTTAAAATCCTTTATTTACACGAGTTGCAAAAAGGTTACAACCGTGTGTAACCTCTAGTGTAGTGTGAACTTTATTGGACCTTTCTCTCTCACGTCTCGACAGTCTCCTCTCACTTTACTTTTATTTCGTATGGATATCCTCATGATCTTCCGCCGCACGGAGAAGTCGACGGTAGGTTGGTGACATACCGACTAAAGTCCAAAGACTAAAGACCACACGGGTGTTTCGCCTCACCAGTTTTTGCTGGGAATGAGATGTCATTCCTCCGCGATATATTCACTTTACTTTACATGATGTAAAAATTTACAGTCATTATTCGTTTTACACCTTTTGTATGGGCTGACCCTGCGGCATAGGGTGTATGCGGTTAGGGGTAAAGTTTGTAGAAACTGCTACAATACTTTTGAAAATATGAAATTACACGCACACGTACACATTCACTAAGGTGGCCTGAATTTTACATACATACATATACTCAAGTGCAGTGATAGCCTAGTGATATGACCATTGGACTGCCAAGTCAAAGGTCTCGAGTTCTAATCCTAGGCACGCACCTCTGACTTTTCGAAGTCATGTGCGTATTAATAATTAATTATCACGCGCTTAAACGGTGAAGGAAAACCATCGGGAGGAAACCTGCATGCCTGAGAGATTTTCTTGAAGGCGTGTGAAGTCCGCCAACCCGCAGTAGGCTAGCGTGACGGACTATAGCCTAATCCCTCTCGTACTGAGAGGAGACCCGTGCCCAGCAGTGGGACAATGTAATGGGTTGATGATGATGACGATGACGATATACTCAAACCTTTTTCCCACAGGGGTAGGCAGACTGCCACTTGCTACGACTCATGCATATCTCTTTCGCTTCTTCCACATTCATATATCTCTTCATATACACGCACCGGTTCCGAGTACTACGCGCCTGACTCTTTTAATTATCTACTGCCTCAATTTTATCTATTTTATGTGTTTTGTCTCAATAAAGATTTGAGATCTCTTGATTTTGAAAAAGCTAACGTTAAAAGTATGAAATAACGTTAACCTGTCTCTTGTCCTCAGGGTATCGGCCATGTGTCAGGAGGCCACATCAACCCCGCGGTGACGCTGGGCCTGTTCGCGGCTGGAGACGTGAAGCTGCTGAAGGCAATATGCTACATCATCGTGCAGACCCTCGGCGCCATCGCTGGAGCTGCGTTCATCAGGGTATGTGGTTATTTTTTTTTAAAAGCTTACTAGCAATGTAGCTCTTGGGGTTAATCTTGTTAACCCCTCGTACTAAGCTAAATGCTTGTGTTACGAGTAGGTTCACGTCGGTAGTGCAATGGTGGGTACGAACCGGCACCCGCATGATCGCAAGTCCGACGCCCTAGTCATTAGGCTTCCGCCGCTTATATTGTAAATAATAACTGATCTGATACCCGTACTATCGCATTAGGTATAAGACCTGTATAGATATAATGTGATGGGAAATAAATAAAATAAATACATACCATCACCCCTGCTTTGCGACCTGATCAAGACCGGGATGGTTGGCGCTTTTTGGGGGTTGTACACCCACAGTTCGCCGGTATGTTTAGGTCCCATGTTATAGGGGGCGAGTCCATTGCTTTTAACCGGGCACAAACCCAAACACCGAGCTGCTACTGAAAATTTCATAAAAAAAACCCAATAACACTTTGCTTGGGAATCGAACCGAGGATATCCAGCGCAGCAGTCGCGCTTGGGACCATTACACTTATGAGACAGTCAAGATAGATAATGTGATATGAAATAAATAAATTAAATAAACATTTAACAAACCAATTAAACGTCATTTGTCATGTTTTGAAACATTAAATAAGTGTGACCGTAATAATGATGCCCCACAAATAGTGCGAAGGCGTTTGTATAGCCCATCAAATCGGATATTTACTTTTTCGAAATTTGTAGGTGTCTCATATTGTGCGTGGGACGTATGTTAAATTTAATAGCATTAATATTCATGTAGTCACACATCACAGTTATGTAAATCCAAAATTGACTCAGACAACTATGATGACAGTTTCATGAACCACCACGTTCATCCCTTTATACTGTAACTTTAGTAAATAGTTGTGAATGCTGTCGCTTTAGTCTAGTGGTCCCAAGCGCGATTGCTTATTTTTACCAACCTGCAGTAGGCTAGCGTGGTGGACTATAGCCTAACCCCTTCACTCTGAGAGGTGACCTGTACCCAGGAGTGGGACAGTATGAACAGGGTTGATGACGATGAAGCGCGATTGCTACGCTAGAAGTCGAGCAAAGTGTTCTATGAAATACCCACTAGCAGCTCGGAGTTTTGGGTTTGTGGCAATTGGCTCGCCCCCTATTACATTAGATCCTTAATATCGGTGAACTGTGGGTGTACTTATACACCTTTGCATAACACTTCGGGGAAAACAGACGTAATGGTATAAAGTTGTGAATGTTTTATTGTAGCGGTTCATGAAAATATTAACCCACAACCATTGACAATAAGTAGGTACTATATGATATATATATATACAAATCAGTCAGTCCACATAAATTGTGGGCTTATTATGTACATAATAAGCCCGCAACTTATGTGGACTGAGTAGTATCAACCTTAACTTTACATTGATTGTTATTATTTAATATTATTTACTTGAAAGGGTAACAGATACCTATGTATATAAATCATCATTGCCTGTTCGTCTACGCTAATTATTAATACACTCGTTACGCAATTGATCATTAATAAATAATCGAATGCGCAATGATGATTATTAATAAATCAATTGCTTTATTTAATAGAAAATAATCGCCTCCTCAATGAGTTTCGTACGCATTTCAAATGATGATATTTAATGTAGCGTCTTGCTACTGTAATGATATAATTAGTTTCATATCATAACCGTCAAAAGCAGAAACATAATCAGAAGCGCGTGTAATTATTACATTTGATATTAATAAATTATTTGCTACTAATACCGTTTTATCGTGATGTTTAGTAGGTAGATACTTGGATACTAAAAGTTGTCAGATTTCTGTCAATCTATCTGTTAATAATAATAATTATAGATACCATTATGAAATTGAAAAAAACCTTCATCTGTACATTGAACATTATTAAAAAAAGTGGATTAGAGTATAAGAGTATTAACGTTTCCAAACCCAATAAAAAAGAAATCAGAAGTCTGTTTATCTGTTTGTTAGGGGCTGCCACGAAAACTACTGTACAGATTTTCATTTTGTTTTCATTGTTAAAAAGCATTTATTATGATACGTATCAAGTTTTTTTCATGTTTACCTTTTTTATGACCTTATTTATAACCAGCCCTAAGTTTAAAGTGCAGTATTGATCAAAACACTGTTAATATTCACACATGTCTTCAAATGAAAAAATCTGAAATCTAGGTCTGGTGCAATCTAAATCGATTAACAGATTCGAATTAAACCAGTAAGTACAGTCGCGAGCAAAAGCTAAATAATGTATAAAAAAACAAGCTCGTACATAAACAGTCAATTTCTCGTAATTATCCTGTACCTACATATACAGACGCAGTGATATCGACATTCTAATCGCCTTATGTGTACGCTCGACAAAAAAAGTGTCTCGCTCACCGTGACACTGATGATGTTAGAATAAAGAAGCAAGTGGAGCGACCTTCAGTGTGCTCGTGGAACTAATTGAACATAGCTATAGAGCTTTTGGGATATAAGTATTTGAAAGGTCACATGTTTGATATATATGGCGATTAAGTTGAATAGTGATGTAAGTTAGCTTTGGTTTACTCTGTGACATTGATATTGCTTAAGGTTGTTGCACGCACTGTGATTAAATTTTCTCCTGTATCTTAGGTACAAACATAAATTCTCACATACCTATATAAACAGAACACGAAACAACTCCGTATAGGCTTTTTAAATATTTTTCCATGTGGGAATCAGATCCACAATTTAAGTACGAACGTATAGCGCAAAAAAACCTTACTAGGAACAGTAGGAACACTTGATTGCAAGAAGAAAGCGACCAAAATTGAGACTTGTCGTTAGTATTTTTTTAGTAAAATATTTTGATGGATTATTTATTGATTTATTAGGAGGTCGTAAAATAAATAAATTATTACAAACATACCATGTATGAATATCGAGAGATGCAACATTTAAAAAAGTCCAACAATCTAGGGTTCAATAAATGAAGGCTAAATTACATTATCTGACAGGAAGATTTTGTAACGAAATCACATAATTACCACTTATAAACGGTTCTTACAAAAGAATTTCGTTACAGCCTGTCTCTATCTTCGATATCTGAAGTCGGCTAATATTTGTAGTGTCAGTCATGAAGCGATTATATGCACGCAAAGTTCACCGTGTGAGTGCTAAGTAAAATGTTAGCGCGTTGTTAATTAGCTGCGAGTAATTTATAACGTTCACGTGATGCGGCCTTCCTGCGACATTTCGCTGAACTAACGAGTAAGAATGATGATCAAGTATGAACTAGACACGATTTTGAATAAGTGAGTTTAACGCTGTTTATTATTTAGAGAATACCATTTGACATTTCAACGTTGAGACTAGATTAGAACATTTTTAATTACCAAAATTGGCCTTCAGTTTGTTAGTACCTAAATACAACTGTCAGATTTTTTAAACGTTTGGCAGCTGCCAATAGATTTTTTAGAAACTATTGTTGATGATATGCATGTACTTAATTAATTACATAAGTTTCAGACTTGTGAATTTTATTATTGACTTGAGTGATCATTTTAATGAATTTGTTAAATCACTGTTGTTCCCACTTGTACTTCACTTTAGCGTCGTCTTGAAGAGTGCATTCGATTTTTTAAATACATATACTTATATGAAATGGACAACAAAAATATTTATCAAGTGTGTCATAGTTTAATTAACAATTTAAATCACACAATTAAAATTTATTGTCGATTAAAAAAATACATACAGAAAATAATTTCACGTCTATATATAAATTTGATTTTGATTGCGTTCATTTTTCAAAAACCGTAGATTAATTACAAAAAATGCAGGAAATATTAATTTGAATGTCGGGAATGTTGAATGTGGTGGTTAAGCGTTAATCGGCAATTAAGTGAATTAATTAATTTTTGTGTTGCAGTTGGCAGTGCCGGAGGACAGAGTGGGCGGCTTCGGAATGACTCTGCCTGGAAATGGAATCACTGACGGACAGGTAAGAATTACACGACTACTTATAATAGTTGCACAGTTCCTAAAATTGGGTCTTATGGAGAAAAGCCTGCTAAAACTCTATAGACACTCCCTTAAAAAAATATTACATACATTGGAATTGATTACGTTTTACGGATTATATCAGTGTGACCATGGATGCTGTAAAGGATATAAAACGTCGGAAATTAATAATATAACGCGATAAAATTCGTAAAAAGTAATTTTATTTCAATGTCTAATATTCGCGCACCTGTGTCAGAAACTAGTATATTACAAATCGGGTTGTATTTGTGCCCAGTTAATGCCAATAAGCTAGCCATGGGGCTAGCTTATTGGCATTAACTGTGAACTGTGGTCCCATGTGATACGGATCACATGGGACCTAAACATACCGTAGAGGTGTACATCCCTTCGGGGAATACAGGCGTGATTTATGTTATGCTTGTAATAATTCATTTAAAAGTGCCCTACTCTCCTTCGTTTTGCCAACCAAACATCGACACTTTGTTATTTACCAAACAGTTAAATAATTTATATAGGTAGGTAAATGGACCTTTTTCCTCCTGATCCATTCCCTTCCCTTCCTTCCTTGATCCTACTGGATCGTCTGCCACCTGACGAGGCGGCAACCCGGGTATGTCAGACTTGGACGTACATTCGCCACGAATTTTTGTGTAATAAACAAATGTAATTATCCCAGGGTGTGCTGATTGAAGCTCTGATCACGTTCGTCCTGGTGCTGGTCGTGCACGGCGTGTGCGATGCGCGACGCAACGACCTGAAGGGCTCCGCACCCCTCGCCATCGGCCTCAGCATCACAGCCTGCCACGCTGCTTGCGTGAGTACCAACTCTATTATCAAAAACATAAAATTCAAAATAGAAAATTTTAACAAAAACAACATTTAAAAAAATACTAAAAAAATCACTTACCAAGTCTACCAGCAAAGCAAACGCAATTTTATTATATTGCGAAGTGTTTACAAAGATATGTATGAATTTTCTAGTCAAAAAAAAAATTCGAAAGTGACGTCACCTGAAGACGTAAAATAGAACACGTGGAAGAGAAATTCGACATCACAGGCTGTGGGCTCGGTAGCTTAGTTGGTAAAACGTCTGGTGTACTTAACCAGAATGAAGCAGATTCAAACTCTGCTTGAGACCGATTTTTTCTTTCACTAGGAAACCCATACAATCTGTCGAGGCTGCCATTCCAATTTTTCTCCTCTTAAGAAAATTCCTCAAACTTGACGAATACGAAAAAAAACCGAATCAGTCCTGCGCTTCTCGAGTTTTAGTTCTCTTAGCAACACATTTACCCATTCATTTTTATTTACATAAGTGGATTAATTTCGCCTTTCACTGGTCACGTGTAAAATGTTAACACAGTCGATATAATCGTGTCATCATGTCAACAGATTCCGTTCACTGGCTCCAGCATGAACCCTGCTCGTTCCATCGGACCTGCCCTTGTTATGGGCATCTGGACTTCACAATGGGTGAGTACAAATACATTTAAATATTGATCTTTTTTCTATTTAAAGACTGCTCCCCGCTACAGTAGGAAACTAGTTCTGAGTCGCGTGGGAACTTTGCAAATACGACTTACTACTTTGTGAAACAACGGTTACGTTGTGTAGAGTGAGTGAGGATACTGGAGGACCTTTTAAAAGGCCGGCAAGGCACTTGCAACTCTTCTGGTGTTGCGGGTGTCCATGGGCGGCGGTAATCATTTCCCATCAGGTGATCCGTCTGCTCGTTTGCCCTCATCCCATACAAAATACTTAAGAACTTCTTTATGAAATGCGAGAAAGCTCAGTCTGTTTGTTAGGTTTTCGCCTAAACAGCCGAATAACTTTGATGTAGATATAGATAAAAGAAAGACTAGACATAACACCCCTCTTTTTTACGTCGAAGGTTAACTAGGATGCTTTTTTTTTATAAAAAGAGGAGTGTTTTGTCTCAAAAGTTCTAGTCTACTATTATCATCATCATTAAGCCGTATACTGTCCCACTGCTGGGAACGGGGCTCATAATGAGACGGATAAGATGCTTCCATGTTAGAGGCGTGCCTTGGTATCAAACTCCAGAGCTACGCCAAAGCAGTCCAACAATCATATCAATAGTTTATCATTGGGTAAACTATTTACAAAACGATAATTATTACGTTGGCTTGGCTTCCACTATCTTATCCGCAAGGAAAGCTCATAATGGCGGCGTCACGATGTGTTAGAATCACGTGAGTGAGCCTTAATGCATTCGATTTAGAAATCGCATTAGCGGACGTTCACCCGACCACCAACACCAGAGGTTTGTTGACTGTCTCTATATTTTGTATCATAGAATGGTTATGATTCTATCTATAAGTTGTATTATAAAATGATATTTCAGTCTCTGATCTTTTAGTTGTAACTAACAACTGCACGAGCAGAGATCAGAGACTTGATTGATTTGATTTCTATGCAATGCTTCAGTCAAATCTATGAATTCTCATCCACAAAATGAACGCCGACGCCAACGCAAGTCTGAAACCAAAGAGATTTAATAATAAGTAGTAGGTAGTAATTTATTAAATGTCTTTGTCTGAAACACACCTCAGCCTAACTTTTCGGGGACTCAATTGGGATGAAAACATTTTGTTTTTACATTGACTTAGTGATTCAATGGGGTTTGCAGGATAGCAAAAGAATACTAGAGACAAGATTATCAATTTATATTTTTTAAGTAAATTTAAATTGTGTTTTTTAAATTTATTTTGTTGATGGATTGTTGTGCATCAGACGGACTGAAAATAAATACTTTTTCTTTCTTTCTATTAAATACTCTACAGATAATAGAACCTATCAATACTAGATATCTATAATATGTTAGAAACCTCACAGAGAGTAAATATAATGTACTATTTGGAATAAATACGAGTGTATCTATAGTTAATTATTGAGCACACTTTCGCCGGCGCGGGCGCCGACCACGAGACCTATCCAACGGGTTTACGTCTTCGTTGTAAACTCGTGTTACTTTCTGATCACACGCGAACTCCGACACGTGACTCATAGCTCAATTCTTGATATGTTACTGTCATTATACAACAGTTCTTGATTGAGTTATAATAAGGTTAGGAAACCGTCCTTTCTAATTAAGTTAAGTATTTGGAACTTTGATAAATGATGTTCATTAAGTAAATGGTTTTTTAAAATTACTTTTAAAAGACAGCATTTCCTAACTGACGATCTTTAAAAACAAACGTTAAAGCGACCTCAAATATCTCTCTTAATTAAAGTTGCACCAGATATGAAAATCACAATAGTCAAATTAAGTATTTATTATTCTTGTTCGCATCATCATCATTAACTCATTACATTGTCCCGCTGCTGGGCACGGGTCTCCTCTCAGAACGAGAGGGATTAGGCTTGTTCGCATGTTATTGATAAAATGTTTAATAATATAACATGATGCTATGATGTCTTTCGACTCATAAGCCATTGACCACCTTTCCATCTAATGCGATGAAAGGACCACATCGGCGCGGGCGCGGCCGTTCGGTACGGCTAACTTCCAACACACACAGTAATCAAACCCATTATATTGTCTCACTACTGGGCGAGGGAGTCTTTTCGGAATGAGACACCTTAGGCAATAGTCCACCACGATGGCCAAATACGGGTTACGCTTCACACGGGTCGAGAAAATTTCTGAGGCATAAAAACATTTTAATAATCAGAGGTACCTACGTACCTAGGATTCGAAGTTGAGACTTTAAACTTACCAGTCCAATGCTCATAATACTTGGCTTTCATTGCTCCTATTATTATTATTAAAGAACTAAGAAAACACTTTCTCATCCGACGATACATGTAGAGCAAATTCTTAACAAAAAGACATGGCATGAAATCACGTATTTTATGCCATAACTAAAGTAAATGGCAATTGCTATAATACCATTATCCAATCACGGGAAGTGAAGGTCCGCTTCACTCATGTCCATCATATTATTATGATCATGTCGAACTCCAATTAATAACACATAACGCCTTTTACAAAATTAAAAACTCTCACTTATATGAGTTGTACTGATATCGTCAAAGTTTAGCATCACAGATATGTTATTTATATTTCTTTGGCTAGCATGGTTCATAAATCTATTCAGATATATGCAAAGGTTTATTTTATTAGCAATATTTCATAGGATTACAATATCCTATAGGTTGGTTGATAATTATAAACATAACCTACCATCACGCCTGTATTCCTCGAAGGGTTACGCAGAGGTGTACTAATATACACCCACGCTTCGCCGGTGTGTTTAGGTCCCAATCAATACTACTTACCTACACAAAATAACATGTTCGTTACATCCTATCCTATCCTATCCTACTTCCTACTAATATAATAAATGTGAAAGTTTGTGAGGATGGATGGATGGATGTTGGTTACTCTTTAACTCAAAAACTACTGAACGGATTTTGATGAAACTTTACAGTAATATAGCACAGAATAACACATAGGCTACAATCCACAAAGATTTAATTTAATTTTGGCCATATTGTTACGATAAGTATCAAGTAAATCGGAAAAAGATAATGTATCGTGGGATTGTTTGTCTTAAATAGTTCTAAATAAAAGTCCGCGACAGTATATATCTACCTTTTATGTGGAAGCCAATATATCCCAAATTATACGTAGCTTGCTCACGTGTTTCGTATTCGGAAAATCTACATGTTTTCGCTGAACGAAACAAATCATGTAACATAGTTTACAGGAGCTTATGGTAGTTAAAAAAAAATATCTGCTGAGCTGTTTATGATGAAATTTGATATGAATAGTCTGTAGCCTGGGGAAGGACATTGGCTACTTTTTTATCAACAAACCATGCGGGCAAAGCCGCGGGCGGAAGCTAGTAATTTTATAAACAAATTGCGTTTTCTCAATTGTCGTTTTAACTACCTATCGCGTTTGTATTCAAACGGGATGTGTTGCGGAATGCCCTCATATTTTGTTCAAGCAAGCCCTTCCGTTATTTATGTAATACCAATTAACCGTTTCACGCTTTAGTTACAAACGACGCTAACTCGCGTGCCAATGAGTTTGAAACTCGTAAACTCGTAACAAGGAAGACTTGTGACGGAGTATTATCGAACTATTACAACATTGCTAATTCATACTAATAGAATAAATACGAAAGTAACTATGTTTGTCTGGTTTTTAACCCCCGACGCAAAAACGACGAGGCGTTATAAGTTTGACGTGTCTGTGTGTGTGTGGGTGTGTATGTCTGTCTGTGGCATCGTAGCTCTCGAACGGATGAACAGATGATTTAGTTTTTTTGTTTGAAAGGTGCATTAGTCGGGAGTGTACTTAGCTATGTTTGATGAAAATCGGAAAAGATATAATGCAATTGTCGGGGGTTTTTAAATTTGTAATTTATATTGATTATTTGCTTGTATTTCACGCCTAAACCTACCAATGTTTTGTGAATTTTTCTATAGGCATAGATTAGGTATTAGGTTAGCGTGGGAATGGGTAATTACAAACAAAATCGAACTTTGAATTAAGTTCACAAATCGTTGTCTAGTGACATAGAGAGCATACGTCAAGCTGACAGTTCGCATTCGTCTGCCAAAACTTATTTTACTAAAAAAAAGAAAGATTCGATTTGATTTCAAAATTCTATAACATTCGGATTCAAATCTCTATAAAATTCGGATTCAAATCCTTTAACAAACCACATTTGAAAATTATTCTTGCTACCTGCTAATGACTACTATTTCCTTGTGCAGATTTACTGGGTGGGCCCCATCGTTGGCGGTGTGATCGCCGGTCTCGTCTACAAGTTCATCTTCCGCATCGGCAAGGCTGGCGAGAGCGGCTCCTACGACTTCTAGACGACCACGCGACGGCACCGTCACGCGGTCGACCCTGCACCGTGCCTGTACGAGAACTCTTACCTTGCCTCGCGCATACTCAACTTAGATCGTCTTTATATTGCTAAAATGGGTCAAAATTATCGTGATATGTTATTTGCACCTATTTATTTGTAATAACCAAATATTTGATTAATTTACTCTACAAACTTTATATTTCTTTAAATGGGTTTCCTATGAATGCAAGTATAGTATGTGCGAGGCCATACCTAGTATTAGCTTATTGATATAAATAGTTCTGATGTTGGACCAAATTGTTATGGGACATTGTCAATGGGCTTATACTTGTTATAAATATGCTATTTGTATCTCATTATGTCATTATACTCGACGAGAAATCCAAAGGTTCTGAAATATTGTTATCGCTCTACGAGAAAAAAATGAAAATATCGATTCGAAGCCGTTAAATGTCGGAGTAAGATATATAATTTAAGTTATAGTTATATTAAAAAGGTATTAAGTTTATTTATATTATGTTAATAAAGTATGATTAAGTGGATGTTCAATAAAATATGTCCATACTCGAGTGCCTGTGCCAGTTATGTGATTAATTATATTATTGTGAGTTAACTTTAGTGGGTATTCACATCGAAACTTCTCACACGAAATGAATATTTTAAAATAAATATCATAAATATTGACCCTTGTTTTTATTTATTGCTTAACTAACGACCCGCCTTGGCTTCATATTTTTAGTGTGTGTGACGTATGTCGTGTAACTACAGAATCTCGGCTTTTCTCTACTATAATATGAATGTTTTATACACATAAACTTTCCGATATAAATACTCTAAATGGTAGCAAAAACCGAATCAAAATCCGCTGTGTGGTTTAGAAGTTAGCCGAGGTACAGACAAATGAAAAACAGGCAATATTCTAAATACTATTTAGAGATGAACTCCTCGGTATACAAATACTAACAAATTGGTTAGATGTAAATTTATTTCTAGTAATCTCTGAAACTGCTGATCCGATCCTCAAAATTATTTACCTAATAGAAAGAAAGTTTTACAAACCCTGAGTGACAATTGCAATTATAGACTGCAATCTCGTGTTATTGGTTACTAGTTTTCCACCAACGGCTTCACCCGCGGGTTTTCTCGACTTTTCTGTACTATACTTTATTATCTATTATGTATACAAACCTTCGTCTTGAATTCTATCTATAAAAAAACTGCATCAAAATCCGTTGCGTAGTTTTTAAAGATCTAAGCATACATAGGGACAGACAGACAGCAGGACGACTTTGTGTTATACGATGTAGTGATGATATTTCTATAGCACGGCTTTTAGTTGACATATCAAGATGAAAAAGCAACGAGAAATACAACTATGAACACCGCATCAAATTTGATGCAGTAGTTTTTCTTAATCCAATCATAATAAATACTTAGATTTAATACTACGTTATATTATTATAACTAAAATATCATTTTAAAATAAAAAAGACGGGTATATTTTAATAGTTCATCAGTAGGTTTAACTATCTACCCTCATTTGCTTTGAATATAACTTTGATAATAGCTGGGCTAGTCGTCGCAAATCGTCAGTTGTCACACCGCCGCGTACCGAAGTACATCCCGTTCGATTCTTGATAGAGATAGACAATAACGGTGTCTTTCAGTTAGTAATGTGATGTGATATATTCGGTTGTAGTTTATAATAATCTCACGCGCAGTTTAAATGAACAATAGTGATATAGTGTTGTCGGTGTCAGAATCTTAGAATTAATTATTGGTGAAGTGGTCAGTTTCACCAACCACCCTTTGTCTCTTGATGGCTGTGTGGTGTTGTGATCATCATCGGCACCTCTATGTTCGCGATTTTGGTAAGTACCTACCTACGTTTTTTTTCTCGTGTGGTACCTAATTGATTTGTCGGTAGTAGAACTTTTTTTGGAATCTGATATTTTGAAATCCGTGTTTAGCATGATCTTTTTATTCTGATACCTAAGCGGCGGTAAGTAACGGTAAGTACCCGCTAATACCGAAACGATCAAGTAGGTATGATTATTTTAGTTATATTTACACCAACATTTTTAAGTCACTCATTCGTGTAATGTATAAAAGCGTTCAGAACTCACGCTTTTAAACATTACACGAATGAGTGAGTTTCATGCTCCGGTAGGGTAAAATGCTATTTCATTAGAACATTCACAGAAATAAGCTCACACCATAGACTTGTTAGACAATAAAGCACAAAACATGCCATATATATCCAGTATAAGCTGACCTCTAAAACTAAGAAAAACCTAGATTACTTATAACTTGAATTAAAACTAGATGGAAGTAAAATATAAGTAGCTTGAAGTGAATCTAGATTGAAGTTTCATGTTTCGTGCCCTTGACAGATGTCGTGGAGGACATGCCTTGGATGCCCTGCCCCGGATGTTCATACCTTGGATGTTATACCTAGGATGTTGTCGTCAAAGGAAATCCTGGTACTTTAAATACGTTCTAAATGTAATTCAAATCTGGTCTCAATGTATCATAAAATGGCGAATTTCTAGCGATAAAAAAAATATGTATGAGTAGTTATATTTAAATTACTATAGTGAACAACCAAAAAAACATCTGAATATTGATATTTGCCACATTGTGATTAAATTCCAATTATATTTTCAACGTTTTTTAAATAACAGAATTTTCCTATTCTATGACTATTTAATCCTAACCTGTTGTTGATGTCTAGGATGTCTTACAGGGGTTTTCATACCTCGGATGTCATGCCCGGGCCGGTAGACCTCGAATGTAATGATCGGATGTCATGTCGTGTACGTCATACCTCGGATGCCATGCCCTTGGGATGCTACCGTGGATGACGTGCTTTGGGAGTTTTGCTTTAAATGTGATAGTAATTATTTAATGATAACATATTCAAGTTATAATCTCTGAGTATACAGTCAGCATAATACATATATCGGAGTCAACAGACTGTTCATAATTATCTTCATTGTTAGGGAAATTAGCCTTTGTCTGTAAGGAATAAAATACCGACGTCAGCATAGTTGGCGATGTATTTGCTATTATAAATTAAGTATTCGACCTACATAATATGCATAGAGCATTTAACCGTCTGACACCTCTTGCAAATTAACCTTTACATGCTAAATATCACAGGTGTATTAAATTAAGTCAAAGCTTGCCCAGCTAACTGTTGCTTTTAACACCTCATTTACAATCGTAATAGCTGCAGGCGCTAGTTCGCAACGCACCATTATCACACAAAGAGCAAGCTAATTAAATGTTATTAGAGTGTCAGAAACGTATTACGAGATTAATGAACTTACATTGATGGATGTGTGGTCGAAATTAAGAGCTAGTGAACAATACAAAAGCTCGTCACTCATGCTAGAAAATTACTCTTGCCCTATCTTTAGTCATCGCCATAGAATTCCTGATATTCGCCACGTCACAATATATTCTTTATTGTACACCAGAAGAAAATAAAAACAAAAACGAATATAATTATAATTTGGTACAATTATTGGCGGTGTTATCGCTAAATGCAATTTCTTACAGACAACCATTGGATAGACAAGAGTCGTTTAAAAAGATAATGGGCTGTTGCAGGTGTACATAGTAATAACAATGTTCTTTATTATGGTTGGTTAGCCTTCTTGATCCAGGTGTTCCTAGCTGTCCCCATAGCAACGCCTTCAGCCGAGGCTCGTCCCATTTAAGCTGTGCTTAGTAAGTATATTAGTTGCTTCCGGCTGGAGACATTCGGTCCGGTGCCACCAAGTCCGGTTACGTAAAAAGTTTACTTTGAACAGATGCGGTAGAGGATCAGTAGACTACTGTCGCGAACTTTAGCCTGTTTAACCAAACTAGTGAACGCCGAGATCTAAATTCGACCGAATTATTTTTCTGCAGTTCTCTTTAAGTACTTTAATATATATATATATATATAATAAATAGGTAGATATGCCAATTCTCACATGACTCCGAGCGCTCAATGTGCTTAAAAAGGAATCATTATAATCATCATCAACCCATTATTACATCGTCCCACTGCTGGGGTCGGATCTCCTCTCAAAGGAATATAAAAAAAGTTTAAAAGGGGTAGGTACAAAGTTTTTTCTTCACGTATTTAATATATTTTCTAAAGAATATTATTCGTAAATGTTTATAAGGGAACAAGGCATCGTTCCCGATTCTGTGTTTGTAACCACGACGACGAACAAAAAGCAGAGGTCAATGTTCGCATGACAAATGAAAAATTTGTCAGCATTGCAAATACGAGGGACTTAACACAATTAAAAGTGCGTGTTTACCTGTACAAAGATAGGAGGTATTGAACCCACTTGTTTGCGGATATTGGAATTCCCTCTATGCATTTCAACTTTGCAGTACTGATGTTACTGACAGGTTGTTTTATATGTGTGTACGTACACACGGCTACACATCAAGCTATACAAAACCAGTTTACGCTGGCCTGTTATACTATAGGAAGCCTATACGATGAGAGATCAGCTTAAACTGGTTTTACATAGGTTGACCTGTAGCCGTGTGTACATGCAAGAAAGTAAGTGATTGTTACTTTAAATTCTCAGCTTAACAGCTAGAGGGCGCAGATAGATAAGTAAAAACAGCTTGTCTCTAGCTCTGTATTCTATAATATAGCTGATATTACCGGGGTCTATAAAAAATGTCAGTTGGTTTGCTTACTCTACAGATAGGATTTGGAAGTTACTTAACCTTTTGCACGCCAGAGTATAAACGTATCGCCGTACCCCTGACGCCAAGCCACTTTTTCTGTCAAATTCCACAAAGAAGTGAAAACACACTAAAGTAATGATTAAATTGTTTGTTTCATATTATGGTGCGACGTATATTTGTCATAATATATTTGTGACGTTGGCGTTCAGGGTAAGATTTCGTTTGTCACATATATGTGACAATGGCGTTCAAAAGGTTAATACGTATAACATACCATCACGCCTATTATATTTCCCGAAGGGTTACGCAGAGGTGTTAGAATGTATACCCACAGTTCGCTGGTATGTTTAGGTCACATGTAATACCCCTATTACATGTGACCTAAACTCTAGACTACGTATTTCTAATACACAAAGTCCTAAATTCGATTCCCAGGTCGAGCAGAGTTATTGAGTTTTTCTCAACTTAGTCTTTCGATAACCCAGACCTAAACAAACCAGCGAAGTGTGGACATAACATAACACACGCTTAATATTAGACTTTTTTTTTTTTACGTGCGGGGAATCCTTTTACGGACTTCCGCCGCCTTGGGGAGGCGGCGGGGTGTGTCGGACTCCACCCCCAGAGCGGGGGTGACTACCGACTAAACCCCACACGGGTGTTACGCCTCTCCACATAATTGCCGGGGTTACGGGAGCGATGAATCATTCATCCGCGACACGCTTAATATTAGACGGACCTAACTCAAAATAAGCCATTTGTTGGAAAATCGGAAAAACGTGTCGTTATTTACAACTGGTCTGACTTTATGACATAAACCTCCATGAAAATAGCGTCATAATAATTATTTTATTATTTATACAAAAATTGTTTTTTTTTTCGCTTAGGACTTAAACACCTATTAAGGGTGCGAACAGTTCACCTTTGCCTTATCCTTCGGGGAAAACAGGCGTGATGGTATGTTATTTTTTTTAAAGTTTTCGCTGGTAAAAAAGATACACAAGGTCAGTTGACAGTTTTTAAATATGTCGATGACAGTGAATTTTCTTTGTAAGCTAATCTAAGTTAGGTTTCGTAAGTGTCGTGACTTGGGATCGCTAATCATGCGCGTGAGTGATCCGGCGCCGTTAAAAATGTGGCGCGGGGTCAAGGGCGGGGCAGCGATGAGCATTGTCATGTCGTGAGACAGGTGGGTATTAACCACGCTAACCCACATACTTGAGAACTCGTGCGCGTGATATAGAAAGCTTGGTTTAGTAACGCAGTATCAGATGTGCCGATTCGTCTATTGATAATCTGGATATTTCAACCTAGTAAGATGGATTAACGGATCCTTTCCAGCCTTTAATGTTAGTTTTTTTTATCTGGTCAAATATTGTACTCGTTTGTCTAATGGTCCCAAGCGCGACTGCTACGCTAGAGGTCTTGGGTTCGAGTTGGTACGTCGAGCAGTGTTATTGAGGTTTTCTATGAAATTCTCTGTAGCAGCTCGGAGTCTGGATTTGTGCCCGGTTAATGGCAATAGGCTCACCTCCTATTACGTGGGACCTAAACATACCGGCGAAGCGTGGGTGTACATTAGTACCTACACCTCTGCCTAATCCTTCGGGGATACAGGCGTGATAGTATGTTAGTATTGTACTCGTCTATGTAGCAGCTATATAGAAGAGTACAACATTTGCCCAGATGCTACAGACTGCTAGATATGTAGCTGCTACATAGACTGCTAAGGGAGTCCAACTCAGAGACAATAGCAGCTTCAACAAGGCGTCTAGCTTTATTTAATAGTCCACCATGTTAGGTTTAGTTTGACGTCTAAACTAAATGTGTATACAACACATCGATTGAGGAAAACTGCTTTCATATTCAGTTGCAACATTTGATCTGTCTGAACACATACATTGCAAGTAAAATAATGTATAAAAAACTATTTTTGGAGGGGTTTTGTTGGGTAGTTTAGGGCAAATGAAGTAAAAACACGAATCTGAAGCGGAAACTATTTTATTGCAATAAAACCAAAAACAGCAGTTACATTTAAAGCATAATTTATACGGAATAATTTAACAACCTACAAGCATTATACATACATTATATTTCTGATTAAATAGCATGTGATAATTATTGTTTATTGGAAGTACTTCGAGCCGTCAGTGAAGGGATGTTCGCATTGCCTTGAGTGTCACGGCCTTGCTTATTGAACTATTTAATGTGCCATCTCACGACATCACATAATCTACGAATTAATCTTTTGACAAAGCATGGATGACAACTATGTGTTGTGTATTATATTATAAGATTGAAATAGTAATTTTGATAGACTAAATGTGATATTTAATAACTTATCTCTCGATTTTTTTCCCTATCAAAGTTAGAAATTTGACATAAGCTCCATAGAAATAATGTAAAATTTCTAACTCCAGTAGCAAAAACAACCGGAAGATAGGTTATTGATTTCTGATATACAATCACCGTCAAATATATCGGAGCAAACACTGTTCATAGTTTCTGAGCAACTAGAGAAATTAAACCATATCTCACCGACACAAAGGATGTTTTAGATTGAACACTACACACAGTAGCAGTCATTCAAACATGTATTTTATCCCACTGAGATATGGTTTAATTTCTCTAGTTGCTAAATAATTATAAACAGTCAGTTCGCTCCGATATATTTGGTGACTGTACACCAACAAGATAAATATGATTCAGATAGCTATGCACCCGTTGTAGCTAAGGCAGTGCGGCGGCACGAAATTCCATTCTCAGGGTTGTTCGTCTATAAGCGCTTGGAGGAACGCGTCGGGTTCCGGGATGTCTTCTAGGAAGCCGGCGGCGTCACAGAACTCTGCGAAGCTCGCGCAGGGCAGGAGTTCGTCTGTTAGTGTTGTCACTATGCGCTCTGCTGCCTTTCCGTTTGCCTCGTCGTTGTGTCGGATGTATTCTGCTAGTTTTATCGGCCACTGGTCGACTGTTGTTGCGCTTACGGTCTGTGGAGGTAAATAGTTCATTAGGAGTCGTGGTCTGGGTTGACGTTGGTTAGCTACTGTTCACTGCCGGGGTTGCGGATGAATGATTCATCGCTCCCGTAACCCCGGCAATTATGCGGAGAGGCGTAACACCCGTGTGGGGTTTAGTCGGTAGTCACCCCCGCTCTGGGGGTGGAGTCCGACACGCCCCGCCGCCTCCCCAAGGCGGCGGAAGTCCGTAAAAGGATTCCCCGCACGAAAAGAAAAAAAAATGGTTAGCTACTGTTATTAATGGGGTGGGCTCCGATGCCTGTAGTATAAGATATGAATATTTATATTAGCTAAGTTATTAGCTTCAACACTAATATATCGTCGGGGATAATTCAAATCTGCGAATCCACCATATGTAAAGTGTCATCATTATCAACCTATTTACCGTCTCATTGCTGGGCACGAGTCTCCTCTCTGAGTAAGAGGGGTTAGACTTTACCGTCCACTTCGCTAGCCTACTGCAGGAAAATCTCTGGGGCGACACTCACAAGTGATATTAAATTTTAAATACGGACATGATTACGAAAAGACAGAGGAGCGTGCTTTGGATTAGAACTAGACACCAACGACTTGGAAGTCGAATGGTCATATAACTAGGCTATCACTGCTTTTATTAAAATAAATAAATAAATTAAAGGTATTAAGAAAATATGTTAAAATTAAATTACTGCTTAACAGCGTCCACGTATTTGTGAAGAAAAGTTAAGTGTTATGATAGCCTACTGACATGACCAGTGGACTGCCAAGTTAAAGGTATCAAGTTCGAATCCAAGACCTCTAACTTTTCTTAATCATGCGTATTTATACATAATTATCACGCGCTCAAACGATGAAGGAAAAAAACGTGACGAAACCTGCATGCCTGAGAGATTTTCTTGACGGCTCGTGAAGTCTGCCAACCCGCAGTACGCTAGCGTGCTGAACTATAGCCTTATCCCTCTCATTCTGAGAGGAGACCCGTGCCCAGCAATGGGAAAATAGATGGGTTAGGATGATGATGATGATGATGATAATGATGATGATGTCCAACTTTAAAAACCTAGCATAGCTGATCTGGTAGTATTTGCTACTTACCTTGAACATGACGGTATAGAGCTGGTCTATAATGGCCACGAAGAGCGCATATGACTTATAGTCGGCCCAGGTCTTGACGGCGCGGTGTTCCGGCGGCAGCGCGCGCACGGCTGGCCCGGCCGGTACTGCGGTGCGCACGTGGCCTATTACCAGCAGACGCTTCAACATGTCCAGCTTGAGGGAGCGCCATCTATTTGTGAGAGACAGGAGATACGTGAGGTTCTGGCCGTCGTTTCTTGGTGTTGTATTTATATGTACACACGGCCACACATCAAGGTATACAAAACCAGTTTAGACTGACCTCCCATTATAAAGGTTTTCCGCACAATTCAAGGCCAGCCTATACTGGTATACCTTGATGTGTGGCCGTGTGTACTTCTACCAGCTTTACCCCGCGTATTCATCCGCTTTATTTTTGCTCGGGTTCTAAGGATGGTTTTATGTTAAATACCCTAAGTAACTCCTTATACCATCAGCAGGTGAGCCGAAACAAACGGACGAACAAAAATATTATAAAAAATATGTTTTAAAAGATCATAAGCACCGTGTAATACTTGCATATGCATTTAGTAAAAGGCTGTTATTTTGAAATTATACAAACAGACAGGTCTGACTCGATTCCTAACGATATATTTTTTATCGAAGCTTGTTGCTATGGCCTCTCTCAATAATTTGCCAAATTGAAACAGTTCTTAACACGGTTTTGTCGTCACCAGATCACGATTTGCGTGATAATACATAATTAATCTGCACTTACTTAGCGTGAGGATATAACATGAGCATGAGGGTGATGAAATATAAAGGTCCTTCAGCATCGTGCGCAGATTCCAACAGACGCGCCGGCGCCCAGGCCAGCGCCGCCTCCAAAGCTGACACTTCACGAGTTGAAACACGACTCCTGAGAGAAAATTTAAATAGTAAAGATTTCACTGTAATTTACATGAGACTTTGGTTGTTTCGTGTTTTCAGGTCGACATTTTCAAGCTACGTAAACAGATTCAGTCACTACGCTTGACACAGTCGTCACTGAGGACTGACGCAGGCAAGCGTCGCAGGTCTGAAGCAGGCGTCGTTGAAGACTGCCTGCGTCACTCTTCACTGACGCCTGCGTCACTCCTCTGCACTGACGCCTGCGTCACTCTGCACTGACGCCTGCGTAACTCTACACTGACGCCTGCGTCACTCTGCACTGACGCCTGCGTCACTGCACTGACGCCTGCGTCACTCTGCACTGACGCCTGCGTCACTCTGCACTGACGCCTGCGTCACTCTGCACTGACGCCTGCGTCACTCTGCACTGACGCCTGCGTCACTCTGCACTGACGCCTGCGTCACTCTGCATTGACGCCTGCGTCACTCTGCACTGACGCCTGCGTCACTCTGCACTGATGCCTGCGTCACTCTACACTGACGCCTGCGTCACTCTGCACTGACGCCTGCGTCACTCTGCACTGATGCCTGCGTCACTCTACACTGACGCCTGCGTCACTCTGCACTGACGCCTGCGTCACTCTGCACTGACGCCTGCGTCACTCTGCACTGACGCCTGCGTCACTCTGCACTGACGCCTGCGTCACTCTGCACTGACGCCTGCGTCACTCTGCACTGACGCCTGCGTCACTCTGCACTGATGCCTGCGTCACTCTACACTGACGCCTGCGTCACTCTGCACTGACGCCTGCGTCACTCTGCACTGACGCCTGCGTCACTCTGCACTGACGCCTGCGTCACTCTGCACTGACGCCTGCGTCACTCTGCACTGACGCCTGCGTCACTCTGCACTGACGCCTGCGTCACTCTGCACTGACGCCTGCGTCACTCTGCACTGACGCCTGCGTCACTCTGCACTGATGCCTGCGTCACTCTGCACTGATGCCTGCGTCACTCTACACTGACGCCTGCGTCACTGCACTGACGCCTGCGTCACTCTGCACTGATGCCTGCGTCACTCTACACTGACGCCTGCGTCACTCTGCACTGACGCCTGCGTCACTCTGCACTGATGCCTGCGTCACTCTACACTGACGACTGCGTCACTCTGCACTGATGCCTGCGTCACTCTGCACTGATGCCTGACGTAACTCACACTGGTGAGTGAGTGTGTCCATGACAGGTGTGGCGGTAGTAGCAGCTAGATTAGTACAAAAACTTACGTGTTGATGACGTATAGCGCCATATGAATGAGCGCGGGCACCAGCTGCATGTTGGAGAGCGGCCCACCGCCGCCGGTGTCGTCGTGGAAGGTTCGGCCGCGGGCGAAGCGCAGCAGCAACAGCTTCAGGTCGTGCAGGGTACAGGTGTGGCCGATGTCGCGGTGACCGGTGCACTCCTATACAAACAAACACGAGAAGAGGGTAAGTACTTACTACACTAGTATGGCTTGAAGGTGACGTAAACATCTATAATATACCTAATAAGGTGATCCTAGAAGTATTGTATAAAGGCGTGTTAATTCGCGCTATAATTCCACGAGTTACACGCGGCGTTTTCACATCTTTATTTGTCGTATTACGGCCTAATTGTAACAATGTCATAATAGTTCACACGGCTACACATCAAGCTATACAAAACCAGTTTCGACTGACCTCCCATTGTAAAGAATATCCGCATAATTCAAGGTCAGCTTATACTGGTTTAGTATAGCTTGATGTGTAGCCAGCCGTACGTAGGATGATTTAGTGTTGCCTAATTAAAACGCAAATTTTGAATTCAAAGTACTGAATTTTAAATATAAATATCGTGATATCGATCGACTGGATACGGCCCAATAGATTCAATTCATTATGGAGTCAAGATTGCAGAATTCATCACTCTACACCTTTTGAAAATCCTCAAGGATTTACCGCTGCCAATGGACATGGTGATATGTCCCTCTAGAACTCAAAACCACTTGTCTTCTTAATTGGCAAGTTTTTAAACTCATTCCCCACGACCTCTTGCCGCTAACCCAATTTTTCTTGACGAGTTTGTCCCTCTTATTGTAAGCAATTAATGTGTATTATTAGTTCTCACCTGCAAGTAAGTAGTATGCCTGGCCAGACAGCTCGCGAATGCAGACTCAGGTACATGAGGTCCCCAAAGCGGCAGCAAGCCGTTGCAGCGAGTCGAAGCATTCTGCAGCGCGGCGCTCTCCCATTCGTCTCTATTACAATAAAAATACGATATAATTTTGAGTTTAGTATTTCTTATATTCTTAAACATACAAACATACCATCACGCCTGTATTCCCCGAAGGGTTAGGCAGAGGTACACCTCGTACGTAAGTACACTTGTCTTAATGTACACCCACAGTTTGCCGGTATGTTTAGGTCCCATGTAATAGAGAGTGAGCCTATTGCCATTCACCGGGCACAAATCCAGACTCCGAGCTGCTACTGAGAATTTCATAGAAAAACCCAATCACACTTTGCTCGATCTGGGGATCGAATCCAAGACCTCTAGCCTATCAGTCTCGATTGGGACCACTAGACTAACGAGGCAGTCTAATATTCCTATAAACAACAATCTCGTATAATAATAATGTTCGCATTTTGTTGTTCTTTTTTGGCATTTAGGCTGCCTATCCTCTGGAGCGGAGCTGTGCCAATGTAACCAATGAAATGGTATAAAAACCACAGCGCAATATCAATAGAATTGCATAAGGCTCTAGACAGACGGACCGCATTTCAACTGCAATCCAACCGCAAATTGCAGTTCGGATGCAGTTTGAATGGAGTTGACACGACTGCAATAGAACTGCAAACTAAACGTGCAGTCCGATTGCAGTTCAATTGCAGTCGGCATGCAATAGTGTGGACGTTTGGTTTGCAGTTCTATTGCACTCCGCTCCGCTTCAATCTATTGGACAAGCATCCTTATGTGACCATTGCAAAATGGTAGGAAGAGTACCAATTGCGCTGTTTTTGATACAGGCGCCATTTGTGGCTGCATCGAGTAAAGTTGGTTATATTACCTGGCGCGTGCGAGCCTGACAGCTGCCATGTGGCACTCGACGTGCACGATGTTGTAGTGCGACACAGTGGTGTAGCCGAGAGTCTTGCGCGCGCGCACCTCGAACTCCTCCACCGGACAGCGCTTCGTGAACGTGTAGATACCTAGCACCTGTTACAAATTTGAGTATTAAAATACAACAGTTTTGTATCTCTTAAAAAATCTGTCCATAAATCATTCACTTTATTTGCTTGAATATGCTACACGGAGGTCAACAGGAGTGGATAAAAATGTATATAGGATTTTCTCCGTCTATCATGACTGTGTCTCACACTTTTTTACATAGAAACACTCTGACACGAGAAAAATACCAGTAGATCATATAATTATTTCTTCATAGTGCTAATCGAACCAACAATCTGTGGAAGAAACTAATGGAACCAATAAACTAATCGGTACCATATAGGTAAATGAAGGTATCGGTAGGTAAGTATTGTATCTACCATGCGTACTTATTTTGCATTCTGAGCATCGCGCTTGCGCCTACATTCAAGCTGGTCGAAAAAGAGATTACAAGCTATTTCAATACGATGTTCAATTTCCCCTCCCCTGCCCGCCTTGATTTCAGTTTATTCTGGATTCGTATAGCTGACGTGTGGGCATGTGTTACAACGTGATTGGTGAAGCATTACCTTCGTGGGCTGGTACTTGTATCCCTCGCGGCAGATGCAGCAGACGGCGCCGTTCTCCTCGGCGAGGTCGGCCACCTGTTGCGTGAGGCTGCACTGCGCAGTGACCTGCCCGCGCTCGTTACTGCGCATGCCCAGCGCGCCCAGCTGTCGCTCGCGCACCGCCATCGCTAGGCGTTTCTTTTCCTGTCATACAAGTTACATGGTACAAATCTTTGGATGGTGGCAGCGGCAGCGGATGGATGCGAGCTGCCCAAGACCGGGATGGTTGGCGCTCTTTGGGGGAGGCCTACGTTCAGCAGTGGCGATAGGCTGATATGATGATGATGATGAAATCTTTGGACACTAAGGATTATTTTGCAGAATGGTTGTCACGCGCTCTTACTTGATTTTTGTCGGAATATGCAAACTTATCCTGACGTTCGGTAATTTTGTCAACACTTTTAACCCCCCGACGCAAAAGCGATGGGGTGTTAAAGTTTGACGTATCTGTGTGTGTCTGTCTGCAGGATCGTTGCTCCCAAACAGAGGAACCGATTTTGATTGTTTTTTTTATTTTTCATTGAAAGGTGATTTAATCAGGAGTCCATAACAATATCTTATAATTAAGTTTGTACATAGTGAACTTACCTGTCTGGTGAAGTCCCTGACTTGCTGCACTTTAGCAGCGCACTGCGGTTGAGAGCGCAGTGCTTCTAGAAGGTTCTCAGCCAGCGAGCCAACGTGCTCACCCGATGAAACCTGCTCCAGTCTGTGCACTATGGGTATCACCTTCTCACACACTAACATCTAGAAGAAAAAGAATTTGCTCGCGTCAATCACATTTCAAATACCAATGTATGCCAACAATCTAATGGGTTGTTTTTCACATTGTTTCATTTTATTGTTCAGACGACAAACGAAAAGAAATACAGAGAACGTGATACTTTTTAAGTCTTAAATTCCTTATAATAAGATCACAATTGACGGGTGATGAAATACTCTGGAACCCAATAATCAGTTGCAGAAAAAACTTGATTTGGATGTTTTTTAGTTCTCTTATGTAATTGTCTGGTTTCTTGTGTCAAAGTTCGTATGATGTTATCACGACATTAGAAAAAAGTGACTTCAAACTAGGTACAGATTGAAGGGCAGAGGCCTTATTTTAATTGTTAGATAATATGTACCTGTGTTGGTTCGTGATCAGCGGCGAGGCCGGTGAGGAAGCGCAGTATGTACTTGAGTGCAGGACGACTGATGAACTCCTTAAGCTCGTCAGAGTCCGTGCACACTAGTGTCGGCTTCACACACGGCGCATGTTTCTGTTGCAACAACAATATCATTGTAATGCTAATATTTGAGGACAGTTTCCATTAGTTACAACAATTCCTGGGACACAATACTGCTACATATTTTTATTGTATCTCGCTCTGACTCTGAGATTAGATAGACAAAACTGGGAAAAATCAGCAATTCCAAAAAGATAAATTTTACAAAATAAAATGCTAATGCGAACGTTTGACGGTTATTTGATTATGTCAACGTGTTTTACCCAATAGCCGGATAGATATCGCTATGCACAATATTATGCAATTTTACTCAACAACTGTAGGTGCAAATATTAATTTCATATCCATTGATAGTTATGTAAAGATTCAAAGTATTTCGGTTTGTCAAGCCAGCGATAGTATACGAATGATATTCCCATAATTTCTGCCATGTCTAATAAAGTTACTCACCACGATATACTCGAGCGCATCCCGCACAACGCCAAGCGATATGAGGTAATCTTTCAGCGTCCCTCCAATGGAGTTCCTCTCGATATTGGCGCAGAATACACAGAACAGTTCCATGCGGAACTCCTCCTCGGTCCACTGCTCCGAGTCCAGCCGGTCGAAGTCCAGCACTGGCTTGAAGTGGTCCACTAACATGGCCATCTTCAGGTCGTTGCCGTATACCAACGCTGCTAGCACTCGGGTCAAGTGGCCGAGAGCGACTGAGTTATTTCGGATTCCTGTTAGAATAGTTAAAATTATCGTGAAAAAGATAGACCTTTTGGTAGGTACAGTCAGAGTCTTATTATCTCAAGAAGAAGAAGAATAATTATCTCAACAAATAAAATTTCAATGGCAAGTATCAGAATAGACACTACAGGGAAACTCTTTCTGATGTGAATTATCCCATTGACATAAAAGTTAGTATCATTGGTATTTATAAATAGTTTGTAGCTGACTGTACATCGTTGCCAATTGAGCTACCGAGATCGTCGCAGATGACTAGGTTTGCATCCCGACTGAGATTTTCTTTCAAATGGAAAACTAGAAAGCGCTGTGCAAACGTAAATGCCTAATATAATGAAAAAAGATATCATTTAACAGGCTATGGAATTGAAAGTGTCAACATTTAATCCATATACATACAGTACATATTTAAAGTATTTTCTTACCTGGACACTCGGTGCAGTTAAGTAGAGCTTGAACATATTCTGGCCCGCCGAAGGTGAGCGAGAATTGTAGGAAGGACTCGAGGCTCTCGCTCGCAGCCACAGATAGAATACGCTCCATGATCTATGAAATTATATTGTTATTAATTATACGTACACAATTAGGAACATGCATGTTTTTTTTATTTTTTTTATTAATTCTATACATCTTATCAACACAATAGAAGATATAATTATTCCCAGTAATGTTCAAATTTTTTTAAAAATATTATTCAACATACATATCCAAAATTGAGCTGTTTGAACGCCGCCATTTTTCGCGCGCTTCAGATGACGTCATGGGCCGCGATCATCGCCGAAGTGTTTGTTTATTACAGGTGTTTTGGTTAATTCTTAAAGATTTTACCATGGAAGAAGCTTAAAAACCTTTCTATCGGTATTGCATACTACCAAAATGCAAAAAATACTATCAGAACTACTCCCGATAAAGTAGTTTTTTCTTCTTTCGGTCATCGTATATAGTCTCACCACTGACGAAAAGCGCTCAATACACACAAATTAAAATATATTTCCAAGATAATTCCTCTTCTAGCAGGTTTCGACTTGTGTTTAAATTTAATGTCGTGGCCCGTGACGTTTCATTTCGTTCGACCAATGACAGCGCGTTTTGTAAATTTGAATTTCGCTCGCATAATTAGCACTTTTTAATTATTATTTTATACAAATAAATAACAATTAACAACAAAATGTTGTTACAATAATACTTTAAGTATGTTTAAGATTCCGGAAAAAAATATATTAGGCAAATTTAAACTTCATGCATATTCCTAATTGTATACATACAGCCTATGCTGTATAGGCTAAGCGTTCATTGTATAATGAGAGATCAAATCTAATATTTTACGATTTTCTTTTTAGCTGTTCCGAACTGCCAAACACTAAAAAATTAACGAATGAAATCGATAAAGCCGTGACCAAGGGAAATAAGGAATGATTTTTATTTATATAGATTTGCAAGCGAGGTAACAATGCTTATTTGACTGTAGTTCTCAGTTTCATCGTAAAGTTCATTATCACTACATAATATAAAACAAAGTCGTCCCGCTGTTTCTCTGTCCCTATGTATGCTTAGATCTTACTACGCAATGGATTTTGATGCGGCTTGAGTGATTCAAGAGAAAGGTTTATATGTATAATACATACATACACAGACAGACAGCGAGACAGGTACAAAAAAGTCGAGAAAACGCGGGCGAAGCCGTGTGCGGAAAGCTAGTAACTATATATGAATGTTTGTTAGAGTTGGCCCTGACCTCGAGCAGCTGGTAGACGAGTTGTGCGCGCGGCATGTCCTTCTCGTCGATGGCGGCGAGGTGCAGCGCGTGCAGCAGCACGGGCAGCGCGCGCGTGCCGGCCCGCGTCAGCACGCGCACGCAGCGCCGCACGCGCGTGCACAGCGACACCAGCCGCAGCAGCGTCGAGCACAGCGCGCGCGCCGCGCCCACGCGCTGGATGGCTGCCAGCCGCTGCAGCATCACCTCTATGCCGCCTGCGGCAACAACAAACCATTTGTCCAGCGTGAATGTGTCGGTTTGACTAGGGAAGTACCATCCTCCCGCAGAATATCGACGTCAAGTAGCAGTATGTATACAGTTGCATTTCATACGGTGAATGTGGGTGGAGCGCCGGAGGCCCAATTCCTCACTCAGTCCCCTTTCTACTACTTTTTCCTTCCCTTCCCTTTTCCTTAAATAGACTCGGCAACGCCTCTGCAACTCCTTTGGTATTGCAGATGTCCATGGGCGGCGTGACTACTTACCATCAGGTAGCTCACCAGCACGTTTGCCGAATTATTCCATAAAAAAAATGTCAGCGATGACATAATTTTATTAGGCTGAAGCAACTCTATACGTACCAAGGTTAATACGAAGGTACATACCAATAGGATCACCCACTAAATACCCAGATTCAGAGTAGTATTGTAGGAAAACGCTTTTTTTTTACATCGACGGAAAATATCAACACAGGATGATCCAGTATCATGTACTGAATTCATGATAACCGGTGGTAAATCGATGTCTCTTCCACCCTATATACTTTGATTTAAAGAAGCTAGACATATATCTACCGGGATTATTTCTTCACTTACCACAATCAGCGAGGACGTTGGCCATACGATACAGCTGTTCGTCGTCGACGGCCTCGGCGTTGGCCTGCGTCAGTCGCTCAACGAACTCCTCAGTAGCATCTCCAAGCAAACCTCGCATGCGGTACACTACGCGCATGGCGTCAACACCTTCACCCGATGTGCACCACACCTAACAGAAAATATGTTTTATAAATGTCTTAGTACCTTATAGGGACTGTTAAATCTGCCAAAATGTGTCAATACAACCTTCTTTAAAGTCCAGATTGAAATAGTGTGCAACCAATTCCTACATACTTCAAGGTCACAGGTGTAAGTGGAGCGACTGAATCCTATCTACTCCAAGGACACAAAGAAAAGTATTCAATTATATGCTAGTCGGTTCTACCGTGTTGTTAAAGCGTCAAATTCGAATTATCTTCAGCAAGGCAAGCAATATAACATTCATCGAAACCTTTTTCGCTTCTTTACTTCAATATCGTGTTATCTTATAAAACACAATTTTACAGTGCAGGCCATTGTTAACTTTCAAAAACGATTTTACCAATCAAATAGTTTTTTTTACCTTAATTTGAGATAAAGTATAAATGTAAATAACTAAAGCACTAATATATATTATTATAGCTTGTATTCGTGGTGTACAATAAAGTATAAAATAAATAAATAAATAAATAAATAAAGCTTTCTGAAATTATAAGAAAGTTTTTATAATAATTAAATCTTAAAAAGTGAGCATTGGACTTGTCACGTTATTGAAGCAAAGAAGCGTTTTCATTTTAGTCACGGTCGTAACGTGACGACATATTCGTCATAATGTGATCAGGATTCCCATGATCCTACTGATTCCGTTATTCAACATAGTTTAATGACGTAATTTTATCTACATCTACCTATATTAATACGTGAGGAAATTGAGTTTTGTCATAATTTAAGTTCATATATATATATATAAAGAACGAGTGCAGAATTGCGGTCGAATACCGACCACCACTAGTCTAAAGAAATACTCACCTTCTTATACACGTCCTTGACGGGCAGGTCGAGCGACATGATCTTGTTGCACACGAGCAATTCCATACCGTTGTCGTCTTCTAGAAGAGCTACGAGCTCGCAGTCCGTACATATCTTGTTCTTCACGTCTCGCATCAGAGGTCCCATGCCCGGCTCCAAAGACGAGTAAGGATTGCCTAACATTCGACCCTGATAGAAAAAAAAATATGTAAGGCGAAGAGTGGTTTAATTTTAGAAGCTTCTAATATACTTATTGCTCCTGAACCTTGTTGCACGACATTACCATGCCGCTTATCAATTGCTGGGCTTTTAAGCTGGGATTAAAAATTAATGTTAGTGTCGCAAATAATTATTTTGCCTCGAGCCGAATACCGAATATTCGATCAGTGTGGTCGGATTCTAAACATTCGGCCAAACTATATAGCCTATTAATACGATACTTGGTAATTAAATATATACAGTTAATAAATATAGAAAAGAAGTATGCAAGAATCGTAGCAGATGGCGTTCTGTAGTTTCTGCCTACCCCTATGGGAAAAGGCGTGAGTGTATGTATGTATTAATTAATATAGAGTAGTTGGTTTTCAGTATGGGACTCCAGCCATCAACCTATCACTTAGTCCATAACCTGTACCTTCAGTGAAAAGTGATATAATTGGAAATACATGTTTCTGAGAAATAAAGACATCTCTTTTCACTGAAAAGTACATTATGTGAGTTGTTGAAGCATTAATGCCGGTTTTCTGGATAATTGAGCTTACCTGCAAGAAGTCCTCCTGCTGCGGGTCCTTCTCCAATGTAAGGAAGAATTCGCCGACATCATTCTCTTCAGGATAGATGATTGAGCAAAGACGCTCGAATATGAACACTGGTGTGCGGTAGTCGTGTAGCGGATACTTCTGAACAGTCTCGATGCATACCGCCATGAACTCTGCCGTTTCGGTTTCCGTACCTTAGAAACACAAAACAGATGATAAAATGTACCTGGCTTGGGTCCAGTTATAATAGTGTGGAGAGAGGAGGTGTATTGCCCCTCCAACCAAGAGTATCCTCCGATAAGGCAGGGGCTTTTGCTTGGCAGGCTGCGTCCTGACGGTTGCGAACGCACGGTAAATGTTGCTTGCGCGATGCAGGATTTGTTTCGACTTAGTTCCACGTAGCGCGCTAGATGTCGCTACAATAGTTACCCGTGGTCATCTCCTCGAGCAGCTCGAGCAGCTTCTCCTGCGTGTCGTCGGTGAGCCTGGTGCGCTGCACGACCAGGCGCCGCAGGGACAGGTACCCGCCCAGCACGGCGCCCACCAGCCGACCCTTGTACGTGCGCCGCGCCCCGCTCTCCTCCAGGAACATCGCCAACAGCTCCGTCAGACGCTTCAGAGCGTAACCTTCATAAGTAAAAACAAAAAAACATAACATACCATCGGGCCTGTATTCCCCGAAGGGTTGTTAGTCATAGGTTTACAAATCGCACCCTTAAAAATAAAAAGATGTAACTCAAAAACTACAACTTGTGGGTATCGGCGATTAAAGTTTTCAACTTGTTCCACTTGTCTTTGATTCAAAAGTTTTAGACCACTTACTAGGTGTTTCGATTTTGACGAATCGAGACGGCTGTTGAATTCTACCTAATCTTTACGCAATGAATATGCGTTTTATTGTAAAAGGTCAAAATTCATAAATTTTGTGTTACATCTTTTTTTTTTAAACGAGCAAAATATAGGCTAACACTTTGCCGTATGTTTAGGTCCCATGTAATAGGCGGTGAGCCTATTGAAATTAACTGGGAACAAATCCAAACTGCTGCTGCTACTAAGAATTTCATGAAAAACTCTAACACTGCCCGACCCGGGCATCAAACCACTAGACTAATGGGGCAGACATTTAATATATAATTACATTATACTGGACGAGTGACGACTAGCGTAAGGCAAGTCGTCACTCGTCCAGTCATCCGGCAGTGACTGGATGAGGAAAGCCGAAGATCGGGCTCTGTGGCGTTCACTAGGGGAGGCCTACATCCAGCAGTGAACGAGTATGAGCTGATAATGCGGCTATACTACTGAGGAGAATCTAATAATGGAAAAACTTATCACACTGCTCAATTTGGAAATGGCCAATACTCAAACTATTAGAACTATTTACAAGACTATATATTATTTTCGTTCAGTGCTAATATTCCTTCCTTCTAATTTCTTACCTTGAGCAAGATCAGAGGTGAGCGTAGTCTCTTCTAGACGGTGTAGTTGCTCAATCTCTTTGGTCATCAGATCGGCTATTTGTTGCAGAACTCCACGCAATGCCAAGAATTGCTTCCATGGTGCTTCAGATGCCAGAGCTATGGTCAAAACAAATAATAAGGAAATAATTTTGTATGCGTCTGATACAGGATACACCGTACAAGGGTGTAATCTCTGGATCTACTGAACTAATTTTGAAAATTCTTTTACAAATAGAAAGCCACGTTATGGGGACAGGTCAGCTAGTATTAAATAAGTTAATTAAGTGATGACTGGAGTTGGGCTCATAGGGCCATTTATTTTTCGGGCCAAAATGCCTGAACATAGACCCATCTAAAGTGATGAGACTCTGTGTGATTACTAGTGCAGCGATAGGGATCAAATTTAATAGATTCACAATTGGTGACATAACAGTAAAAAATCTATTTTAAACTTACTTTGATACAGCTGTAAGAATTGCTCGCTGGCTTCTCCAGCGGTACCAACTTCGGGTAAGAAACTGGTAAGTAGAATCAATACCTGTTGAAAGAAAAGAGGCAATGCATTACTAATCAATTTCTACTCTACTAGCAACACTAACAAAACCGCAGGCTATGTGGTGTTTCTGGACATAAGACAGAAAGACTATAAGACATTGCTTCGTCGATCGCATCGTGCTAAAAGTTGAAAGTCCTTATTTTTATTAAGTTATTTTAGTGAAGGAAAAATACGAACTCGGGCAGGATTCGAACCTGCCCGAGTTCTGGTTAAATACACCAGACGCTATGACCGCTAAGCCACCATGAGTCCCACCCGCCTAGTCGAAATCCTGTGCTGTTGTCTATATAAATAAACCGAATGTTGCTTTCGTTTATTATTAAAGCGCTCCACAAAAGTTGCTGCTGAATATCGTCAAAAACACATTGTATGACGTAGGTACTTACTGCTTTAGTCCTTTCGTAGGAGTCGCATAAAGACTTCACCATCTGGCAGGCGGTGTCGCGGGCGATCCGCGAGCTGGGGTCGAACATGACGGGCCGCAGCCAGCCGCCGTCCTCCAGCGACAGGGGGCGCATGCCGTGCGACAACATTGTCTGGATCAAGGAATATTATATAGTCATTCAGTCAATCACAATGACTCCGAGAACAATGGCTTTAGTAATATGGGAAACATTATATTCAGAGGACAGTATACAATTCAGCCCAAAATTATGTTCAAATCCTAACTAATATTATAAATGCTGAAGTGTTTGTTTGTTTGGTCTGTATACAAAGATAGATGGGACCCTAAAGACTGTCATAGGGTATTTTTTTAGTTTATTTTTGTATAACGTGAGAGTACATACGATACAATTAAGAAAGCCTGACTTCACCTATTGCTGGTTATAGGCCTCCCTCAGTTTGTACACTATTTCTGTTTGTAGTTCGCACCTAGCAATTAATTCAAAAGTGCCTGTAATAATGAGGGAATAAAAAAATTTACTCAGGCTTTGCGCCGTCAACAGTCATCAACCACAAGGCCTTGCTACCCTCATCTACGCAAAATAAAGTTGAGATCAACTGATCTATACGGTTATAATTCTTTATGGTTACTGGTAGCACAACAAGTAAGTACGTACCCTCTCCCGCCACTTGGCGAGGTACTTGCTGGCGAGGTGCAGGTCCCGCAGCTGTGCCGCGGGCACGGCGGGGCGCTCTGCGCGGGCGCTGGTGAGGCGGCGCCACTGCGCGTGCGGCACCTTGCCGGCCAGCCACGCCGCCAGGTCCACTACCACGTTGCCGGTCGATGATGGTGCTGCTGTGCCGCTCACTAAGGTCGTGCTTGGTGCTGTCTCCTGCGTCAATAGAACAAAGAATGAAAAAATAAATTACCGTTATCGTTGCGTTCCTAACCTGAATTAAAAATGTATAATTCCAATCGTAAACGAACGAATTGTTGACGAGCTTTTCTTGTGTGTGCATTTTAAAAAAATGCCAAGATTGACCAAAAAAATGTGCGCTTACGCACATAATAAGATAAACACTGAATATTAATATTTTCTACTTTGTATTTTTTAAAATTAAAAAAAGTTATGATATACTGACATAATAAAACTAAAGTTTGTTCGAACGTGCGTATCGCTGGAAGTACCAGTCAGATTAAAAAAATATTTTTTTTATTTTATTAAAAGCTTACTAGTAATGTGGTTCGCACATTAGTATTCTTTTGCTAACCCCTCGTACTAATGTAAATGCTTGTATTATGAGTGGGTTCACTTCGGAAGTGCAATCGGTGGGTTTCGAATCGACAACCACACGATAGCAAGTCCAACGCCCTAGCCATTAGGCTACCGCCGCTTAGTAGTTAGTTAGTTTAGTTACAATCTCAGACGCACATGAGATAAAAATCCAAAGATGGTTTGTGCGTTATCTCTTAATATTAAGACCGTTATTTTTTAAAGTAGCCGAATATTTCAAGAAAAGAAAAGCAGAAAAGGAAAGCTTTGAATACAACAGTGATGCAAATATTGGTTCTGAAGTATCTAATAATTGAAGTAAAAATAAATATATAATAAAACGTACCCAGTAACTTATTACAGTTACCATTACAGTGATATAACTTCGTATAATAATATTTATACGAAGTTATATCTCTATAGCATTAAAATATCGACTGATATCGTAAGTACTGTCCGACAATATCGTTCTCATGTGAACTCATGCTCTTTCCTAAGGCGCGGTACAGCGGTTACGGTCAAACTATAGTCACTTTGTAAATATGATCGCATTCATTACCTGCAACATTAATAATCCTTAGGAACGGAGCAAATCAGGTGAAACCGCGGGGCACAGATAGTATAATAATATAAATTGTGTAATTAGAAATACCTTAGCGGCATCTTTTGCTTGTTCTCCGTCAGGTGGTGCGGCGACGGCTGGCGGCGCAACAGGTGCCATCAGCTGCTGCATGTAGCGGAGGCACGGCAGCGCCACCTGCTGCAGCGCGAACTGGTGCGCTGTGTGGCAGTTCAAGACTACTCCTCATATAGATGCTGTTAAACTTTATCACTTATCGACACACTGGTCATCATCTGTCTTGTCTCAGTGCTGGGGCCGTATTACCACGTATTAATGCAATCATTTTTACGTTGTGAAAGAGGGACGCCACTATTTAACCTGTAGAGCGGCATCCCTCTCTCACACCCTAAAAATGATGGCATTAATAAGTGGTAATACGGCCCCTGGGCTGGGGTTTCCTCACAGACTATGCGAGGATTGGCTGGCCTAATGCGGGTTGACATACTTCACATTACGTCGAGAAAATCTACTTCAATCCATTCCAATGCACAGTCCATTCACTGTTTGAGTAGGGACGAGTAATAAACTTGTAATATATGACTGCACTCTGATGGTCATATTACTAGGCTAGCACTACTATGACATTCTACATACCCTATTACTTTAGACCGAACTAAATTTTCAATCACTACTGACATTAAAAAATATTTAATCCATATACAGTTCCAAATAGAAAATAAATATGTAACTAATAAACTGGCTAGCACTATTATCACATACTACAAACACGTTATTGTACATTATTGACACTTAAAAAAATACCCTTATTTAATCGACATAGAGTTCCAATTCGAACACAATTTGAACTTACGGAAATACTCGAGTGGTTTCCTTCGCATTGGGTCTAAACCTTCACAGATGTAATGTTTCTATGTCCATTATAGAAATCACAAGTTTACAAAAGGAAGCAAAACCTACACAATATTGACCCCTATGATACTAATGGTTATGATATAAATTCTTATAAATATGGAGTTTCTAATAAAATACTTACAGTTGGGTGACGACGAGTTGATGCCAGGCATGTCTGCTAGAGCGTCAGCCCTTAGGATCGTGTTGGCTGCCGGCAATATACCAGCCACTTCCGTCAGTTGAGGACAACACCTTATTTGAAAAAAAGAGTCGATATAAAAACAAAGATCACTATTATGGAGTTTTATTTTAACCCCCGACGCAAAAACGACGGGGTGTTATAAGCATGACGTGTCTGTGTGTATCTGTCTGTGGCATCGTAGCTCCCGAACGGATGAACCGATTTTGATTTTGTTTTTTTTTCCTTAAAAGGGGAATTAGTCGCGAGTGTTCTTAGCTATGATTTATGAAGGGGGTTTTCAATTTAATTTATATATCGTAACTGCTAGGCGAAGTCTTTAGCCCAATGCAGGTTTCCTATCCCAAGTCTCTTCATATAACCCTAGCAGAAGCGACTATAAATCATAAAATGTGGACGCGTTCGACCACTGATATATTTCGAATTATTTTGTGCTAAATTATAATAAAAATTAAGATTGAAATCGTATTTTTTAAAGAATAATTTTATTAGATCAGATCAAATTAAGTAAAATACTTACCACACCCATAATTTCACAATGCATCGAAGTCTTGCTTCCCAACATTCGACTGAATCTTGGACTTTAACCAACGAGCCCAAGAGCAGTACCAATGGGCGTACCTGATACAAACGCATTTCGTCAAAATGATTATTTGGAAGTGAATCTTATGTTTCTAGAAATAAGGTTGAATTAATTTTAAACTTACAGAGTTGTTATGGTCTTGTGAAGCAGCGTGTCCCATGAGAGACAGCGTGATGCGTTGTGATAGTAAATTGCAAAGTTGTTCAGTCGCTGGCAGATTGTCGCGGGTCACCAAGCAAATCAACGCCCGTACTTCTTCTTGACACTAAACAAAAAACATTCTTGTGATTAAAATGCATACCGATCCAAAAGTTTGCTATTACTCAATTATTTGACTAACTTTTGTTTAATTTCAATTTGATCTATCAATTTTTCTGATAGTATTTACCACTGGGAAGACTAGAACCTGGATTCTCCAGCTTAGTACTAACCTACAAACGATGCTTATTGAAACATCGGTTGTAGGTATAATCTACAAACAAGATTTTGGCATTACTATAGTATGGGCCTTTTAACAAAATCATATATCTATACTCCATTTGGTTAGGTACTTAACTAAAGGTAAACAATAAAAATGGCGGCGTTCAGGGCTCTTCAACCTTTATTACAATGGTATCTTATGAATTGGGAGTGAAATTAATAACAACACATCTAACAATCAATAAAAACAACGAACAAACAAAACTATATCTAAATAATACAATTTACGGCAAAAGAAACACAAAAACGAACGAAAGTACAAACTGTTACGAATGGCGTCTGGTTACCCGACTAAGTATAATATCGGTTAATTATTTTGCCGCGCTTCCTCGCGTTACTACTTCTTAATTTTTTCGAGTTATCAAAAGTCTATTATGTAGAAAAAGGTTTTGATTTCCTGTCTTTTTAGATTCTTTCTAGTAGGCACATTGCAATACTTTATGACATAATTATCAGATTTGATTTATTTATTGGTCGCAAGCTTAAGAATTTATAATTACCATTTAATATTAAACAAAGTAGTAAAATATGCTAGTATAGTAAAGGAAAATTATTTTGAATGATTAATTACTTTATTTTGGTTACGTTTTGTTTCAAGATGAAAAATGGCCCTTTATAAGAACCTTTTTTATGATTTGTTTACCTTTAGTTAAGTACCTAACCAAATGGAGTATAGTAAGTACATCGTCTAACTGGTTTCTTTACGGACGGTAAGTAAGATCTCCGAACATGATTTTTAATTTATTAGCCACACTGTCTGTCTTAAGGTGACGTCAGCATTGCATCAGCACTATGTCATTAATAAGATGAAGAACATACATCACCCCTGTATTCCCCGAAGGGTTAGGCAGAGGTGTACTAATGTACAACCACATTTCGCCGGTATGTTTAGATCCCATGTAATAAGGGGACGAGCTTATAGCCATTAACCGGGCACAAATCCAGACTCCGAGCTGCTACAGAGAATTTCATGGAAAAAACCAATAACTCTTTGCTCCACCTGAGAATCGAACCCAGAACCTCAAGCGTAGCAGTCGTGCTTAAAACCACTAGACTAATGAGGCAGTCAAAGAAATCAAAGAAGTAGAAGTTCAGTAAGATGATGGGATGTCAATATTAATAAATACCTGAGGGGTACCACGGTGTAAGTTATGCTGCACCAATTCCTGCACGAGTCCAAAGCGGCACAGGCGAGTGCGGTGGTCGGCTTGCGAGGCCAGTGCGCGCAGCAGAGTCAGGCAATGTTCAGCGCATGCCAGGGCGCAGCCGTAACAACCGCCGCCTGATTCTTTATACAAACATTACGAATTAAAAAGAAATTGTAACTCTGCCTTATATAATAAAATTGTAAATGGCCAATGTCTGTACAAAGTAGAGAGGGATATAAGAAAAAGTCTTTATAAGAGAAATAGAAAACGAAAACAATTCTCTCTCGATTTTTTATGTCTGTTTGTATTACAAATAGATCTTCAAATATAAAAGAAACATAAAAAAAAAAACAAAACAATTATTTCTAGAATGTTTATTCGTCTTTCTGTATGTTTGTACTATAGATCTTTGAATACTGTTTTACGTATTTAGGTTTTAGTTTACAAAGGCTGACAAGCTTATTGGCTACCCATGCAAAAAAATACACATTAATAACTTTAAAGGACTTCATTATTAACTCGACACTGTGTGTTACAAGTGACGACTTGCGGAAGCTAGCCGGCAGTGACTGGATGAGGAAAGCTGAAGATCGGGCTCTGTGGCGTTCACTAGGGGAGGGGAGGCCTACGTCCAGTAGTGGACGAGTATAAGATGATGATGATGTGTTACAAGAGCTTTGTCTTAAACGCGTCATTTGAATGGATAGTATGGATAGAATAGATTGACATATTTGAAGAAATTATATTCACCTTTAGTAACATCGCCGTCATAGTTCTGCAGCAAACCAGCGTACACCGGTAATGTATCTCCTTTTGTTAGTTCGCTCTGAGATCTATCAAACGCTACTAGTTCTTTCCTACAAAACAAAATATTCAACTTATTATTCAGTCCGGAATGGGCTGACAACAATACAAATCCAGTTTAAGCTGATCTCTCATTGTAAAGGCTTTTCATACAATAAGAAGCCAGCGTAAAATAGATTTTGTATAGTATAGTTTTATGTGTGCGTACGTAAATCATAAATTTGTGATGACACACAAATAAAGTTTGTGAGGTTGTAGGAAGTAATCTCTAGTTGAAGTTCAAGTTCAAGTTCAACTGTTTTTATCTCAAATAAGCATTTATGAAACGTTATGACACTAGTTACACGGTTCCAAAAAGTTGATCCTATGGAGAAGAATGGATCTACAGAACCGATTTTGAAAATTATTTTACCGATAGTAAGTTACATTATTCCTGAGTGACATAGGCTATATATTATCCCGTAAAATGAAAAGAAACGGAAGGCTAGTATTCGATAAACTGATAATTATGTTTATAATGTTTCTTTCTAACCTGCAGGCGAGGACCTTCTGTATGATCTTGGAGAGGTCTTCAAAGTGTCCCTTGCTGTCGACGCAGTACTTATGCGCAAGAGTTTGTATGACGCGGTTGATTTGTGCGCCGCTGAACGAAGTGTTGCTAGCGTTGCTGTTCTCATCGCCCGGACGACCTTCGAGGCGGTGCTCGCTGATCTTGTGTAGTAGAGACTGCAGAGAAAAAGGATTATTAGGTTTTGCAGATTTATAATATTTTTGGAACATACTGGTTTCTGGCACTTACGCGAATATTAGACATTGACATACAACTTTTTCCGGATAATATCGCGCGGATTTTATCCGGATTTTTATTTATATAAAAAATATGATTATTTGATTAATATGATAAAAAAATTGTTAATTTATTATTCGATTCAAATACGATCTTGGATCGAATAATAATTAACAAAATGTAGGATAGCTGTTGGTAATTTTGACATTAGGACGACCAACACCTCAGTCACCCGTGACCATGAAACATCGGAAATTAAAATAATATCAATATAACGCGATAAAATCCGTAAAAAGTAGTTTAATTTCAATGCCTAGCCCCGCGTTTCTACTGACGACAAAACATGTTGCAAATATCCAACTCTTAAAGAGTGAGTGGGATAGTAATATTCGCGTAAGCGTGCTTCAAAACATAATAGAAATCTGCAATAATCTTACCTCCAATACAGGCTTGTTAGCCGTCAGCTGTCTGTATACGCGGTCTGCCTTGTCCAGCAGAGCGCCAATAGTCTGCACCATTTTCTTGCGTTCTTCGTCATTCTCGATGGTATCGACGGCACAGCAAGGCCGCGCAGTCAGCGTGTAGTCGAACTTCGCGTACTTGCAGAAACCGCAAGCATGGCACAGGAAGGGATCCTTCTCATCGTAGTTGATAGCACTGAGAGAATAGACCATATTTTTTCTAATTTGTTTATGAGAAAAAATACAGCTCAAGGGGCTCGTGGCTTAATTATAACAGCGTTGATCAATAGATGTGTAAGGTTAAGCTGCGCCTGCCATGCAGCTGGTTACCATTCTTAACATATCAAGACCCCTCCGTGTCTCGGAGATGTGCATCCCGGTTAAGATGTGATCCCGGTTATCATGCGAACTCACATAATCAGGACTGGTAAGCTTGACAACCAGTTTATCCTAAAAATATCGGTGTTGCCCAGGAATTAGACTACGCAGGACAAACGGCAGTCGCTTGAAAAATACTGTTAATCAGCTTCAGATCAGACTGGAAGCCGAGCCGCATATGATTGGGAAAAGGCTCAAGCCATGACACGCGTGACGAGACCCGTGCCCAGCAGTGGGCCAGTAATTTATGATGATACTCTTTCCAAATTGGAAACAATAAATCATGTTACTAGCACCAATAGTACCTTTAAAGCTATTGTAGCTTACTGCTAAGTCATTGTCAGACTGACACGATTTTCAAGGTGATTACTCCAAAACTTTTCTTTTGAATTATTTTGTAAGTATGTGAAAACGTAAGGCCGAATTGTTACTAACTATATAAACTTTAGAAAAAAAATCATTTGACGGAGTGTTAATTTACGTACCGACACTTGTGGCATTGGAAGACATTCTCCCCGCAGTTGGCGCACACGCCAGGATTGGCGGGGACAGATTGGGAACAACGGGGGCATTGCAGAGATTCACCTACGTCATTAAAAAAAATATTATTAGTTAGAAATAACATACACACGAGAAAAAAAAAACTAATAATAACATACCTTCAGCGTCACCCCGAAGGGTTAGGCAGAGGTTTGATATGTATAACCCACATTTCGCCGGTATGTTAAGGTCGAGCCTATTGCCATTAACCCGGCAGAAATCCAAACTACGATCTCTCACTGATAATTTCACAAAAAACCCAATAATGAAGCTGATACGATGGAAACGGTAGTGCACGATGAGGCAACAGTTGATAGGAATTGATGGAAGAATATGGCATACTTTGTCAACATCAAATAAATTGGAATAAGGGCAGGAGAATGATGATGACGTCATACATCTACGTTAGGACATTACATACCGGTAGCCTGTTGATTTTCATAGAATTCGGCGTACTCCATCATAAGGTTGCACGCGACGATCGGTAGAGGGAAGTCAACGCGCACTTCCGATTGACCCGACTGAAGCTGGACGCGTTTCGCTTTGTGCCACATTCCTACGCAAATAGAATAATAAAATACCAAACACTTCATATAGTAATATTTCCTATTTTGTTATTGTTAAAATGACATCTGATCTCCCGCAGTAGGGACCAGCTCCGTGTCTCGGGGAAAATTTACAAACATACAATTAAGGGACCAAAAACACACAGACTCCACAAAATATCTGTATAATAGGTTGGTTGACTGGAGCATGTTTATGAGACAATAAAGATTACAGTCAACTAGCCTATTCATGAAAAATAAAAAATTGACTTGAAGAGATTTGAAGACTTGTACAGACGCTGGTTGGTTTGCCTTAGCCTTGACTTGGTAACTGGCTTGGTAAGCTGATTAAAAAAAGCAACTGCCTTTTCTTGTCCAATGCTTCCTAAACTGGAAACCAATTTTCCAACTTCCAAGAAGCTGATGACATTGAAGTGCCACACTAGATATTTGTACGTCACACTAGCTTTAAAGAAACTTTCATATTCAAATGACAATAAAATCCGTATTACGGTTAAATAAAGCACAAATTCGAACTCACCCGGTCTGTTCTTCAGCTCTTGAACCGCCTGAACGGTTCTATTGTTATAGTAGAAGTTGATGGTGCGCACCATTTTGCTCCTCTTGATGTCGCTGATGCGCAGGTTGATGCGGCTGATCATGTGACTGTTTACGAGCTTCACGATCTGAGTGGTCGTCGTGAACTTCGAGTCGATCTGCGTACGGTAGTGTGTTTAGCTCTTATTTAGATGAGTTAAAGTTTAAAATTGTATGCTAAGAATTTTATTTGATAAAGAAAATAATGTGATTCAGTGATTTCCTTTTCTATTAAATCGTTGCTCCTCCTATTTTCCCCTGTATCTAGAGGGGGTTTAAGAACAAATTCGACATGCCCAGCCCTGACCATGTGCGGTGATCAAACACGCGACCCCTAACCGATTACACGGTCGATCAAGGCGTTGTTTTTGCCGCAGCAAAAAAAAAACAACGATTATTCACCTTACAATACTTTCTCAAATTTTCATTGCATTTTACAAATACGTCATCTAGATGAGATAGAATATTATAAAATTATAAATGCTTTCCATAATAACGGGGCATCTGCTTGAATTTTATATAGTATAACGTGAATACATCTCAAATAAGAAGCGATTCTAATCAACGCTTGGAATACATATTAGATAGAACATACAGATGCAATCTAAACTTACCTTGATGGTGGGCAGTTTGATAGTTGCCATGGCAACCTCAGGGTTGTTGCACACGAGGCAAGGCTCGGACTCCAGGTAGTAGCCGTCGAGTTCTACGTAAGAGCCGAGAGCCGCGTACAAAGCCGCGTTGCCGTGAGATGAAAGTAGCTGGTTCTGATTGCGGAGCAGTTCAACTGCACTACCCACGTATTTCTGTGTTGGCGATAAAATTAAGTATGTTTTGAATAAGAACCAAATATAAATTATATAATCAAAGCGCGCATGCGGCGGGCACTACAAGGAGAGTTCATATACTTCTTAACAGAACTCATCCAAAACCTTAACTATCTTTCAACAAATCCGTTTTTCATTATGAATACAACAAATGGAAGCCCGAAAATTCGATCAAAAAATGCATAGTATAGTACTATAACGTACCTCATGTAAAAATTGAAAAGAGCTGGATGATGACAATTAATTTATAAATTCAGACAACCGACTTTCCCTTAAGTATCTCGATTTGACAGTGTTGGGTTGCGCAGAGACATTGATTAGGCAGGAATGTGACTTCGGCGTAGTTAGAAAAATGGAACGTGGAACGTTTAAACCTTCACGTCCCATATTATAGAAAGTCATGGCGTTGTCGGGCGTCGCTGAATTAATTCTAACTGTTAGTTTAATACCTCAGTGTCAATGTTCGGAGTCTTGAGTGTAAAGTAACCGAGCAGGTCCACAAACTGCGCGGCCTTGCGTCCGAACTGCGGCAGAGCGGGCCAGATGCCCCACAGCAGAGACACCAGCATCGACTGATCAGGCGGGGACGAGTTGCTAAACAATGGAAAGTATTTTACATTTAGATTTATCTGTCGAAATACAATGTTATAGATGAAACACTAGCAACCTCTCAGGACTGTATTACTAACATCACAAACACCAATTTTTAATAATTAATTTATGAGACTTTCATACAAGCAAATATAATTAATTTCAACGGTAAATATTTCGAACTCCACGCGTAGCAAGAGAAGACATTAGTTAGGTAAAAAAACTGCTGTCTAGTGCAAAAGGAAGGGGCGAGGAGCTCCATCGATGGAGGAATTGAAATGTGTTTTAAATAGAACAACAAAATCTAAATAAAAAAAAATGATTGTGTCACAGAGGTGAACATTTGAGGAATTATTTATGATACAACAAACTTACCTGTAGGTGAAGTTCGATCATTGTTATATAACAATAATCGAACTGTTGTTTGTTGTATGAACGACTTCATTCAACGCGATTTATTCTATTAACGGGATGAAGCCGCGAAATATAATTGTAATGAAACTACGCAAATCATTATAAATTTTCAAAGCTAGATTTTAGAAATAGAATAAAGAAACTCACTTGTAAATAGCAAGAAGTAGAGCGTGTGCTTGCCAACGCACAGCCGTCGAGTTGGTTTCTAACAAGAATGCCTTCACGAACATTTTGAACTCATCTTGTGATACCTGCAAAGCAAATTAATTATATGGAATACTTCTATAAGTTGTGATGTAAATACAATTAATACAATTTTATTATGCGTAAAGTCATCAATAGTGGCCTTAAACCACTTCACCCTTATTGTTAACAGGATAAGGTCGAAGAATACACCGTCATCGAAATTCACCGTACCTGTACCAAGATCTGTTGGACGAGTGGGCCGACTCTCTGTTCTTGGAACTTAGAGCCATCAGAGGCAAAGGCGTCATTTTCCGCACTGCGCTCTCGATCAGGCCATTCAGCTGTGTTCTGTTTAAAAAAGGTTTATATGTTACTCTTAAAACTTTTCCTGTCTTATAATGCTAGAAATGAGATATTTGATAACCTTGCGCAACTTCAACTCCTTTTTTTTTCTATTCGCAAAATGTTCCCTATTCTTCCAAAAACACCTGGTCTTAACTTTAAAATTATATTATAAATACAATAAAAAAAAGGTAGAGCCGCTCGCAAGTGATAATTATTTACGACAATTGCTTTTTATTTTTATAGATAACGATTCTATATTATTCAGACATTAGATAGTGACCAGAAATTTTATTTATTTGTTGGGTATTTTTTTTTATACGATAACTCGGCAAACGAGCAGGCAATCCACCTGAGCACAAAAGAGCTGGCAACATTATTTGTAAGCTTGTCATTTGCATGTGTCAAATTATTCTCCGAAAAAAACAGACTTAAGTTCTATGGGCAGTGAATATAAAGGAGTTTTACCTTGTTCTCATTGCGCGGCTGGTGGTGTGGCGGCGCGCACAGTGCAGCTTGCAGCAGCTGAAGAACAGTGGGCGCGACATGTGGATGGACTCGCCTCGCCACGGTCACGAGCCAGGCCAGCGCCTCGCGCCGCTCTGTAGCGCACGTGTGTTGCCAGTTACCTGTACGCGCGCTTACTATCTCCGCACACGCCTACGGATAAACAATTTTCTTTATGATTTTGCTAGATGATAGGCTATTATTTGAGCAATTTGTGTAATGCGTTTTTTGATTAACATACCATCACGCCTGTATTCCCAGAAGGGTTAGGCAGAGGTGTACTAATGTGCACCCACACTTCGCCGGTATGTTTAGGTCCTATGTAATAGGGGGCGAGCTTATCGCCATTAATCGGGTACAAATCCAGACTCCGAGCTGCTACTGAGAATTTCATAGAAAAACCCAATATCACTCCTCAACCTGTGGTTCGAACCCAGGACCCCTAGCGTAGAAGTCGCGCTTAGGACCACTAGACAATGCGGCAGTCCTTTGATTGAAAAGCGGAACTTAGGATTGCAGGTATTTGGCTTCGAATGTTATGAGCTTCAAATTCAATGCACACAATTCAATTCAATAGAGCAGTGAGAGACTAGTGTTATGAGTGGAATACCAGGTCGTAGTCGAATCCCACCTCTTCAACCTGTGACTTTACAAAGTCATAAAAGCATCACGAGGAAACCTGCTTGCCTGAGAGCTGACCAACGAAGCGAACTAAGGCCTAATCTCTCTCATTCTGAAAGGAAACCTGTGCCGAACAGTGATGAAGAAATGAAATGAAAGGAGATGTCCACTTTTTGTATGGACGTTGGTTTTTTATTCAGAGATAAATTTAACCAGCATCAAACTACACTCATATGAAAGCGACAAAAATACGGAACTTGGAACCACTGAAATAATATTTTTAAACCCCTCCATCTAAGAGAAAAATAATAAACAAATTAATGTTAGTACATAATATTTAGTTTGGACATGGCAATCCAAAAAAAGCCCTACCATAGAATCATCTGTCAGAAATGACATTGTCAAATTGTTCACACTGCACTCCTGACGCGTTCCACTTGGCGATCACAACGATCACGCTCACGACCGCAGTTTTTTCCGTTCCTTGTTTGTGAGCGTCACTGTCGTAAACCCAAGTGGAACGGAGTTTAGGATTTTCTCAACGATCACTTCGACCCACCTTTTTAGATGGGTCGTCAAGGGCGTAAGTCATGACGTCATGAGTGACGTTTTCGCCGCGACCACAATGATCGCGGTCGCCATGTGGAACGACTACAAGAGCATTTTGATCGTTGTGATCGCCAAGTGGAACGCGGCCATTGTCATACTCATGTCAATGCATAAATCAAATAGCGACTGACAATGACAGTGACATGTCAAGTTTACTTTTATTGCGGTGCGTTCGCTTTACTACCCTTGATGTTTGGAAAGGTTTGTTCGTTTTATGTTTAAATTCACACTTATTTTAAAACGATTTTTCTCAACATTGGAGGTCTACAAAAATGTATATTATAATTAGAACAGTTAGTTTTTAGGATGTCTATCCACATATATTTAAATCATCCTGGTTAGAATTACTGATTATTAAAAAACCATTTTGGACATGTCCTTGTTTACTAGATGCATCAGGATTTCAAAAAATAAGTCACCACCATTTTGCTTAAAGTTTTTTGGCTTTTGTTGGCGGTAAATTGTTGATCGCTGATGCAAACAAAGACTCATGAGTTGCCCTAAAAAAACCATACCCTTATTCGACATTACGAGTCATAAAAAGATGAAATTAAAACGATATTTTGTGTGTTAAAATGTAAACCTTGAGATGGTCCATGAGCTGCACGAGCTTGTCGTAGGCGGGGTCGGTGGCGAGCAGCGCGCGCGCAGCGTTGAGGTGCGTGTCCAGCGCGTGCACGTCGCGCAGCTGGCGGTACCGCTCGCGGGTGCCGCATAACAACAACAACAACTTGCGCACTTGTTTCCTAACAACAACATTCTTTTGTTTAGCAACGTGGGTCACACATTACTTGTATTCTTGTTTACCCCTCGTGCTAAGCTAATTGCTTGTGTTACGAGTGGGTTCACGTCGGTAGTGCAATGGGTGGGGTTCGAACCGGCAACCACATTATCGCAAGTTCGATGCCCTAGCCATTAGGCTACCGCCGCTTCAACATTACAACATTATTATATCTTAAGGCGGATGGTCTAGCCTTGAGTGACATTTTTTTTTGCTTTTAGCAAAACGTATGTCTATAACACATTTTAGGAAAGTTTAAGAAGTCAGAAGTGCGCATAAAGCCTCTGTATTCAGTAGGGGATAAATATCCCGCGACACGTGTGGTAGTTAGAGATAGGCTGTCCCATTTCAAAGCCTAATAATATTTTTGAAATGGTAATTGCAAAAAACATTGCAGCCGAGATATCGAGCGACATCACCGTACAACATGAATATTAGGAAGAACAAAATTTTATGTTATTCTTATAAAAAGTGTGGATCTCTCAGTAAAAAGAAATAATTAGCAGTTTATCTTTATTACCTGAGCGGTGTCTGCTGGTTCATCATGTATTCGCAGAGCAACGTGCGCCAGCGCTGGTCGAAGTGCGCAGGGTCGCAGTGCTTGTGGATCTGACACGGCAGCCGTAGCGCCATCTCCATTAGCAGCTGTGGATAGTTGTCGAACACGTCCAACGCATGACCTGATAAAGAGAAATCAATAATATACATAATATACGTCGGGAATAAAGGTTTAACCCGTCAACCCCATATTATAAATACAATGCAAAATCCATTGTTTTGGGTACTATGATATAGGACTAGCTTTCCGCCCACGACTACGTCCGCGTGGTTTCTCGGTCTGTATTATACATATAAACCTTTCTCGGGAACCACGCTATCCATTAGTGAAAACAGCATCAAAATCGGTGCAGTACTTTTAAGTTTATCGCGAACAGACAGATTCGGCGGAGGACTTTGTTTTATAGTATGTAGTGATTGGTAATTGTAAAACCCATTTACATGATGCAATTTTTTTCCTCTGGCATATAATACTGAAACAAAAACTAACTTCATCTTCAAAACACTGTTTAGACGATACCTTTTACTGTTTTTTAAAAGTATTGTATTAAACGTGCAATTAAATTGATCTTGTATATCAGAGAATACTCACTTTTCACATACTCTTTGACGAAGAATGGTTGCATATCAGGCAAAGGCTGCGGTGGTTGGGGTTTAAGCAGCGTCTGAACAGTAGTGGCTGCTCCAGAACCTATACAAACAACGTAATTTATAACAAGTAGAGTTGAATATATGAAGTTGAGTAAAACAGCTCCAAAGATCCACATATTTTATAATCTTGGCTTGATAGCATGGAAAACTCAAGTAAGGATAGGTCAACAATTTTTTTTCATGTTGCCATTATTTGTGACTAAGGAAGGTTTATGGTCACGCGTTTGTTTTTTATGCCCAAAATGTCTTGGCGGAAATCCATCGCGGCGGAATTGGGTTTGTGCCGAGCAACATATTTTTTTTACTCAATATACTATGCATAACCCATCTCTGTGGAGAGTGGTACCTTACTTTACATACTTATAAGGTATACTCACTGGAGGTCTTCTCCTTCCAGTAGGGCAACAGTGCAGAGAGAACACGGAAGCAGTGCGCGGGCGCACCGGCGCGGACCAGCGCGGCCGCCGCCAGCCGCGACACGTGTGCTGCGCATGCGCCGCCGGTCACTTCTGCGCGCGGCACCGGACCTCCAGTGGCTGATGTCTTCCAGCGGGCCATCAGCACACCTGATAGATATAAACACTTTTTTTTTTTTCTTTATAAAAAATAAAGGAAATACTTGCAGTCTCTCGCTGCTGTACTAACAACAATTTCTATTCTTCTAGCGGTCTTGGCATTTCATTTTGAAATTCTAGCACGCGGAAAAACTACAGAAACGAAGTGAATGTTCTTTATTCAAGAAATCGAATGACTGTTTTCCCTTGCAACAAAAACTCTTTCTCGACATCTGCATTCGACTGTATCATTCAATACTTACATGCTACAACACTTTTCGAAAAGTCTTAATGAGAATTAAATGTCACATTATGACTGCAAGCCCTACATAGATATTGTATTTTCACCAGAAACTCATACTCACTGAGCAATCTCATGATGACCAACTGCAGCTCCCTCCTGTTAGTCCTCTCATGTATGGGAGGGGGAGTCTCATCCCCGTGCATATCTAACTCTGACACGAGCAGTTCCAGACGCATAATAGCCAGTTGTAACTCGCGTCTGTCTGTGCGTTCTTCGGCATTTTCTTCGCTTTGAATGTCAAGCTCTGAGACTAGAAGTTCAAGCAGTCGATCCAGGACTGTACGGTCGCCTTCCACGCTCGAGTCCAGATCTCCGGCCAGCATGAGAACCACCTTTTATTGGAGACAGTTTCAATGTTGAATATCTAAACATGGCTACAGGTCAAGCTATGCGATTCCAGTTTAAGCTGGTCTCCCATTGTATAGGCTGTTCTTACAATGAGAGGCCAGCTTAAACTGGATTTGTTTGTGCGTACAAGTCGAACTGAGAGGCGATCCTATTAGGCATCTTCATCCGATTTTATGAGTAATAAATAAATATGCCTTTAGTGCGAAATTATGATGGATAGTTATAGAATATGAAACCGCTTTGCATACTTGGTTTGGTCATACTTGTCGTTATGGGAGTACGTAACGCGTGCAACAATTTTATTATGCCTGAAAAGTTGTGGCATGGTTATCAATACAAAGAAGTTCTAAAAAAACGTAACTTAATTTGATTTTAAGACAATATACCTACTATAAACGCCGCAAACATCAAGATAGTATTCAAATCTAACTAAACTCAATTTCTCCTCTAACATCGAAAGTAAGTTTTGACTAAGATTTTTGTGTTATTCGATTCTTTAAGCGTTAAAGTAAAAATTAATAAGAATGACGTACCTGCACGAAGGGAATAGCCCTGACTCCAGGCAGGTACCTCAGTGAAGGCAGTGCGTCGAGTGCAGCCGACAATAGAGCGAGTCGCAATGCATGCAACTTGCGCGTCTCACTCTCCGCTTCCATAGTACGGGACGTGGAAGCCACTGGCTGGTTGGACGATGTCGATGGACCAGCTAACGGGAAAATTTGGTACATATTATTTTCTATATAAGTGTAGAAGAGTGTAGTTTAAAAAAAATGAGACCGAAAGCATTGCATATTAAGCGAGTCATTAAAAGTGTAAAATTACAGTCATAAGGCATGCATGCATTCCAAAATTGACAACCGCAAGCCAATGCAAACAAAGGAGCTAACCAAGGTATTTGTTATGGTATTAAATATCCTCATTTCTACCATTATTAGACCAAGTATTACAGACCAACTAAAACTACAATAAGACAATATCAGCAGTTTGTGTAAATAGTAATAAAGCTAAATTACAAAAAAATAATTTGTTCTTTCGATTACAATAAATAACCACAACAAAATTAGAAACATGCAATATAAAATAAAAATACGTTCAGCAGTGAACGGTGATAGACTGATATGATGATGAATTTAAAATTATGTAATACCTACTGTAGAAAAATCAATGAATGTTCGGTGCATAAATTACCATGGCAATTTCAACCCTAATATTTTTGCCATGATGTACACACGGCTACAGGTCAACCTATACAAATCCATTTTAAGTTGATCTCGCATTGTATAGGCTTCTCATACAATTAAAAGCCAGCATAAACTGGTTTTGTATAGCTTGATGTGTAGCCGTGCGTACAAACACATACAAAATTCGTCTTTTAGTCGGTTAGTTTTACTCTATAAACTAATAAAGAACGTCCAAATTACTTCATGCATTCCAAACAGTTTTAAAAATCGTATATCAATATTAGTTTACTAGCCTGTAATAGCAACAGGCGCAGCGATGATATTGGAGGCGGGCATCGTCCCCGCGGACGGAGCCGACACCATTTCTCCTAAAACATTCCATACCGTTTGTGACGCACGTACATTTATCTAGACGATCTCCCTATGAAGCCCCAAAAGCGAACCATCATATGTAAAGTCAACAAAAGAGTTAGGTATATAGGCAGCTAACTATATATGTGTTTTGACAAAGTTTGTATGATACCTACATCACGCAATACGTGTCAAAATGCTGGTTGGTGACACGCTTTGGCATATAATTATTTATAACAAAATCTATATCAAGACAAATGTTCGGAAGCTGCCTGTATACCAAACCCTTTTATTGTCTGTACAAGCACTATGCCCCATGCAAGTAATGTCGACTCGCATAAAAGCACCCATCGCTGCATTGTACAATCCTGTTTATTTAATTAATTTATTCAATTCATTCTTTCAATACTTATGAGTCTATCACGGCGGAGTGAGCGCCCAACAACATAATGATACAAATTCATGTAGTCGTTTAAAAAGTAGAGAAAGGGAGTTATAAGCATTTTAATTCCATGCTAGACAGAGAGCCTTCTATACTGGTTTGCCACGTCACAAACCAAAACGCTTTATAAATTCTATACTAAACACGTTTTGCTGGAAAGGGCCAGAGCATTCTCCCTCAATCCCCACCAAAACTTTAAGCGCTTATATCATAGAACTTTACTATTTTTTATTCAGAACACGAATTATATTTTTCACAAACATCGTCATTATGTAATCACAGTAATCATAATATTTTTTTATTTGAATTCGCCTCGCATCGTATGTTTGGCGCTCGCTCCGCCATGCTCCTTATAGCCTGTCATTACGCATAAAACGTGCAGGCTTCCAATACATTTCTTCAATTCAATACGCGGATGTTCATTGTTAATGTATCTTACCGTATGCACTGCTTCGTCCAGAAACTCCTCCGATGCTATCGGCGCCGGAGCCTCCAGATTCGGATCCGGCAGAGCCAGGAGGTTCGGCCGGCGATGTGCGCAATGTGCTGCCATCTGTGGCGGCTGTGCTACCCTCGTCGTCAGAACTAAAAGTACAATTGTGATAAGAATATTTTGACGAAAAATGGCGCCTAGGAAAAACGTTATCTAGTAAAGAACTACCACCGCAGGCTGACTTTAAAGAGACGAATTTGTTGAAAAGTTGTGGTGTTTACTCAAGAACAAAAATTAAGGGCACAGAATCAATATTGTTGTGTATTTGAATCGAAAACCAGTCATGACATGATTTCAATTAAATTAACAATGCATGGCCTAATAAGAAGCTATCATAACCTCTCCTTGTCCGGAAAGCTTATACAATCCCAGGTCAGTTTACACTGGTAATGCATAGCTTGATGTAACCGTCTATACAAAGGTGTTTTTCTATAATATTACTATTTGTAAGAACATACCCAGGTGGTGAGGCCGTAGCATCGCTGAAACCAGGTGCCGGTGGCGGCGGTGCAGAGGGCGCTGGCGGCGCACGACGCGGCTGTTCTTGTAAAGACAAAGCGATGGCTAGCTCTACCATGGTCTCGTCGTCCGCGTCTGACGGGATGTCTAGTAATGCTTCTAGTGCTATGAGAGTATAGTAAAAATATTAGGAATCAATGTTAAGTCTAGTCAAACAAAGCGGGAGTGTAGGTTTTGATACAAAATACAATATGTAACTATTTCGGTCAATCGATGAAATCATCGTAGTACCTACTTATCCCGCTCTAGAATATAATTCATGCATTTATTAACGAATCCATTCTTATAAACATAAATCAACTGCTGATTTATTAACCCACTTTTTTTTTCAAATACAGCCAATGTTAATCTAACTCTACGTATAATTATGTAACTAGAATGGTAACAAATTTCAAACTCTATATCTTGATAAAGCCACATCGTACCTCCATCGGGAGCCAAGAGCACCATTGGTTCCAGTGAATCATCAACGTCCATGGCCTGGTTCTCTTGATTTTCGTCGCGGTTGGCACTCAAGTCTGATTCGGACACTACAGCTTCCGAGATAGAGCTGGTTGGTTGTGCTGTGGTCACTGATGACCCTGCACCTATCGGGAATGTGATTATGGTCATCTACCCTCATACCCCCATATACTGCCAATCTACTGAAGGGTTCCGTACCCAGCAGAAGTTTGGCAGTCAGTATGAAAAACGTTGCCAAAAGATATTTCTGCTTAGGAAAAAATCTTGTAACAATAAAGTATATTGCGATTACTAGACTCCCCTTAAGTGTATTGTTTATCTTTTTTCTGATAGCTCTAAAGCTCCATAACAGGTTGATTGTTGAAAAGGAATGTTTTTCGTGGAAAATGGTGTTAGAAGGGGCTATAAAAGCACTTCTAATTGGCTGCAGCCAACAATGACAACAAATTAGAAGTTGCAACGTAGCATTTTTAAAAATTAAAAATGAAATACTATACACTGTTTACTACTACTATGATTAAGCTGTTTACCTGTTCCAGGGGTATTTGGTGGTGACGGTATGTATACACGGCGCCTTTTCACTCTTGGTCGGAGTACTCTCATCAGCGCGGCCTTGGCTCCAAAGCTTATGCTTTGATCCTCAGCCAACAGGAGAGACAGGTAGATTTGATTTCCAAATTCAATCTGTTGATAAGAGGAAATGTTTTAAAAGTAGTAGTGCCAGATCACTGGAAAATGGATAAATGAGAACTTAGCAAAAGTAACTGAATATATATAGCAAGGTAGAATAAGTGCACGAGATTAAAGGGAAAAACAGAGTGAGTGGAACAAGTGGAAAACAAAGTGTGTCTACACACACAGAAGATTTAAGTTTTAATAAAATTTTTAGGAATCACTTTGTCGGATAAAAGGTTGGCTGGTATTAGTTTTATGAAAACAAAACATATAAACTGTATACCAGATACACTTTTCATCCAGACACATATTTGGCATAATTTTTCACCCATATGCGCGAATAAAAGATTTGATTTTTTATTCGCGCATATGAGCTTGACGAAAGCAAATACAACTTACACAGTCAGGTTCAGCGTGCAACTGGAATGCGTGCACAGTATCAGCGAGCGCATGCATCGTATGCTCAGGGTGCCGGAGCCCATACGACAGGATGCCGGGAGGCTGAGCCGTGGACGAGCGGCAAGCGGCCAAGCGCCACAGAACGCTCGTCAACAACGCGCACAAGTGCGGCTCCTTCTCCTTCTCGTCTTGGTTCTCTCCCTTCCACAGAACGGACCAATCGCCTGTTGGGATAGTGATGAATTTACATACGAGAAATAGGGAAGGTTGAATTAGCGAGCTATCTATCACGCTTTCATAGTTGTAGACCTCTACCTATCGCTAGAGTTGAAGGTGAACTACCACGCACTTCAAATAGACGGCTAGCCATTGAAAAAGAAACACTAATATGTAATTGATAGATCTAATTTATTTATTCTAAGGATTCTAAGTCATATTCGTTGAAAACGTCACCATCGGTCGAGAACTGCGCGCGCAAAGTCGCGTCGTTTAAGACACTTGACACAACATAAAAATGATTTTAGGTCAAAATCAACCTATATTAAAAAGTATTTTAATCAATTTCAACTATTGATGCTGATCAAACTGGTTTTAGATTTTGACTTATACTTTGATAAAAACAGTATTTCAAAGTCTGTACAATAATTAATAAAATCTTTATCTTTTTGTATTTTTCATGCATATTCTATTCAAAGATTATTAATTAATTTCAGTGGAGGAAAAATTCGATTGCAGGCTGGAATCGAACCTGCGTCGTCTGGTTAAGTACACCAGACGCTATGACTTCTAAGCCACTTCGAGTCCCACCCGCCAGAAGCCGCAGGTTCGATTCTTGTCCGTAGTCAAATTTTTCCTTTCATTATCATCATCATCATATCAGCCTATCGGCACTGCTGAACGTAGGCCTCCCCAAAGAGCGCCAACCATCCCGGTCTGGGGCAGCTCGCATCCATCCGCTGCCAGCCACCTTCTCCAAATCGTCGGTCCATCGCATCGCAATTTTTCCTTTACTGAAATAATTCTTACCATTAGGAGGTCTCTGTGGTGTGGGAGCGCTGTACTTGACTAGATGATGCGGTCTGGCGACAGCAACACCTCGCGCTAACAGCACCAGTCTGAAGTACGCTTCGGGATCGATGTTGTGCGGGTCAGCTGTATCGCGGAGCTCCCGTAGTGATGTGCACACGTATTTGAGAATGGCTTGATCCTGTAGAAAAAGATTGAACAGTTCAATAAGAAAAGTATGTTTAATATTATTACTGCCTTAAAGCGTGTCTCTTTAATCTAGTGAACACTAGGTTAAGGAGAATTAATTCCATATTTTTTTCATAAAATCTCTGTAGCAGCTTGGAGTCGATAGGCTCGCCTTCTATTACAAAAGAGCTAAAAAACATACTAGCAAAATCAGGTCAGTAAATACACATCTGCCTAAACCTTTAGGGATAAAGGCGTGATGGTATGTCATGTCCAACATGGTTCAATTATTTACGAATGCATTTGAAGTGCGTGAATACGATAATTTGTCGATTTTCCTAAGGCAGTTCACCCCGCTGGCTGCGCACACGCAGCTCCTATTATGTTGTTACCTTGTACTGATGGTAGTGCGTGTGGTGCAGCGCGCGCAGCAAGCACTGTGCGCGAGCGTGCAGGTGCGGCGGCGCGGGCGCACAC